>CAKOAT010590709.1:109316-127147 GCA_932364175.1 Eruca vesicaria subsp. sativa
GGTTCTTCAATTCTTCTTGTAACAGTTGTCAATTCTTCATTCAATAAAAGCTTTCATACAAGTTCTTATCTCTTTTTTCTTCATTGTTCATCCATATTCTTTTAAATTCGTTTGTTTTAGTGATTTCCGCAGAGATCCAGGACCTCGGGAAAATTAGGGTTTCATCCTAAGTTTCCATATTTGACGGAAAATCGACAGTGTGGATTTCGCTTCCCACAGTTTGGCGCTAGAGAGAGGGGGGGGGGGGTCGGATTCTCTTACACAATAATCGCTAAAACGAACGAGAAATAACATGCCTAATCTGAACGGCGACGTCATCTTGTTCGAGAAAAGAGCAACGATCGATTCGGTCAAACCTCTCAACGATCTTCTCGTTATTGAGCTGACGATCCAGAATATGGATGTCACGAGGATATTAGTCGATACCGGAAGCTCGGCTGATATCATCTTCAAAAATACTCTCGCGAGAATGGAAATCGATCTGTCTGAAATCGCGGAAAACGTAAGCCCGCTAGTAGGACTCTCGGGAGAAATCACTATGACCCTCGGAACGATCAACTTGGCAGTTCGCCGGGAGCATAATGAAAAACGTCGAATTCGAAGGCGTCGACCGACCTATGTCTTACAACGCAATCGTAGGGACACCATGGCTAAATTCGATGCAAGCGATTCCGTCGACGTACTATATGTGTCTCAAGTTCCCAACTCCGAACGGAATCGAGAGTATATGGGGAAACCGACGAACTTCGCAGGTTTGCTACGCCGCGGATTTAAAACGAAAAAATCTGCCGGTCGATATCTCTTCCAAAAAGAAAAAGAAGTCGACGTCCCTCGACAACGCCCCAGAGCAAGATAAAACAGAACTCTTCTGGCAGTTGCGAGCGGCCGAGGCTTTGGAAGATAAACGCGAGCCAACCTGCGAACCCGTCATCTTGGTATGCATCGACGAGAATTTTCCAGAACGCTGTGTCGAAATCGGTGCGAACCTGAGCGAGACCTTAAAAGTCGAACTCCTGACATGTCTAAAACAAAACTCGAACACGTTCGCTTGGACTGTGGAAGATATGCCAGGGATCGACATAAACATCACATGTCATGAACTCAACGTTGACCCGACATCCAAACCCGTCAAACAAAAAAGACGAAAACTGGGGCCGGAACGCGCCGAAGCGGTCAACAGCGAAGTCGATAGACTCCTCAAACTAGGATCGATCACGGAGGTTCGGTATCCTGACTGGCTCGCTAATCCCGTTGTCGTAAAGAAAAAGAACGGAAAATGGCGAGTCTGCGTCGATTTCACCGATCTCAATAAGGCGTGTCCGAAAGATAGCTATCTGCTGCCGCACATTGATCGCTTAGTCGAGGCAACCGCGGGCAACAAACTCTTATCTTTCATGGACGCCTTCTCGGGATACAATCAGATCATGATGAATCCCGACGATCGGGAGAAAACCGCATTCATAGCCGATCGCGGAACCTATTGCTTTGACTAGAATTCCTCGAGCGGAGAACGCCCAGGCAGACGCCTTGGCCGCCCTAGCATCCAGCTCGGATCCTGGTATGAGCAGGGTAATTCCCGTTGAATTTATCGAACACCCTAGCATCGGACCGCCCATAGTCGTAAATCTGATCACATGAAGACGATTTGGAGGAGAGCCACCCGGCCGAAGATCAGTCCGATTACGGATTAAATCGTCCGTGGATGGAAACAATCCTCGCATACATAACCAACAGAGAACTTCCATCGGAAAAATGGGCGGCCCGAAAGATAAAAACCCAGGCCGCACGGTACGTCGTAATGGACGGAGAACTTTACAAGTGGAGGTTCTCCGGACCACTGATGACTTGCGTGCAAGGGGAGAAAGCACGGAGGGTTATGCAGGAAGTGCACTCCGGATCATGCGGAAACCATTCTGGCGGGAGATCCCTCGCAATAAAAATCAAGCGCCACAGATATTTCTTGCCAACGATGGTAAAAGATTGCGAAGATTTTTCGCGAAAATGCGAGAAATGTCAGCGGCACGCTCCGACTATTCACCAACCCGCCGAGGTCCTTTCATCTATCTCGGCACCATACCCGTTCATGCGGTGGTCGATGGATATAGTCGGGCCAATGCACGCGTCAAAACAAAAATGCTTCCTCCTGGTTCTCACCAATTTTTTATCTAAATGGGTCGAAGCCGACTCTTACGCAAGCATCAAAGACGCCCAGGTAGAAAGTTTCGTATGGAGGAACATAGTCTATAGACATGGAGTACCATACGAAATCGTGACAGATAATGGATCCCAGTTTATCTCGACTAGATTCGAAGCTTTTTGCGAAAAATGGAAAATACGATTGACAAAATCGACTCCAAAATATCCTCAAGGCAACGGACAAGCCGAGACTATTAATAAAACTATCCACGACGGTCTCAAGAAACGCCTCGACACCAAAAAGGGAAAGTGGGCCGAAAAGTCGAAGGAGTTTTATGGTCGCACCGCACAACCCCGAGGCGAGCAACGGGCGAAACTCCTTTCGCTCTCGTATACGGAACGGAATGCATGATTCCCGCAGAAGTCGAATTTTCAGGAGTACGTAGAAGACTGCTCCCGGAGAGAGAAGAGGCAAATAACCTAATGCTTCTCGACGAACTCGACCTAATTAACGAACGGCGCGATCAGGCACTCGTTCGAATTCAAAATTACCAGCAAGTGGCCGCAAAGTACTATAACGCAAACGTACGAAACCGCAGATTTCACGAAGGAGAGCTAGTCTTACGAAAAGTCTTCCAGAACACCGCAGAACGAAACGCCGGTAAACTAGGATCAAACTGGGAAGGACCGTACAAGGTTATAAAAGTAGTCCGACCCGGAGCATACGAAATCGCAAACATGCAGGGCATCAAAATTCCCAGATCCTGGAACGCGATGCAGCTCAAAAAATACTATCACTAGGCGGCACGCCCGCAGAAAACTGAACTACGAGACGGCTTGATCCCCTCGAAAGGATACGTAGGCATCTTGTCTCAAGACAAGACCAGCTGTCCCCCTCGTTCAAAAGGGGGGAGTAGGTGAGTATACGTATACTCGTATACTCCCAAAATTTCAAAACTCGAAATTTCTCAAACTTGAGCCGGCAAACGCATCAAAAAAAAAAAAAATTCTGAATGTAGCGAGACGTCGCCAATGTTCGGAAAAACATTCCTCTTCAAAAAACAACAAACAGTCCGTCCGCGACTATAAACTCAAAACAGAAAGTTTAAATAAAAACCGATTATCCATTACGAAAATAAAAAGTTTCCGAAGCAACAAGGGATTCAAAAGCCATAGAAGGCCAGTCCCGAACAAGTACAAAAGCCGCACTCGGCCGAATACATAAAAATCTAATTTTTAAAAGAAATTCTCGTAAGAGACTACAACTTCAAACATCCTCCGCATGCGGAGCCTCATCCTCATCCATCGCATTACCTTCGCCCTCGACAGCAACCTCCGGGTCGTCACCATTGTCCGCATCAGACTGAGTTACGGCAGCAAGAGTCGGATCGGAATCACTTCCCTCGACAGGAATAGATCTTTCAGTCACACGGACAGCTGATTCCTCGAAACTCTTCATCTTGCGCTGAAGTCTGCGCAGCTCCGAAGCCTTGGATTTCTTTCCATCCTTCGCCTTGATCAGAGAGACCGCGGTCTTTCCAAGATCGCGCTCCAGATCGCTAATCCGAGCCTCGAATCGAGACACCTCCGCGGAACGCATATCTTCTATCGCCTTCAGTTTCCCCTCGAGCTGAGCCGACCTCTCCTGTGACACGGCTAACTCCTTGGCTAAACGCTCAACTTCGGACCCACATTCTTTGATCATCCCATCGATCAACGAAAAAAACTGGAAAAATCAAGAAAGATGGTCAGATACGAATATATTCTTGAAAACATATGTTTGCGAACCTGTACCTTGGTACGCTGCTGCGACATCGACATCAAGCTCGGTGTCTTGCTAGACGAAGCTCCGGTCTCGGAACCCTTCACAGCTGTCTTTCTCGCGGGAACATCAGGGTTCGGACGAGTTCTCTTGCGGCCTTTCGCTGAAGCAGGTAGCGTCGCGCTAAGCGCCGGAAGTCCCAGGACAATCACCCTCTTGGCCGGAGCAGGAGGCCCTAGAATCGTGACTGGATCAGCCGCAGCAGGAGCTGCAGCCGGTCCGATTGCGGCAGGAGTCGCGACTGATTCGACAGCAGTAAGAGTCGCAACCAGTTCGCCCATGGTCGGAGACATGACCGACTCCACCGTGGGGGGAGCTACGGCTATTCCGACCTCAGCAGAAGTAGCAACGTTTTCGGCTGTAAGGAGGGGCGAAACAGCAGGCGCACCCGATGGCTCGTTAGTAGCACCCGTCGAAGAATCCGCTGCCGTATCGGTCGTTTCTTTCAAGATAGCCTTGACCTCTCTCGCAAGGACGGATGGGTCTACCAAAGGTACGTCGCCCGACGCAGCATCTTCCTCAGTATTGCTACGGTCCATCTCGTCTTGAAACAAGAGAAACTCAGAAATTCGAGCATCCTGCGAATGTTCCGGAGGGTTGTCATTGGATGGGACCTCACAGTTTTGTTGATCACCTTGGGAAGAAGACATCTTAAAATTTTTATAGAGAGAAGTTGGAGAGAAACTTGAGAGATGGAAGATATGAGAAGTAATGATCCAATACTTATAGAAAAGAAGAGCTCTTCCTCGTAATGAGACAAATCTTAGCCGTAGATTCCGATTTAAAAACTAACTCCATCCGCCCGCAAAATTTCCTCAAGGAATTGCAGGCTGGGGGGCTAACTGTTGGTGTCAAAAACCGTAATCTCGAAATCAACGTCTACAATAACTTCTAGAATCATTACTTTCCGCAAAAGTCATTTATTAAAACGGAAAGTCGTTTTAATAAAACTCGAGAATCATTTTATAAAACTTGAAGAATCGTTTTATAAAATTCGAAGAATCGTTTTATAAAACTTGAAGAATCGTATTATAAAACTCGAAAAATCATTTTATAAAACTCGAGAATCGTTTTATAAAACTCGAGGAATCGTTTTATAAAACTCGAAGAACCGTTTTATAAAACTCGAGAATCGTTTTATAAAACTCGAGAATCGTTTTCTAAAACTCGAAGAATCGTTTTATAATACTCGAGCCGTTTTATAAAACTCAAAAATCGTTTTATAAAACTCGAGAATCGTTTTATAAAACTCGAAGAATCGTTTTATAAAACTCAAAGAATCGTTTACGAAAACGCGAAAAAACGAAACAAGCCGTAAAACGCGAACTAAGCCGAACCGGCTTAGTTCGCCAATGGGCGAACTAAGAGGCACTCGACTTGTTCGCCCATCGGCGAACTAGGAAGCACTCGATTAGTTCGCCCATCGGCGAACTAGAGATTTCCCGGATATCCCGCGCCTCGATCTCCCGCATTCCCAATTCGAAACTTACGACACGGTCGCGTTCTGAGCCACGGCCGAAACATCTCCCCTTCCATCTCGATCCGACTTATCGTTCGAGTTTTACGATAAAAACCGTAAAACTTCGTTTTCTCGATAAAGAACTCGAAGAAATCGTATAAAACGGCAACGGTTAAACGAAACACCGAACATTGCCTAAACTATACGATTTATTCGAGATTTCTCGTTGACATCATAAAAACGCGTTTGTAACCAAAAACGTCGAGTAAATCATAAAAAACGTATTTTTAATAAAAAGTTGAGTAAATCGTAAAACCTTACGATTAAATCGAGGAATTTATTAAAAACGATGTCAGATCAGGAAACGATCCCGTAAAAGTCGGAAAACGGATTTATCGCAAAACGGCCCGGAAGGACCTAAAACGCGATAAAAACCCATCTCGCGATCTTAGCGGAATCTAACCAGAAGATTCGATAACGTTTTGACGGTTTACTCGCAGAAGGAAAATAAATGTCAAGTTCGAAGATAAAAGGCAAGTTTGAAGATAAATAGAAGATTTCCGCAGAAGAAAAGGAAGGATCGAGAAAAATGGAAGATTCCCGAAATACTCAAATCCGGCAAAATGGAAAGATCGAACCGTCAAGGCAAGGAGTATATAAACCAGAGGCGTAGGGCAGAAGAAGGGGACGAGATCAGACCTAAAAAAAGACGGCTGCTAGCTTAGGAATTTAGGACTTAGCGTTTTGAATAGCAATCTAGATCCNGAAGAAAAGGAAGGATCGAGAAAAATGGAAGATTCCCGAAATACTCAAATCCGGCAAAATGGAAAGATCGAACCGTCAAGGCAAGGAGTATATAAACCAGAGGCGTAGGGCAGAAGAAGGGGACGAGATCAGACCTAAAAAAAGACGGCTGCTAGCTTAGGAATTTAGGACTTAGCGTTTTGAATAGCAATCTAGATCCTTAGAACGTTTCGACGTCTAAGTTCTTCAATTCTTCTTGTAACAGTTGTCAATTCTTCATTCAATAAAAGCTTTCATACAAGTTCTTATCTCTTTGTTCTTCATTTTTCATCCATATTCTTTTAAATTCATTTGTTTTAGTGATTTCTGCAGAGATCCAGGACCTCGGGAAAATTAGGGTTTCATCCTAAGTTTCCCTATTTGACGGAAAATCGACAGTGCGGATTTCGGTTCCCATTGTGCTGTCGCTGGATTCGGCCGAGGTCGGGCCTGAGATTCCGGACGCGGGCGGCGAAGTTGATCAAACATGGTTTGATGCTAACATTGGCTAGGGCTCGGCGTCTGCGTTTGATGATTTCAATGTGTGATGTTTATTGCTTTTACGACTTGTCGTTGTTTTTCCGGGACTGGCCGTTAGTGGCTTTGAATCCCTGCCGCTGGGCCGTGTGTATTCGAAAACTTTTTAATAAAAAAAAGTATTTTCTAAATATGAAATTTGTGTTTCGTTTTAGATGTAAACGGAAGAATACGAGATGTAAAAGTATTTTCTAAATATAAAAAAAGTATTTTCTAAATATGAAATTTGTGTTTCGCTAACTTGGAATGTTTTGGTTTTTGCGAGTGTTTAGATGTAGGCGAAGAGACATGCCTTTAGGATCTCGATTCATGCCTTGAGACGTTAAAGACTAGTGTGCTGGGTTTAGGGTAAGACCTAGGTTTACTTTCGGATTGAGGCTATGCGATGACTAGTCGGCTTTTGTTTTGCCTGTTGCGATTTTAATCTGACTCCATACCGATTTAGAATCCGCAATAGGTTCTCCGCTTATACGATTCGTATGGTTGGAATCGAGCATCTCACCGGGAACAATTTCTAAGTTGCCCGGAAGTGCTGACCAAAAATTTGGATTTCTTTTATAGCGCTATTTTATCCTAGTCGGATGTATGCGGACCAGTGGGTCGATGCGTTTGTTTAGGACGGCTAGCGTGCTCGACGGGGCCAATCGTCGTGTGTTCGTCTTTTTATAGTCGCGGACGGACTTATTAAAATAATTTTCTCGAGAATTTAGGCGACGACTCGCCAATCTTCTCTGAAAGTATTTGGTGTACAAGTTTTGTAGAGATGATTAAGTAATTGTTACAGTGGAAATACTTTCCGGATGTTTGGACTTTGTTTTTGCGTTTTCGATAGTAGCGGAAATTTTATAATGTTCTAACTTTGCCTTTATTAAAAAAGTTTCGAAAATTTTTCGATTACAAAGCGAATGTTCTAAAAATTTGGGAGTATACGAATACTCGTATACGCACCCACTCCCCCCCCCCCTCGTTTTCTATAGGGGGATAGCTGAACTGGTCTTTAGGCGAGCTGCCTACGTATTTCATTCAGAAATCAAGCAATCTCGTAGTTCTGATTGTTGGTGTGAGTATGCTTACTTGGCTGTCGCAGACTTTTCGATCACTTCAATCGCTGGATCGATGTTTTTGTCCGGGTTTGTCTCCTCCGGTTGGGTAGAAGCGATGGGTGCGGAAACTTGTTGTTTCTCTACCGTTTCTTGCTTTGGGTCGTCTTCCGCTGGCGGTGGCGTGACCTTTGCCCTTTTTGGTTTCACGATTGCGACCGCCAATTGCCTCAGCTTGTGTTCGGCTAGGAAGTAGGATCGCGATTGTCTTTGGCATCCCTAGATTTCTGCGACTCCCGTAGGAGTCGGGAATTTGATGCCTAAGTGATACGTCGACAGAACCGCCTTCATGGAATTGATCCAAGGCGTGCCCATGATCACGTTGTAGATGGCCGGGAAATCGACTACCACGAAGTTGACGATTTTTGTCACTTCTTTGGCTGCCACCAGTAGTCGGATTGATCCCAAGGTCATGGATGTCTCGCCGGAAAAGCTGGTCAACGGTTTTGGAATTGGTTCAACTTCCGAGAGATCCATTCCCATGCGCGCTAACGTGTTGCGGAAGATCATGTTGACGGTATTTCCGGTATCGACCAGGATTTGAGCGACTTCTTGGTCGCTTATCACTAAGTCAATGACAAGGGGATCGGCGTGTGGTTGATCAATTCCGCCGGTTTCAGCGTCGTCGAATGAGATCACCCCCTTTGGAGTGTCATTCGAAGGCACCTTCTAACTCGAGCCGGTTTCGGCTTTGCGTTGGTAGGATTTGATAGACGAGACGGTGTCATTGTAATACTACGATTCACTGATAATCATGTTAATTTTTCGGCGGTTAGCGTTGTTACCCTTCTCGTCTTGCCTTCGTCCTCGTTTTTCGCCCGACTTGTTCCCCTGAGGCGGAGTTTCCGCTCGTGATTTCCTGTCATTTTTTGGGAGGCGGTCCGAATCGCGGATGAGGTCCTTGACGCTGGATATCTCGGAGAGTTCTCCCGCAATCAGTTTTGCGGCAAGCTTGGCACCGAGAACTTTGCAGTCCACGGGTTTGGTGGAGGTCGCAGAAAGAATTCTCATCGTAGTTCGAATTTCTCGTCCACGTGTTACCCGTAGTTCGCCCTTGATCCGATCCAGAGTTAATGGCGTAGTTGTGCGCCCCTTGGAGATCCTGCCCCTCGTGATGGACGAACTTGTCGTTACGAGCGTTCTTCTTTTCTGCTTTTGCTTGGACGCGATATCCTTTGCGGATGCTTTCATCGGCTTATGCTTTTCGGACAGGACTTTAGTCTCCTCCTCGATGGTTATATAATCGGTAGCCTTGTGGAGTGTGTCCTTGATTGTCCGCGGTTTTTCGAGAGTTATCCATTTTCTGAACTTCGACTTGAACATGAGCGATTTCCTGAGCGCGTCGATGGCGGCTTGTCGTTGATTCCGCTAATCCTAGCCATGACGAGTTTGAATCTGCTCATGAAATCGCGAAGGGATTCGTCCTCATTCTGTTACAAGCTCCAGAGATCAGCGTACTGCTTCAGGAATTCGGAAGCGAGTCGGCAGAAACTACTGATCGAATTCCGCCTAAGTTTGGCGAACCACTCGAGCGTTGCTCCTTCTAGGTTTTCGACGTAAAGACGCCCCCCCTCCTTCTAGCGCCAAACTGTGGGAACCGAAATTCACCTACTGTCGATTTCCGTAAATTAGGGAACTTTGAGTAAACCCTAAGTTCCCAGAGGACCCGGCTATCTGCGGAACCGCACAACAACAATTAAGAAAACGATGAATTTAAAATTAAAGTAAGAATGAACGAGATTGAGAGCAAGAAGGATCTTATTCCGAATCTGTGTAAGAACAGTTACAACGAGACTGGCCTTAGCTGCGTGAGCCGTCGGCGAAATCCCTAACTCTAGAAGTCTAAGACCGAAAACCCTAGTTGAGATGCAGCTCGTTAACAAAAAACGGAAATATTCCTAAATGCTAAGTTTGGTGGTGAGGGCTCTGAAAACGTGTCTCTTGCTCCTGCCCTATGCCTCTTGCTTATATACTCATTCCTAAGCGGTTTAATCTTTCCATTTTTCCCAGATTCGAGTTTATCGAGAATCTTCCATTTATCTCGATCTTCCTTTTTTCCCGCGGAAATCTTCTATTTATCTTGAAACTTGCCATTTACCTTCAAACTTAACTTTTATCCTTCTGCGGGTGAATCGTGAAAAAGTTATCATTTCTTGGGGTTAGATTTCGATAAAGTCGCGAGATGGGCTTTATCACGTTTTTAGGGACTCCCGAGTCGTTTTGGGATAAATCCGTTTTACGAGTTCGTTTCCTGATCCGATGCCGTTTTTAGTAAATTCCTCGAGTTAATCGTAAAGTTTAGCTATGTTTGTTTTTCGGTTAATCATTGCCGTTTTTACGATTCACTCGACGTTTTTTATTAAAAACGCGTTTTTACGATCTTTTATGAGAAATCTCGAATAAATCGTATAGTTTAGGCAATGTTCGGTGTTTCGTTTAATAGTTGCCGTTTTATACGATTTCCTTGAGTTATTTTCGAGAAAACAAAGTTTTACGGTTTTTATTGTAAAAATTGGATGATAGGACGGATCGAGACGAAACAGGAGACATTTCGACCGTTGCTCGGAACATGAATCGGGGACGTAGGCCTTGAATCGGGGACGTGGGAGATCGAGGCTCGGGATGGTCGGCTCGACGTACGGCGAGCTACCCAGGGAGTTTCTAGCTCGCCGAACGGCAAGCTAGTCGTGACAGGGTCCTGAATTGAATGCATAGGTAATAATATTGGAACCCCATATTATTACCTATGCATTCAATTCAGAACTTTGTTTGTGTTTTCTTGATTATATCGGAGAAGTTCATCTTGTTAGACTTAGGATTATGTGGTATTTGATGGATTAGTTAAAAGGCGGAGAAACCAATATAAACTAGGTAAAATACTCGTCAAGGATAATCTTGTAATTATGTGTAGACTTGGGGCTTTTAAGTCGGTTCAGAACAAAGTGTGGTTTGTGTGCGGCGACCATCGATCGACACAAGGGGTGCCCTGTCGGTCGATGTCGATCTCTTAAGTCGGTTCTGACTTAGCTGATTCTTGTCAGCTACGGGTTTCTTTATCCAAAATGCACCATATACTCCATATAACTCCCAAATTTACCTAAACCTGTAAATACTTAAAAACAGAGCCTAGACACACATAATAGACTCCAAATGGGCTCCATAACATGGCCTAAAACTGGTAAATAATAAGGTATATCACTTGTTTAAGGAAGTATGGATCGATACTCACCCATTGTTCGCATGCGACAGCTGGAACAACGACTTATTCATCTGATTAGGCTCACAACGCGAGCTGGATATCTTACTATTGCATATAGTTTTAGGACAGTTTATACACCATAATTCCACTTCATGAAACCATAAGTCTAGTTATTTTCTCATAACGTTCACATCTAACTTACTTATTTACTACTATTTACTGCTTTAATATTAATTACCTAGCTTAATCTTGATTTCTATAGTGTATGTGTGCACACGCTCCATGTGGATTCGATCCATATATACTACAACTGAATACCTTATTTGAGAGAGAAAGTTGCTTCAGGGTAATTTGAGCAATACCACTATGTCAGCACCTAACACAGAGCAGTGAAACCGAAAGCTTAATCACACAAGCACCAAGAAAGATCTCTTCGTTTCTTTTTCTGCAGAGGTACTTTTCTGTATATTGGCTCGTCTTCCTTGTATATTGATCCTAAACTTGCTCCTTAAGTTCTTTTAAGGCACTTCGAAAAAAATTTTCCTTTTTTAATGGAAAACTTACTCTTCATGTAAACTCACATTTCCTTAATAGAAAACGTCCATTTGTTTTCAAGAACATATTCTCATTTCCTTATCCAAACTTAACAAGCCAACATGCATCACAATACACAAAATATAACACATCTCATCTTCATGATAAACATCTTTACTACCTTTTGTAGTATTTCGTGAATTGATACATAACACTACAAAATCTACATCATCAGTCCCCCCCTTTCAAACTACTTATGAGAATTCATTACCTCTAGATAGAAAATAAAAGAAAAACACCTAAACACGAAAAAATTAAGTTGGGCAGAGAAACTTGAGGGGCTCCTTTAGTCTCACCGAAAGACGCCTCGACGAGCAACATGGTAATTCAATTCTCCCTCATCTATGTATCAGAATGAGCAATTTCTCGCAGAGGTCGAATTTCCCAGAGTACGACAAAAGTTACTACTGGAACGAGAAGAAATGAATAATATGATGCTCATAAACGCTCTCGACCTAATCAACGAACCCCGAAATCATGCATTCATACGAATTCAAAACTATTAACAAGTCCGCAACGTACTATAACTCAAACGTAAAAAGTCGTTGATTCAACGAGGACGGTCTGGTTTTACAAAGAAATTCCATAAGACCGTTGAAGGAAATGTCGGCAAACTACGAGAAAACTGGGAAAGACCATAATCGCACCAAGAGCTTACGAAATTACCAATATGGAAAACATCAAGATCTCAAGGAAGTGGACCGCAACGAACCTTAATAAATACCACCAAGATCTCAAGGAACATCGCTATGATGAATTACGGGACGGCTTGATCCTTGAAAAGGGTACACAAACAGCCCATCAAAAGAGAGGTGGGGGTTGTGGGTACATATAAATATACTTGTATACTCCGTCATTTTTAACTTCTGCATCTATGTACTAGATATTGTTTAAGAAAAACTTTTTTGGTACTAAGGAAATAAATTGACTCAAACCGTCTAGCCGACTAGTACAAATCACTCGAGTAAATACTCTATCAAAACCATGAAACAGCAAAACAAAAATGTATGATTTGTCCAAACGCCCAACGATGACTAGGGAAAGAACTTTAGTGTAACCATAAAAAACAGAAATCATGTGAGAAAGTCTTAATAACAAAATTCAATCCTAACAACCAAATGGTTGACAAAAAAATATGGACTTCTCATTGGTCGACCAAGTTACACATGCTCCACAAAGCATTTAAAATCCACAAACTTTTCACCCAGAAATGTGGCATACGAAAAAAAAACTCTCGTAAGAAAGCTCTTACAGCTATACGGAACTTTCTTCTGAAAATTACACAAAAACCTCGGAAAGCTAACTCCTTGCAAAACACCGTTATGAAACATACCTCTTCCAAAGAAAACTTATGCGACCCCTCGGTCCACTATCCTCAGTAACAAACCAAAATGTTTAACATCAGACTCAGAACAACTCTTGGCCACATATTCTTAAACAAGCCGTTCGTAATATGCCAAATGTCTGTTCGGCCACAAAGAAAAAATATTTCTTTCACGCTAATGCAAAAACTTCTCTAAACACTTTCTCATAACTTTAATTTATGTTAACTCAGAAGAAAAACCAGTCTTCAGTACCGCGAAACGTCGCAAAACACTCGAAGAATTGGCTTTCGCCGTAAAACACCTTCTTTGATGGAAGTGACATCTAGGAAACTCAGACAGTCACACAGAATAACACTTTTCAAAAACACATCCTTCGTGAACCGATAAGCACTAAAACTTATTATCATGTCTATTGCTGATCAGGACAGAAAAACTCTTAACGTTCTAAACAGACTTAGCCACCCCCATAGGGAGGCTCTCAAACATGCGACACGAGGATAATAGCGTGCTATAAAATAAATCAAAATTTTTGGTAAGTATCTTAAAAGATTTATCTAGGAGAGGTGCTCAGTCTGCAATCGAAGTAAGTCATTTAAGATGAGAATATCACAGAATTTAAAGCCAAGGAAGGATTAAGGTCAAAATCGCAACAAGGGATTTCAGTTAAAACATTTGTTGCAAGCCCTAAACCAAGAGTAAGCCTAGGACGATCACTAAATCCGACACACTGGTCTCCAACATCTCTAAGAAGAGTATTAAGATACCGATAGAGATTCCAAAACTTGTCGCTTCATTTGTATTTAGACGTTTATGAGGGTATACAAACATAAGGACTTCATGCACTCTCATCTTGTGCAATGACAAGTACCATGATCCACTACAGTATGTATAGCTGCACTATGTGTAAAATACAATGCACTTTTTATTGAAACCCCAGAACAATATTAAAACAACCTAAAAATGGGGCTTATGGTTCAAGGTGTCAATGGCTAATCCAGTACATAAAACTGCCTCACTAGGCCAACACAAACATTAATACACAGATCAAATGCCATTAGGCATGGCTACAGTCGCAGTCGTCATCGGATGATGGATCATCGGCTTCACTCATAACAACATCAGGAATTGCACAAGACCCACTTCCGTCTATCACGTCTGGATGCATCACTCTCCCCAACAAACATCCCTCAAAACCAACGGGAAGGGATAAAGCATGAAATCAGGCTTCAAATCAGCAAAGGCCTAGTTGAATTCCCGCTCGACCATTGCTCTCGGATCAAAAGACTCGCAGCTCGACCAAGGTCCCTCCCGAGCTCACCAATCCTAGATTTAAATAGTAACTTCTCAGAGAAATTCTTACCCTCGATCTCCCCAAGTCTCGCTTCCAAAATTAACGACTTCTTATTCGATTCGAAATGCTCTCTCTTGACTTGTCTAATCTCAAAACTGCAGTCTTTCATCACCTCGTCAACCAAGGACATGAACTCGATAAAAAAAAAAAGAAAAACAAATTAGAAGTAACTATATATATACATATATATATATATATATATATACGCAAGAAAGAAAACTTACAATGAATCTCGACGTACCTTAGCACGAAGCTCCATCATTAAAACAGTCCAAATAAGAAGGCTTCACCCCAGCGTTGTTAACGCTCCTCTTCTTTAGTCACCGCAGAACCGTCGCTAGTCCTCTTGCGAGTTTATTTGCATCTCTAACAGCGGATAACCCACACAAAAAAACTCCTTCTTCACAAGAGGGGAAGGTACCGGTCCGAACGTTTTCTAACCTCAACAACATACGGCCGATAAGTATCAGCACCCGGAGGCTGCATTATTATCTCAGGGACTGCTGGGATCTTTCAACAGCATCAATAACTGGGGTGATGGCTGGAGAAGACTCCACAGCCTACCCGGTAAAAGGGCCTGACTCACCACCAGGCGCAGCAACGTGGGAAGAACTCCCACACATAGCCACTTCCCTCTCTGCATCAAGGCAAAGAAGCCCATCACGAAGATGAATGAATTATTGTTTTTCTGCAGTAAAATAAACAAAGGCGGAAATTCTCATAAAACAAAAAGGAAGTACTCCTGACCATAGATCTCAATTAAAAGCTTATTAATATCTCGTAAGTATTACATGTAAAACTTAGGATTTAGGGGGCTAATTATTGTAGTTCAAATTAGTCACCTCGAGATCAACGGTCAAGATAGCGATAAATCAACAGAGAGACTCGTCAAAATCAAAAAGTGTCAAAGATGTTGAGATAAGTAAACCAAATGCGTCGTGTCAACTTAGAGGCGAGCATAATGAATCTTCGTATATCTTCCCAAAAAGGAACAAAGCTCTCTATCACTCCCTCATTGCCTGCCCTCATAGCCCAAGATCATAACCCGTAAACCTCCTCTCTCTCCTCAACGCCTGAGCTCATCACTTTAATCGCCCAATCTCATTGCCCGCAAGTTTTCTCTCTCTCCTAATCGACTGAGCTCATCATTAACAAGACTCCTCTCTCTCTAATCATCGCCTGAGCTCAGTTACCAATCTAATTGCTAGAGTTAATCGCTCGCAAGTCTTCTCCTGCCTCATCGCCTACAAGCCTCCTCCTTCCTGCCCTCATTGCCTGGGACCACCTCTCTCATTGACATAACTAATCGCCGAGACCACCTCATCACCATGCCTCATCGCCCGTCGCTCTGTCATCATTTTCTCATGAGAATTATATCTGGTCTATTCTACGTTTTGTTGTGATCAGAGTTAACATTGAGATTTTACGTAGAAAATAAGAAACGCATTGTTTTCCTGTAAACTTTAGCCATATACTTACTCGGGAATGGTTAACTTAACAACAAAATGTTCCCGGGATGAAATAACCAAAAACACAATAAGAGTCTACTTATGGTTCAGAACATGAAACGGCCAAGCGTTGGTGACGACTTTGGGGAGGATAGTGGAACAAAAAAGGATAAAGGAAAATTTCTAGGAAAGATAAACTTAAATCGCGAGAAATAAATCAAGAAAGAGGAAAATGGAACATCCAAGTGAAACCAACTTTGGAGATGATATCAACAAGACTCAGGGCATTCAAAAAAGCAACGGAGACGAAAATACTGAAAATTCATGGTAGCTTTAGAGAACGTAGGATTTAGGTGGTTAGACTAGGAAGCTTAGAATTAAACGTTTTTATGATTTTTTCTATTGTTCCTCACTGTTAACGGCTGTACAGTGTCTCTGGTTTAAATTTGAATTGAAGTGTTCTTATCATAATCAACAAAGCACTTATGTGCTTCTTTACAATCTTTTTATGTCTTTCTCTTTTTCGGGTTTGTGCGGTTATGCAGAAAATCCAAATTGTGAAAGGAAGTTACGCATTCTTCAAGCACAAATATTGACTGTAGGAATTTCGGTTCCAAAAAAAAAGCTTTTTCAGATTTGAAGTTACCTCCTGGTCGTGTTGCGCTAGACAGTGGAGCAGACTTGGTTGCAGGCTTTGAGGCAGATTCTTGAGATACTCCTTGCCCAGAGGTGGATATTTCTTGTAGTGAATCACAGAAATGAGCATTTCCCTCAGCTTTCTCTACAACATGTGCTGAATCTGAAGAGCGACGTAGATGGTTCGAGGGAATATCAGCCACCTGGTGTCCTTATTTTCCTCCTTCCTTCTGAAGAACTCTCAGATTCATAATTTGAGAGTAAATAATCTCTCCCACATTACAACGCACCCTGTAAAACATCTTGTAGATGAGTCGAGGCACCCAATTTTATGCTGAAATAATCACCAGTGAAGCCTTGCAAAGAGACAGAGGTCGAGTCGTGAGATTCTTAAGTTTGAGCATCCCCTCTGTCAGGAAGTCTGTCAGCTCTTCACTAGATAGTGCATCTATTTTCTCATCAGCTGCTACCTCATTGTCTGTTAGTGGCTCAAGTTGGAAGAAGTCATTGATCACAGCCAGTGAGAACTCAAACTTCAAGCCTCTTTCCACGACTTCCATCTTTTCCTTGGAAGCTCGTGTACTCTCATCCGAAAGTTCTTCATAGAACTCCTTAACAACCTCCGGAATGTACCCCCCCCCCAACTTAGTGACCGTCTTCTCAAAATGACCCTTTTTGATCATCTCCACATAACCCCATGTGTCATCACCCTCTAAATCTACAGATTGCTCTGGTATGATTTCTCGAGTCGAGAAGCTTTTGTACCTTTGTTTGGCCAGAAGCTCAACATTTGCAGATTTTTGAATGGTCTTCGTAGATGAACCCTCTCTTGAAGCTGATGTGACACGAGTCAAAGTCATTTCCTCTGTTGCAGTCAATGTTCTGGCTGCTTTTCTCCTAGAGTTACTCCTTTGAATCGAAGGTGGAGCGTTTCTTCTTGATGTTCATCAGTAGTTCCGCATCTTCAACATCGATTTCTCGAACTTCTCTTGAGTATGTCTTCTCTGAGTCAGCTTCTTCATCAGAGACATCACATGACGCATCAGCCTTATTTTTCCCTTGAGCTTAGCTGAGTGACTCATGGCGTCCCTTGATCTCATCGATTTCTTCCAGAGTCACCTATAGAGATTGCTTTCTTTGAGTGAGGTTCTCTTCTGCCTCACGTGCTTCTTCTTCAGTGAGTTCCACTGAATCTGACTCAGCTTGTGACCCAGGATCGTCAGATAGATGCACTTCCGAGATGGGACTTTCTTGTGGAGTTTTCTCTTCATCATCTGAGTGGTCAACCAGATCCATCGGTGGTGGTGGTGCTGCTGCGACAGATTGATTCTTGGTTGAGCCGGAATTTCCTGTACTTGAGAGAGAGAGAGAGAGAGAGAGAGAGAGAGAGAGAGAGAGAGAGAGAGAGAGAGAGAGAGAGAGAGAGAGAGAGAGAGAGAGT
>CAKOAT010590709.1:127247-179988 GCA_932364175.1 Eruca vesicaria subsp. sativa
CATATTTCCACTCTCCCAATTAAAATTTTAAATCTTCCATTTATTCCCACACGATCTACCTTTCCTTTTCTCTCGCCTTGTCACATCATGTCTGCCTTGGATTTAATTGGACAGAATCTTTCATGCACTGCTGCTATATTCAAGACATAGGTTAGTAGAACACTCGAGGGCCTAGGCTAACACACCCACTTAGACATAAGAGAATTTTTGATCTAATAACATGCAAGAAATGAGAGACCATGTGTCACAGTCAGGTTTATCTTTACCACTCTTAAAAGAAACTAGGTGGCTTTCTGCACCATGTGCAGAAATAAAAATTTTAAAAATAAATTTATATTTAAAAATAAAATTTAACTAATTTTAAAATTTATTATTTTATTACATTATTAATTTTACATTAATTATATGTAAAAATTAAGAGAAAACAAACAGTTTTATTTAAATATAGGACAGTTCTCTCAAATAGAACTTTTTAGGTTTTTTCACAAAAATAGATCTTAAAACTAAAATAACCAAAACAACATTTTTTATTTTGAAAATTTCAATTTCTTTTTTAAAAAAAATTGTAATTCTATCCCCAAAACCCTACTCCTCAACTTTAAACAAAAAAGTTTACGATTAGTTAACCCAAATGATATAAGTGTTTATTTACTTATTTTTGATAAAACATTTAAGTATATCTTGATCATTTTTATTTTAAGGTCTATATTTGTGATTAAAATTTTTTTTAGGTCTATCTTAAAAAAAAATTCTTAAATTTATATTTAATAATATATATGTATCTTTTATCTTTTGGTTAAATTATATTAAATCAGATTCTATACTATTAATAGAAAATTTTGCTAGATATATAATTATCAAAATATAAACTAAATAATATTTCTAAAATTTATAGATGTTATAATTAAAGCTAATGGTATTGGGATTAGAACATTTTAATTTTAAAAACAAACTGCATAAAATTTTTAAAAACAAAATTATTAAGAAAAAATATATAATTATAAAAATACACTAAAATATTTCAATATTTGTAATATTATTATATTTATATTTATACTATTATATTATTTATTATGTTAATGATAATTTTATGAGTTCTCTTTCTTATCACTATTTTAATACAAATTTTTGTTTAATCAAACATAAAAAGTAATATAAAAATATTTTTGTTTATTTTAAATTATATTTAAGAATATGCATGTATATATTTAAAATTATAATCTTAGATAATTTTTTTATCTATTTATATTAATTAAATATATTAAATAAATTTTTATAATTATCAAAAATTAAAATTAGATAATATTTATTAAATTTTTAAATATATAAGAAATTAATGATTTTACGATTAAATTTTAATAATTTTCAAAAAATGTATACATTTTTGAAATTTTTGTAATAAAATTTTATAGTTTTAAAATATATAATTAAATGATATTTTCGAAATTTTTAATGCCATATTGGTATATATTTATTTTAATGATGATTTATTAGTTATTACCATACTTTAAAATATTTCCAAAAATATAAATCGATATTAAATGTAATATATGAGTTGTTACCATATTTTATAAATTTTTCCAAAAATATAAATTAACATTAAATGCAATTGTCCATGTCATATTTAATCATATGTCATGTCATCAATTCTAGTAGACATGTAACCATTTTTTTGTGAAACTGATTCTAGAGAGGACATGTGGCAAAATCACTTCACAAATAATGTATAGGGGATTGCTTTATTTGTACCTTTCTCGTGTTGGGTGTTTGTCTCATAATTCAGAGGTTGACATAGCTTCTGCTGCAGTTACACCTTTGCTTTTGATAGATCATCATCTAGTCATCTGGTCATTTATGTGTCTAGCTTTCACACAAATATGCCTTCATCATACCCTGACTCAGTTTCCAACATTTATTCATCATGAAGCTGATGTGTCTAGCTTTCACACAAATATGCCTTCATCATACCCTAACTCAGTTGTCATATACAATAGTAATGAAAAAAAATTCTCTCTAGAATCACAGCTTCCACATCAATCATTAGATTGTTTGTGAATAAACTCTTAACATGATGCTCATTTTTGTAGTATAGATCCAGTCCACCACTCTTTTCGGTTGGATCCACCGTAACCAGATTATAAAAAATAAAGTTTGATTGAAATCCTTGTATTGAAGCGGAACCCTGTTTTGTTTCTGATAAGATAAAAACTTCAGGTTTATGTTTATGCTTGATGGAAAACGTCTTAACCCCATATCTCTCAGAGATAACTAATTGTCCCTTTACTATCTATTCTTCGACAACTCCAGCTTAAGACTCGCATTTAAAAAAAAATGATAGTTGCAGAAACTCTTACGAGTTAATAGAATAGGTATGATACCACCTTTAAAGATTGCTTGTTCTCCATGACTCTCGAACCTGATGAAAAACGTCTTAACGCTTATACTCCATAGCTCTGAAACCAAAAATGTATCCAAAATACTATCTTCCTGTTGGTGCATGTGTGCATGTACCAATCTCTGAGGCTACTATTATGATGAAACCAAAATTCTCTGAAACTTCTTTGCGGGTTTAAAGAGACCATTCTATGAATACTAGAGCCACAAAGTGTCTCCCAAGAAACTCGTGATTCCTGCACCAAACCTGTTGTCAATCGTGCACCAGCACTTAGCTCCTCAAATAAGTGCAAGTCAATATGATCACTATCTGCAATTAATGGAAATCCACATACAAACGTAACAGAAACATTCATGCTTAAACTGATAGTACAACTCAAGCCTCTAAACTCAAGGTAAATTCCCGACTGAGAACCTCGATCTAGAGTGTAAGATCTGCTTAATTTTTCTTGAAACAAAGTCTGTACCCTAAGAAGAGACCATAGTTGATTCCAACCAACACAATCCAAACAAGACCAAACAGGGGACCACCAATACCATAAAACCCAGCAATTCCTAAAATTCCATAAGAGAAACATTTTCAATCCCCTATATATTAAAAGAGAAACATTTTTAAGTTGTAACATTGCATTCAGTGCTTAGGTATCATCTCCATAAGCCTTTTCACACCCTCTATTTTAAAAGCCTTCATTTAGTAAATTTACAATGTATGTCACTGGAACCAGAGCTTTTCACCCAAAGACAAAGTCAACGAGATGATTGATTGCATGGGTGATTGCCAGGAAAAAGCTGTAGTTAAGCTCAACAAAAACTTGGATATGTGGTTCTGCAGAACAGCATCAGCGGATTGACCAAACGCATGAAAGAGATGGAAGCAGAACTAGCTATTGTGAAGACACATCGTGCAGAGGACACAACAGTAGCATCGATCGACGCCACAAAGGATGCATAGATTGACGCAAATCACGCACATGCACAGGAAAGGGTGTTGACAGGAACGGTAGATCCATGGAATGAGACATACCTCAACACAAAAATTGATGAAGTCTACCATCCTCTCAACAACAACGTCAACTGGTTAAGCACGAATATTGAGTTGATACAGAAAGATTTGGATTTGTTCCGCGAAGAGAAGCGTCAACATGAGAAAGGCAAATCAATTTACACAGCTGTTAGCACATCGATCAATGCCATGCTCTTAGACATGGAGGAACGAATGAATATTTGTGACTATAACACGATCGCTATACGTCCCCATTTATGCGGTACTTGAACTTTCTAGACAATCAGATGACTTCCCTGCAACAGGAGGTTACCACCATCTAGATGCAACTCGATTTTCAAACCTACCATCCTCGTCATAGATTAATATGCAGAGAGGCAAATCGATCGACGTGAAGAAACTACCAGCTTATAAATTCTATACTAGAACAGAGTTTGATCAAATTATTGATAGAATCTACAAATCTTTGAACACTACTGAGGACAGACTTGACAAGAGATGTGATGACATATTCTTCCCCAGCAACAACAGCATCAGTGGATTTCATTCAGGAGCAGAGTGACTGCAGAAGGAAGTTAGGACTATTCAGAAACGACTCGCATGTCATCCTGAAACTGCAGCATCGATCGACAGGAACAAAGGCAAATTGATCGATGGTACTACATCAGAAACGATCGACGCAACAACAGTCGCAGCGATCGATACTGAGTTCACACCAGACCAGGAGAAGCTGTTACAAGAGAAGCCAGTCATGTCTGATTCAGTGCAACAGGAATTAAAGGAATTGGTAGTAGATGCCTATGATAAGATTGAATGGCACAACATCAAAACATCTCAAACACAGTTGCCAAGATGGATGAAAGATGGGCCAGAAGAGATGAAGCCACAAGAAGTTTCATGGCTACTTGGTTCAGAACCAGCAGATATGGTGTGGATACTTGTTTTCCAACAAGTAGTTGCTTTTCCACACACTAGCTCAACATACCTCAGCAGTCAAGCTACATGACTATAACAAAGCGATGAATGGGAGACAACTCACTATTAGGTAATGTTTTATATTGGTTTTCTTTTACTTTATTAATTATTTTTCGTTTTTCATTTTGCAGGTTTTTTATAAAAAAAAAGGATCCAAGGAGAAACAAATTACCATCTTATCGACCGACGAGACAAAGTCGATATCGATCAACACACCACCACCTGCGAGGATCGATGCTTACACATACACATTGATCGATATTCAGTCTGGTCAGGTATATCGGTCTTCCTTGTTACATTGAGTACTTATGATTTATTTCTTTCGCCATAACTCCGACTGTCTTATGAAAATTGTTTTCAAAAACCATTTTTATTGAGCTCAAAAAAAGGTATGATGATCTTATTTGATTTATACTTGTCATCTAACCACTTTTTAGCACCATTCTAGATCTAATAATTACAGATAGTACTAAAGATTCTAAAGTGGATCAACCTATCAACTATTCACACTTGCTTAGATTGTTTGAAGAAACCAAAGCTGACATCCAACACTAGACCTGACATAACTGCTTGTCTTGAGGCTTAGTATACATGGGATCGGATTCTTCAAACAAGTCTGGAAGGTAAAGTCTTGTGTAGATTTATCACCTGTTCTCTCTCTATTTTCGGCCCTAGATGGCTAAGTATATTTATGAAGTTAAAAAAAAAACCGAAAATAATATTAAATTTATAGATTTTTAGTTAGGAGGAATCAGAACATGACTTGGTGGCTACAACCATTAAGGCTTGATTCATAATGGTTCCAACAAAAAAGATTCAAATGGGACTTTGTGACTACAACCATTAAGGCTCACTTCACATGAATTCTTGGATATAGGTCCAAAAGAAGTGATCATGACTTAGTGGCAACCACCATTAACGCTTGTTTCATGGAAGCTTGTCTAATCTTGGTCAATAGTCATGCCTTAGAAGCATATTTTGACTCAAGAGTGAAATTAGAAGAGAGAAAAGATATGAACTAACTTTTACTTGTAGATCCAGATACTTGTTTGAAAATCCTTGCATCTTGTGATCTATACTCCCAAGGTCAAGCATGTGTGTTGGGGTCAAAATTGGTACGACGGAATCCATGACCAAACCATTCCGAAAAAATAGAAGTTGTTTTATAAAACTCTAAAGACTTTCCGAACAAAGGAAATCCGCGGAAAACTTGGAAATCGTCATCTCAGAAGAACAAATAAAACAATCGCCGATTACACGATTGCCCAAGTTAAGTGCAAAACAGCAAAAAATCGCATCCGCCGTAAACCGCGAGCAGGTTCGACCAAACCAAGTTTGACGTACGACGAGCCAAACCAGCCGGTTCAGCTCGCCGTACGGAGAACTGGTCGGTCTCGGACCAGCTCGCCGTACGGCGAACTGGTCGGTATCGGACCAGCTCGCCGTACGGCGGGCTGAACCAATCCAGTTTGGCTCGCCGTATGTCGAGCTAACTGTCCCGATCCTCGATCTCCCACACCCTTGACACAAGGAATACATCCTTCGGTTCGATCATGCTCTGAATCATGTCGAAACGTCTCTCGTTTTGTCTCGATCCGTCTTATCGTTCAAGTTTTACAATAAAAATCGTAAAAGTCTTCTTTTTCGTAAAGTTCGGGAGATCGTATAAAACGGCAACGATTAGACGGAACATCGTGCATCGTCAGAACTATACGATCAACTCGAGAAATGTTATAAAAACAGCATCGTACCAAGAAACGATCTCGTCTAAAATCGTAAAACGGTTTTTATCGCAAAACGGCTCAGACAGCCCAAAAGCACGATAAAAGTCAACTTGCGACTTTAAACGAAATCCAGCCCAAAGATACAATGATGATTAAAATATTTACTCACAGAAAGAAGATAAATGTCAAGTTTGAAGATAAATGTCAACTTTGAAGATAAATAGAAGATTTCCGCAAAGAAAATGGAAAGATCGAGATAAATTAAAGGTTCCCAATAAACTCGAATCTGGGCGAAAAGGAAGTTCTAAACCGCCTAAGGTTGGAGTATATAAGCAGAAGGAAGAAGACAGAAGCAAGCACTAGTTTTTAATAGCTTTCACCACCAATCTTAGCACTTAGGAATATTTCCATTTTTTGTTATCGAGCTGCGTCTCAACTAGGGTTTTAGTCTTAGATTGCTAGAGTTAGGAATCTCGCCGAAGGCTCACGCAGCTAAGGCTACTCTTGTTGTACCACTCTTACGCGAATTCAGAATAAGATCCTTCTTGCTCTCAATCTCGTTCTCTTTTACATCTTTTTATTTTCGTTTATATCGTGTTCTTGATTGCTTGTGTGCGGTTCCGTAGATAGACGGGTCCTCTGGGAAATTAGGGTTTACTCTAAGTTCCTAAACTTACGTAAAATCGACAGGGGTGAATTTTGGTTCCCACAGTTTGGCGCTAGAAGGAGGGGGGGTCGGATCTAACTTACACTCAAGCCGCAGCACGCTTAATCGAGAAACGATGTCTGGCGACCAACAAACTCGCGACGAAAATGACAACGTTGACAACATGCCAGCTCTCGATGTACCTACGGTTAACGCTAACACTAACGCTAACACCGAAGCCGTCGAGAAGATGCTCTCCGATTTCACTAAGAAATCGGAGGAACAAGAAAAGCTCATTTGTTCACTCGCAAAACAGGTCGAAACCTTAACTGCGAAAACCAGGGCAATTTGCCCCCACGGAACTACTAGGATCCGCGGAAGAAGGCTCGATTTCGAGACTCCTATGGATCGCCCTAGAACAGAGCAGGGAAATCAGCCGGAGCAAGACTCCAAAAATGATAACCCTGACGCGACGCTGAACGAATCGGACAAATCTCCTACTCGTAGAAAGGAAACCGAGTGAGATGGCGTCGAAAGGGTTAACCTGGAAACAAGCGACCAATCCGATTCGTCGGATCAGGACGCGGACGTCCATCCTAGGAGAAGGAAAATCGCAGCCCTCAACCAGATTCTTCTCCCGAGCACTCTCTTACTGAAGATGAGGAGGAGCTCTATTGTGCGCAACGCGCAAAAAAGTCGGGAACAAACTCTAGTTACTCGCAGCAAACGCTGACGAGGTCGGAAAACTGCTGGCGACCTAACTGAGATTCGCACTCTCCGCGACTACATCACTAAAAAGGCCGCAGCGGTAAAAGTGGTGAAATCTCAAATTCACCATGCTACCAGCGCCGCACCCCGAATTGATCGGCGGTTATACGAATCTTGTAAAATGCCTTTTACTGCTCGCATCACCGAAGTCAAGCTACCCGATCCAGGAAAGCTCAAGGTGCCAACTTACGACGGGACGGCTGATCCCAAAGCGCACCTGCAGGCCTTCCAGATTACCATGGGACGAGCCAAGCTCAAGGATCACGAAAAAGACGCGGACTACTGCCGTATTTTTGTCGAAAACCTAGAAGGAGAGGCGCTCGAGTGGTTTGCCAAGCTTAAGCGGAATTCAATTGGGAGTTTCCGCCAGCTTGCTTCCGAATTCCTGAAGCAATACTCGATGTTTATAAATAGGGATAAGTGACAGAGCCGCCATCGATGTGCTCAGAAAATCGCTCTGGTTCAAGTCGAAATTTCGAAAGTGGATAACTCTCGAGAAACCGCGGACGATCCAAGACGCGCTCCACAAAGCTACCGATTACATAACCACCGAAGAGGAGACTAAATTCCTGTCTGAAAAGCATAAGCCGGCAAAAGAATCCACAAAGGACATCGCGTCCGAGCAGAAGCTGAAAAAAGAAAAACTCTCGTAATGACAAATTTTGTCCATCACGAGGGACAGGACCTCCAAGGGGCGCACAACTACGCCATCAATTCCGGATCGGAACAAGGGCGAACTACGGGGAACACGTGGTCAAGGAATCCGAATTACAACGAAAATTCCTTATGCGATCTCCATCAAACTCGCGGACACTCTATCGTGAACTGCAAAGTTCTCGGTGCCAGACTTGCCACAAAATTGATCGCTGGAGAACTCTCCAAGATATCCAGCGTCAAGAACCTCATCCGCGATTCAGATCGCCCCCCCCCCCTCCCCCCGGAAAAATGACAGGAACTTGCGAGCGGAAACTCCGCCTCAAGGGAACCATTCAAGCGAGAAACACGAACGAAGACAAGACGAGTAAGGTAACGACGCTAACCGCCACAAAATCAATATGATCATCGGCGAATCACAATACTACAGCGATACCATCTCATCAATCAAGTCCTACCAACGAAAAGNGGAAAGTACCATCGGATAACACTCCAAAGGGAGTGATCTCTTTCAACCACACGCCGATCCTCTCGTCATTGACTTAGTCATAAGCGACTAAGAAGTCGCTCGAATCCTGGTCGATACTGGAAGCACCATCAACGTAATCTTCCGCAACACGTTGGCGCGCATGGGAATTGATTTATCTGAGGTCGAGCCAATACCAAAGCCGTTGAACAGTTTCTCCGGCGAAACATCTATGACCTCAGGGTCGACCCGGCTTCCGGTCGCCGCGAAAGAAGTGACGAAAATTGTCAACTTTGCAGTCGTCGATGTTGGTGTCAAAACCGGTCACGACGGAATCAATGGCTAAAAGTCTCCACAAAAGTAAAAATAAAATACGTTTTATAAAACTCGAGAGATCGTTTTATAAGACTCGAGGAATCGTTTTATAAAACTTGAGAGATCGTTTTATAAAACTTGAGAATCGTTTTATAAAACTCGAAGAATCATTTTTTAAAACTCGAGAATCGTTTTATAAAACTCGAGAATCATTTAATAAAACTCGAAGAATCGTTTTATAAAACTCGAGAATCGTTTTATAAAAACTCGAGAAGTCGTTTTATAAAACTCGAAGATCGTTCTATAAAACTCGAGAATCGTTTTATAAAACTCGAAGATTGTTTTATAAAACTCGAGAAGTCATTTTATAGAACTCGAGAATCGTTTTATAAAACTCGAGAATTGTTTCATAAAACTCGAGAAGTCGTTTTATAAAACTCGATGATCGTTTTATAAAACTCGAGAAGTCGTTTTATAAAACTCGAAGATCGTTTTATAAAACTCGAGAATCGTTTTATAAAACTAGAGAATCGTTTTATAAAACCGCGAAAAACCAAAACCGACGCAAAACGCAAACTAGTCACGACTAGTTCGCCTGCTGGCGAACTAAGCCAAGCTGGCTTTGTTCGCCAGCAGGCGAACTAGAAGCTTCCAGACTAGTTCGCCTGCTGGCGAACTAAGCCAGCTTGGCTTAGATCGCCAGAAGGCGAACTAAGCCAAGCTGGCTTAGTTCGCCAGCAGGCGAACTAGGAACTTCCCAACTAGTTCGCCAGCAGGCGAACTAAAGATTTCCCGGACAGTTCGTCAAACCAGCGAGCTGGATTAGACCGGCTCGATTCTCTGTACGTTGAACCGACCATCCCGAGCCTTGATCTCCCGCATCCCCGATTCGAAACTTACGTCCTTCGACACGGTCGCATTCTGAACCACGGCCGAAATGTCTCTCGTTTCGTCTCGATCCGACCTATCGTTCGAGTTTTACGATAAAAACCGTAAAACTCTGTTTTCTCAAAAAGAACTCGAAGAAATTTTATAAAACGGAAACGGTTAAACAAGACACCGAACATCGCCTAAACTATACGATTTGTTCGAGATTTTTCGTTAAAATCGTAGAAAACACATTTTTAATAAAAACGTCGAGTAAATCGTAAAAACGCGTTTTTAATAAAAATGTCGAGTAAATCGTAAAAGACGGAAACGATTAACCAAGAAACGAACGTAGCTAAACATTACGATTAACTCGAGGAATTTACTAAAAACGGCATCGAATCAGGAAACGATTCCGTACAAGGTCGAAAAACGGATTTATCGCAAAACGGCCCAGAAGGTCCTAAAACGCGATAAAAGCCCATCTCGCGATCTCAACAGAATCTAACCCAAAGATACAATAACGTTTTGACAGTTTACTCGCAGAAGGAAAATAAATGTCAAGCTGGAAGTTAAAAGGCAAGTTTGAAGATAAATAGAAGATTTCCGCAGAAGAAAAGGAAGGATCGAGAAAAATGGAAGATTCCCGATACACTTAAATCCGGGCAAAATGGAAAGATCGAATCGCTAAGGCGAGGAGTATATAAGCAAGAGGCATGGAGCAGAAGCACCACACACGAGTTTTCAGAGCTTTCACCACCAAACTTAGGATTTCGGAAATTTTCCGTTTTCGTTATCGAGCTGCGTCTCAACTAGGGTTTTAGTCTTAGATTGCTAGAATTAGGAATTTTGCCGACGGCTCACGCAGCTAAGGCAACTCTCGTTGTAACCGTTCTTATGCGAATTCGGAATAAGAATCCTTCTTGCTTTCAGTCTCGTTTTTATTTTTATATCTTTCAATTTATTCATATTAATCGCGTTCTTGGTTACTTGTCGTTGGCTTTCGCAGAGATCCGGTTCCTCTGGAGAATTAGGGTTTTTCTAACTTTCCTTATTTTACGGAAATCGACAGGTGTGAATTTCGGTTCCCACAGTCGATTCCCCAGCTATCTACAACGTGATCATGGGCACGCCTTGGATAAACTCCATGAAGGTGGTCCTATCAACGTATCACTTAGGCATCAAGTTTCCGACACCTATGGGAGTCACGGAAATTTGGGGATGCCAGTGACAATCGTGATCTTGCTTTTTAGCGGAACATAAGCTAAGGCAATTAGCGGTCGTAGTCGTGAAACCAAAACGGGCGAAGTTCACACCGCCGCCTTCGGAAAATGACCCAAAACCAGCAAGGGTCGAGAAGCAACAAGCTTCCAAACCCATCGCTTCTACCCAACCGGAGGAGACAAACCCGGACCAAGACGACGATCCAATGACTAAGTGATCGAGAAGTCTGCGACAGCCGAGTAAACACACTCGCACCAACAATCAGAACTACGAGATGGCTTGATTTCCGAATTTCCGCCAGCTTGCTTTCGAATTCCTGAAGCAATACTCGATGTTTATAAATAGGGATAAGTGACAGAGCCGCCATCGACGTGCTCAGAAAATCGCTCTGGTTCAAGTCGAAATTTCGAAAGTGGATAACTCTCGAGAAACCGCGGACGATCCAAGACGCGCTCCACAAAGCTACCGATTACATAACCACCGAAGAGGAGACTAAATTCCTGTCTGAAAAGCATAAGCCGGCAAAAGAATCCACAAAGGACATCGCGTCCGAGCAGAAGCTGAAAAAAGAAAAACTCTCGTAATGACAAATTTTGTCCATCACGAGGGACAGGACCTCCAAGGGGCGCACAACTACGCCATCAATTCCGGATCGGAACAAGGGCGAACTACGGGGAACACGTGGTCAAGGAATCCGAATTACAACGAAAATTCCTTATGCGATCTCCATCAAACTCGCGGACACTCTATCGTGAACTGCAAAGTTCTCGGTGCCAGACTTGCCACAAAATTGATCGCTGGAGAACTCTCCAAGATATCCAGCGTCAAGAACCTCATCCGCGATTCAGATCGCCCCCCCCCTCCCCCCGGAAAAATGACAGGAACTTGCGAGCGGAAACTCCGCCTCAAGGGAACCATTCAAGCGAGAAACACGAACGAAGACAAGACGAGTAAGGTAACGACGCTAACCGCCACAAAATCAATATGATCATCGGCGAATCACAATACTACAGCGATACCATCTCATCAATCAAGTCCTACCAACGAAAAGNGGAAAGTACCATCGGATAACACTCCAAAGGGAGTGATCTCTTTCAACCACACGCCGATCCTCTCGTCATTGACTTAGTCATAAGCGACTAAGAAGTCGCTCGAATCCTGGTCGATACTGGAAGCACCATCAACGTAATCTTCCGCAACACGTTGGCGCGCATGGGAATTGATTTATCTGAGGTCGAGCCAATACCAAAGTCGTTGAACAGTTTCTCCGGCGAAACATCTATGACCTCAGGGTCGACCCGGCTTCCGGTCGCCGCGAAAGAAGTGACGAAAATTGTCAACTTTGCAGTCGTCGATGTTGGTGTCAAAACCGGTCACGACGGAATCAATGGCTAAAAGTCTCCACAAAAGTAAAAATAAAATACGTTTTATAAAACTCGAGAGATCGTTTTATAAGACTCGAGGAATCGTTTTATAAAACTTGAGAGATCGTTTTATAAAACTTGAGAATCGTTTTATAAAACTCGAAGAATCATTTTTTAAAACTCGAGAATCGTTTTATAAAACTCGAGAATCATTTAATAAAACTCGAAGAATCGTTTTATAAAACTCGAGAATCGTTTTATAAAAACTCGAGAAGTCGTTTTATAAAACTCGAAGATCGTTCTATAAAACTCGAGAATCGTTTTATAAAACTCGAAGATCGTTTTATAAAACTCGAGAAGTCATTTTATAGAACTCGAGAATCGTTTTATAAAACTCGAGAATTGTTTCATAAAACTCGAGAAGTCGTTTTATAAAACTCGATGATCGTTTTATAAAACTCGAGAAGTCGTTTTATAAAACTCGAAGATCGTTTTATAAAACTCGAGAATCGTTTTATAAAACTAGAGAATCGTTTTATAAAACCGCGAAAAACCAAAACCGACGCAAAACGCAAACTAGTCACGACTAGTTCGCCTGCTGGCGAACTAAGCCAAGCTGGCTTTGTTTGCCAGCAGGCGAACTAGAAGCTTCCAGACTAGTTCGCCTGCTGGCGAACTAAGCCAGCTTGGCTTAGATCGCCAGAAGGCGAACTAAGCCAAGCTGGCTTAGTTCGCCAGCAGGCGAACTAGGAACTTCCCAACTAGTTCGCCAGCAGGCGAACTAAAGATTTCCCGGACAGTTCGTCAAACCAGCGAGCTGGATCAGACCGGCTCGATTCTCTGTACGTTGAACCGACCATCCCAAGCCTTGATCTCCCGCATCCCCGATTCGAAACTTACGTCCTTCGACACGGTCGCATTCTGAACCACGGCCGAAATGTCTCTCGTTTCGTCTCGATCCGACCTATCGTTCGAGTTTTACGATAAAAACCGTAAAACTCTGTTTTCTCAAAAAGAACTCGAAGAAATTTTATAAAACGGAAACGGTTAAACAAGACACCGAACATCGCCTAAACTATACGATTTGTTCGAGATTTTTCGTTAAAATCGTAGAAAACACATTTTTAATAAAAACGTCGAGTAAATCGTAAAAACGCGTTTTTAATAAAAATGTCGAGTAAATCGTAAAAGACGGAAACGATTAACCAAGAAACGAACGTAGCTAAACATTACGATTAACTCGAGGAATTTACTAAAAACGGCATCGAATCAGGAAACGATTCCGTACAAGGTCGAAAAACGGATTTATCGCAAAACGGCCCAGAAGGTCCTAAAACACGATAAAAGCCCATCTCGCGATCTCAACAGAATCTAACCCAAAGATACAATAACGTTTTGACAGTTTACTCGCAGAAGGAAAATAAATGTCAAGCTGGAAGTTAAAAGGCAAGTTTGAAGATAAATAGAAGATTTTCGCAGAAGAAAAGGAAGGATCGAGAAAAATGGAAGATTCCCGATACACTTAAATCCGGGCAAAATGGAAAGATCGAATCGCTAAGGCGAGGAGTATATAAGCAAGAGGCATGGAGCAGAAGCACCACACACGAGTTTTCAGAGCTTTCACCACCAAACTTAGGATTTCGGAAATTTTCCGTTTTCGTTATCGAGCTGCGTCTCAACTAGGGTTTTAGTCTTAGATTGCTAGAATTAGGAATTTTGCCGACGGCTCACGCAGCTAAGGCAACTCTCGTTGTAACCGTTCTTATGCGAATTCGGAATAAGAATCCTTCTTGCTTTCAGTCTCGTTTTTATTTTTATATCTTTCAATTTATTCATATTAATCGCGTTCTTGGTTACTTGTTGTTGGCTTTCGCAGAGATCCGGTTCCTCTGGAGAATTAGGGTTTTTCTAACTTTCCTTATTTTACGGAAATCGACAGGTGTGAATTTCGGTTCCCACAGTCGATTCCCCAGCTATCTACAACGTGATCATGGGCACGCCTTGGATAAACTCCATGAAGGTGGTCCTATCAACGTATCACTTAGGCATCAAGTTTCCGACACCTATGGGAGTCACGGAAATTTGGGGATGCCAGTGACAATCGTGATCTTGCTTTTTAGCGGAACATAAGCTAAGGCAATTAGCGGTCGTAGTCGTGAAACCAAAACGGGCGAAGTTCACACCGCCGCCTTCGGAAAATGACCCAAAACCAGCAAGGGTCGAGAAGCAACAAGCTTCCAAACCCATCGCTTCTACCCAACCGGAGGAGACAAACCCGGACCAAGACGACGATCCAATGACTAAGTGATCGAGAAGTCTGCGACAGCCGAGTAAACACACTCGCACCAACAATCAGAACTACGAGATGGCTTGATTTCCGAAAGGAATACGTAGGCAGCTCGCCTAAAGACGAGTTTAGCTATCCCCCTTTCCAAAACGGGGGAGGGGGGGGAGTGCATGCATATACGAGTATACTCCCAAATTTTAAAATATTCGCTTTGTAATCGAAATTTTTAAACTTTTTAATAAAGACGAAGTTAGAATATTATAAAATCTCTTTACTATCGAAAAGAGTAAAAACAAATTCCAAACATCCGGAAATTACTTTCGCAGCAACAACTACTTAATCGTTTCAATGGAAAAACTTATACACCAAATATTTTCAAAAAGAAACGGTGAGACGTCGCCTAAAGTCTTACAAAAATATTTCGAAAAAGTCCGTCCGCGACTATAAAATCACAAACGCTCGGCGATTGGTCCCGTCGAGGACGCTAGCCGTCCTAAACAAACGCACCAACCCACTGGTCCGCATACATCCAACTAGGATAAAATAGCGCGCTATAAAAGAAATCCAAATTTTTGGTCAACACTTCCGGGAAACTTAGAAATTGTTCCCGATGAGATGCTCGATTCCAACCAGACGAATCGTATAAGCCGAGAACCTATCGTGGATTCTAAATTTGAATGGAATCAGGTTAAAATCACAACAGGCAAAATGAAAGCTGACTAGTCATCGCATAGCCTCAATCCGAAAGTAAACCTAGGTCTTGCCCGAAACCCAGCACAATGGTCTCTAACGTCTCAAGGCATGAATCGAGATCCTAAAGGCATGTCTCTTCGCCCACATATAAACACTCGCGAAAATTGAAACACTCCGAGTAAACGAACATGACGATCTACACCAAGAGTTAGATGCGAGACGACAACTCTCATTCTTCCCTCTACATCTAAAACGAAACGTAAATTTCATACTTCAAAAATATTTTTATATCATTCATTCAAATACATGCCGCCCAGTGGCAGGGATTCAAAGCCACCAACGGCCAGTCCCGGTAAACATTACAACAATATCATATCATAAAACAAAGACATCATTCATCGAAATTACAAGACTCGAACGCCGAGCTTTGGCCGGCGCTAGCATCAATCCACGGCTGATTAACTTCGCCACTCTCATCTGGGATCTCTGGCCCAACCTCTACTGAATCTGGCGACACAACAATAGGAGTCCATTGCTCCCACATTCGCGCCTTGAGATTAAAGAGTTCGGGCTGCATATCTCTCTTCCCATCCAAACGCTCCATCTATTCGGAAAACTCCTTGGCATACGAGTAACCCTCATTCTGAGTAAGGGACAACCCATGAACGACACCGCGACACTCGAGATAATCGCCATTGGCCCGTTAAGCAACCTCAACATTTGAGTAACTAGTCGCAAATCGTTCATGACGAACCCTCGCTTCCTCAGGAACCTCTCTTTTGCCTGCACGGCGTGCACGTCAAACTCTCTGATCAGAAAGCTCCTTAGCACGACGAGAGTTAGCCGTGCATTCGCTCTTCACGTGAGCAACCTCCCTTTCAACCCATTCTTCGGCAGGGTTGGCATCAATCTCCGCCCGAAGGCGAGCAACTTCTTTTTCCACCATGTCCGCGCGAAACTTAACAAGGCCGGCCTGGGTGCTGTGATCATTCAGGGTTCTACTCATGATCAGAAGGCTCTACCAAAAGAAAGAAGAAAGGATAAGCAAAACTATTCGATCATAAGTCATTTAAAATAAAACAGACCTCATTTGCTTGCTCGGAAGCTTTGGCAAACTCTGGAACATAGCCAAGGTCGCCGTCCGAAAAGTTAGAAGTCGATGATCCACCTGCACATGCCCAAACTCCCTCGTTTGCTTGACTCTCAAGGAAATCCTTGAGAATGTTTTCAGGAGAAGCAGCGTGGTCAGATGTATCATCGTCAACAATCACGGGTTATCTTTTCGGGATCTTGACTTGTTCCTCCTCGTTGGGGATGTGTATGGGACGAATTCTCCTATACACGAATCCTCTTCGAAAACCGGAGAGTCTGCAAAGAGCCGAGATTGAAAAGGGGCAACTGCACGACGTACACGCTACGGAGAAAAACTTTCCCAGCTGCCTTCCCTGTTTTGAAGCGAAGCAATAACGGTCGAAAAATCCGCTGGAAACGGAGGCAGAGGGTTGGTCTCTGGGGAAAACAAAAGCAAATAAGTAAAAAAAAAAGAGAAAAAAATTTCTAAAAAATCATACGCACTCGGATCACATACCTTTCCGACCCCATTTGGTAACGAAAAGGGGAATGCAGTCCTCCTCCACTGATGCACTGTCAATACGAACATAGAAGAAGTTCTTCTTCCAAGAACGGTAGTTCGACAAGCAATCAGTGACTATTTCCTTGCGAGGCGATAAGTTAATCCTTCGTGTCATCTCCTCGGGTTTCAGTAAACCCTCAAGGTGATCAACGCTAAGGATTATTCCCCTCTCATAACTCAACATCAACAGACCAACGAGTTGTTGCAAGCTACATGGTTTCAATTGGCTTATCAATAGCCCTAGACGATGGAGGTATCGGACGATGATCTCCGGAATCGAAAACCACAAATGGCATTGCATCAAAAACACATCATAACATGAAAAAAAAAAAGCCATCAGGCACCTCTTTTGCACTCTCTCCAGCTACCGGAAGACGAAACTCAACAGCCTCTGGAACTCGGCAAAACTCCCGAATGGATTCAAGACCATTGGGACAAACCGAACTCGGGCATCCGGGAATATGGTTGGCATCAAACGGAAGTGGAACCCAGGTTCCGGGACTGGTAGGCCTCGACTCGCCTCCAATCGCCCAATACGCCTCATGGTCTCTCAAGTCGACTAATGGAAACGAGCGTTCCTCCTTCGGAACTACGGCTCGAGGCTGCGAGTTCGTTCCTTCGGAACTACGACAATCAGAATTGGTCTCGGAGCGAGTTCTCCTTTTCGTAAACATGTTTAGGAAAGGTGGGAAAGAAAGAATTCAAAGGGAAGGGAAGAGAGAAAACTTCTTGAACTTTAGATAAGTTATGGAAGGAAGTGAGTAAAGAATTTGAATATTTACTCCATATACTTATAAGAAAATTTTTTACTATTCACCTTTGGACTTTTGGCCATTAAGTTCCTCCTAATTCTACTAAACTTGCCAAACAAGTTCGAACCTCTCGCAAAAACTCCACGATTCTTACGAGCTGGGGGGCTAACTGTTGGGGTCAAAATCGGTACGACAAAATCAATGACCACAACTTTCCGCAAAAATAAAAATACGTTTTATAAAATACGAGAATTTGTTTTATAAAACTCTAAAGACTTTCCGAACAAAGGAAATCCGCGAAAAACTTGGAAATCGTCATCTCCGAAGAACAAATAAAACAATCACCGATTACACGATTGCCCAAGTTAAGTGAAAAACCGCAAAAAACCGCATCCGCCGTAAACTGTGAGCAGGTTTGACCGAACCAAATTCGACGTACGACGAGCCGAACCATCCGGTTCAGCTCGCCGTACATCCGGTTCAGCTCGCCGTATGGCGAACTGGTCGGTCTCGGGCCAGCTCGCGGTACGGCAAACTGGTCGGTCTCGGACCAGCTCGCCGTACGGCAAACTGGTCGGTCTCGGACCAGCTCGCCGTACGGCAAACTGGTCGGTCTCGGACCAGCTCGCCGTACGTCGAGCTGACCGTCCCGAGCCTCGATCTCCCACGTCCTTCGTTTCGATCATCCTCTGAACCATGGTCGAAACTTCTCTCGTTTCGTCTCGCTCCGTCTTATCGTTCAAGTTTTACGATAAAAATCGTAAGAGTCTTCTTTTTTCGTAAAGTTCGGGAAGATCGTATAAAACGACAACGATTAGACGGAACATCGTGCATTGTCAAAACTATACGATCAACTCAAGAAATCTTATAAAAACGGCATTGTACCAGGAAATGATCTCGTCTAAAATCGTAAAATGGTTTTTATCGCAAAACGGCTCGGACAGCCCAAAAGCGCGATAAAAGTCAACTTGCAACTGTAAACAAAATCCAGCCCAAAGATACAATGACGGTTTAAGAATTACTCGCAGAAAGAAGATAAACGTCAAGTTTGAAGATAAATGTCAAGTTTCAAGATAAATAAAAGATTTCCGAAAAGAAAATGGAAAGATTGAGATAAATGGAAGATTCCCGATAAACTCGAATTTGGGCGAAAATGAAGGACTAAACCGCCTAAGATGGGAGTATATAAGCAAAAGGCAGAGGACAGAAGCAAGCACGAGTTTTTCAGAGCTTTCACCACCAAACTTAGCACTTAGGAATATTCTGTTTTTTGTTATCGAGATGCGTCTCAACTAGAGTTTTAGTCTTAGATTGCTAGAGTTAGGAATCTCGCTGACGGCTCACGCAGCTAAAGCTACTCTTGTTGTACCACTCTTACGCGAATTTGGAATAAGATCCTTCTTGCTCTCAATCTCGTTTTCTTTTACATCATTTTATTTTCGTTTAAATCATGTTCTTGATTGCTTGTGTGCGGTTCCGCAGATAGCTGGGTACTCTGGGAAATTAGGGTTTACTATAAGTTCCTAAACTTACGTAAAATCGACAGGGGTGAATTTCGGTTCCCACAATGCGCTTTATGTTATGTTAAGAAATGAGGTTAGTTGAGGGGAATTTCAGATAGTATTTTCTAATTTTCTGCCTAGATGAATTTGGTTGCTAAGATAGGATATGGCATAACTAATTCTGTGATTAAAATTTCTTAGATGTGGATTGCAATATTATAGGATATGGCATAATTAATTATGTGATTAGAATTTCTTAGATGTGGACTGCCTATTTGTTTTGCTTGAGGACAAGCAAAAGGGTAAGTTTGGAGGAGTTGATATACCATGGTTTTGACAACTTTTAGTCATGGTATAATGATGTTTTTATAACTATTTAGTATGTTATAGAAGTTTTAAAGCATATTTATAGGTTCAGGAGTATTTTGGAAGAAAGTGATGTTTTTGGAGCATTTTAGAGATAATTGGAGAAATCACTCGGTTTGGATATCGACAACACAATGAGGTCAACACGGAGTGATTCACATCGATCGATATGCTCTATGGAGTATCGATCGATGCTGAAGGCGCGGAGGACCAATTTGTGAGACAGCTGACTTGAAACCCAAGACTTTACTAGATTACAATTATGCCCCTAACGAGTTTTAACCTAAGTATTAATACTTTTCCATGTTCTTTTAGGAAAAGGTAGTGCTTTCTTGTATTCTTTTTACACAGCAAAAGGTTTTTACGATTTATATTTTGGGAGAGAAGATCCAGAGAGATTTGTGATTGGAACTCCATTGATTTCTACCTATCTACAATTTAATTACCTTGCTTGTGTTATGATTTTCTTTGCCATGTCTGAGTAATTAACTTGTTAGAATTAGGATTTAAATAGGTTAGTTGGATTAGTCCCAACTACAGTATCGCTTGTTGTGGTATTCATTAATAGGATGCTCTTACTGCTTATGTTCTAGACATGCTAACTAGAAACCTGAATCTAGGAGTTTTAGATTGTTTAAGCAACCTTTAGACAATTCTGATTATTCTGAATACATCTTATTAAGCTAGGATTTTACTAGAGAGAAGCTGAGAGCTTGATATAGGGGATCCATAGTGAGTATAGATTAACTCGCGCATAACGCTTGACTAGCCGCATCAATCAATATTCCCTTTGGAACTCGATCGACGTCAAGTAAAGTGTATCGATCGATATTCCTATAGACTATCGATCGACACTGTTATTGCTCAGACATAATTGTTTGGGTCAATAAAGATCTAGTCAATAGACTTATCCAATAAGCGAGAGTTTAGTAAATTTTTTATTTAGAGGTTAAGCTGTTTAATACTATGCAAACCACTAATCAGCACCTAAAGGATTATAATCTCCAACACCTGAATAAAAGCCCTTAGTCTAACACCTTTCCAATTTAGTTCAACCCTCATTCTATTCTTTTGAGTAATTGTCTTGCTCAACTAGGATATTTACTGTTTACTTAATTACTGCAATTTTACTTTTAATATCAACCTAGTATTATTACTTGATTAGATTTAAGTGATTCCCTAGCTTCTTGTGGATTCAATCCCTAAGTACTACAACTGATCTGTTATTTGAGAGAGTAAAGACACTCCTTAAGGTAATTTGAGCACTATCAGACATGTAGAACTCTTCCGTCCATATCTCTTGCGTAACCTTCTGGGTCTCTCGATTTGTCTAACTCATCGGGCTTAAGATAACCATGAACTGTTGCTTTTAAATCTAATCTTGGCTGGTCTGTACCATGTTGCCTCTGATCTTTTGAAATATTCAAATGCTTCGGGCGTGTAACGACAGTGGTCATGATCATCAGGATAGACATCGTCTGGAAACACTGGTCAGTACACTTGCTTCGATTGGGCCTCGATTAATAATGAAGGTGTTGCGTCCAAAACTAGAAAAAAAATCATCACCTCAATAGCAAGACCTCGGTACTCGATCTGTTCCTCCTCGCGGTAATACTTGTTGTAAGAATGAGGTTGATCTGAATCTGGATGTTGACTGTCGATGGATTCTGAAGGGTGGGTATCGATCGATTGTTAACCTGCAGGACTGTCGATTGATAGTATGGGTTGGGTGTCGATTGATGATCCATCGTCTGACTCCTCTTTGTACTCATAAATGCAGAATCAGGTAGCTATGAGACCTGCATCATTACCCAGTTCAATGAGAGTAGATCTATTCTTAACTTTAACAAGATCATAATAGTTATTGTGATCAATCAGAGAGAGATACAACATGTTCGTTGTCATGTCGCAGATAGCTCCAACTGTAGCCATGAAAGCTCTTCCAAGTAAGAGGGAAGAGTTCCAATCTATCTTGATGTCCATCAGGTGGAAGTCTACTGGAACTAGGGCATTCTGAATCTGCAGTGGAACATTTCTCACCATACCTCCTGAATTTACCTTGGAGCAATCCACAGAAGTGAAGAAATCACTGGAAGGCTCCACTTTCAGGTTCAGCTTCTCTGCGATGGCTCTAGGCATGATGCTCACTGATGATCCAGTATCACAAAGGGCGTTAGGATATTCGTGTCTGATATATCATGATTTTGACCCACTTTAGTCTTGATATATGAGTGTTTTTAGAACTATTTATTATATTATAGTAGCTTTGAAGCAAATTTATAGGTCAAGGTGTATTTTGCCCGTGATGAGTTTTAACTAAGTTTTTATACTTTGCCAAGGTGTTTTAGGCAAAGGAGAGCTTTCTTGTATTCTTATTTTCACAACAAAAGGTTTTTAGGATTTCTAGAGTTGGATAGAAGATCCAGAGAGATTGTCATTGGAACTCCATTAATATCTATCTACCTATCTATTTATGAAGTTTAATAACTTTGTTTGTGTTATGATTTTCTTAGTTATGTCTGATAAATTCACTTGTTAGAGTTAAGGTTTAAATAGGTTAGACGGATTAGCCCCAACTATAGGATCGCTTATTGTGGTATTTAATAATAGGATGTTCTTAATGCATATGTTCTAGAATTGGTAACTAGAAACCTGAATTAAGGAGTTTAGATTGTTTGAGCAACCTTTAGAAAATTTTAAATATCCTGAATCTATTCTATTAAGCTAGGATTTTCTAGAGTAAAGTGATAGCTGTTCTAGGTATCTTTGGTGAATATATATTAAACTCGCGTATAAAGCTTAACTAGCCGGATCGATCAATACTCCCTTCGAAAATCAATCGATGTCATGTGAAGTGAATCGATCGATATTCATATAGAATAATCGATCGACAGTGCTATTGATCGAACATTCTTGTTTGGGTCAATATAATCTAGTTAATAGACTTATTCAGTAGAGCGAATTCCTAATGAATTTGTTATTTAGAGGTTAAGCTCTTCAATACCAGGCATACAACTAATTAGCACCTATAAGATTATAATTTCCAATACCTGAATAAAGACCCCAAGTCTAACACCTTTCCAATTAAGTTTCAACCTTCAATCTATTAGTGGAGCAACTGCCTTGCTCAGTTAGGATTACTGCTTTTACTATTAATCTCATACTGCAATTACTTTAATTCAACGTAGCATTATTACTTGATTAGATTTAATCGGTTCCCTAGCTCCTTGTGGATACGATCCTTAAGTCTCTTGTTTGAGAGAGTAAGTAACTCCTTAGGGTTAATATTTGAGTGATATCAAATTAGGCGCTGTTGCCGGGGAGCTTTGGTCAAATTATGGTTTCACTTCGTCAATGCAGGGTCAAATGTTTTTTGGTGGATTCCATCATTGGTTGTTTATGGCTCATCTACTATTTTACATCATGTGTGTGGAGTGCTGATCGCTTCGTGGTTTCTTTTATGGGCATCACTAAGTCCAGATTTTGGCTCGCAAGAGCTTTTCCAAACATTTAATTTATGAGGATCCTTAATTGGAATTGTAGAGGTATGGGAAGTGGAAGTAAGTGGAAAATAAGTTATCTTAGGGAGATTTGGCATAAACATAAACCGGATTTCTTGTTCTTAGCTGAAACGAAACAGAATTTTAATTTTGTTCAGAGTTTTCAAACTCATTTCGGCTATGATAATTTGGTTCGGTGGATCCAATAGGTGCCAGTGGTGGTCTAGCGCTATATTATAACAAAGAGTATCAGATTAATATTCTTTACACAAGTAACCGGATGATTGATGTCGAGGCAGTGGTACTGGGAAAAAAGGTTTACATCACTTTCGTCTATGGAGACCCAGTCCAAAATAAGGGATCAGGTATGGGAGAGACTAACTTGATATGGCCTGGCAAGAGCGGAGCCGTGCTTTATTATTGAAGACTTAAATGAAATTACAGGGAATCATGAGAAGCAAGGAGGGTCCTTACGGAGTCCTGCCTCATTTTCATCTAATATGATTAGGAATTGTGGTTTACTGGAATTCCATGCAAGAGTGAATCAAATGTCCTGGCAAGGGAGGAGAGGGAAAAGACAGGGGAAAGGGATAGTGCGATGCCTGCTGGACCGAGCTTTTGCAAATGAGGACTGGCATTCTTTATTTCCTTGTTCCTTTACTGAATATTTAGGGATGGTCGGCTCTGATCATCGACCTGTTGTGGTGTTTCTCGAGGATAAGGTTAAAAAGCAACGAGGACAATTTCGTTTTGATAAGAGATAGATAGGGAAAGATGGTTTAATGGAGGCTATTGATAGGGGGTGGATTGATACGGGAGAAACGGAGAATATGAATTTTGGTTGGTTAAATTGGAAAATTGCAGACATGAAGTTTCCCGGTGGAGGAAAAATAATCCTCCATATGGAAAGGATAAGATCAAGGAACTTCAAAGGGTCCTGGAGGAAGTACAATCTGATGATACTAAGACTCAAGATGAAATATTGGAGGTTTTGCATAAGTTGCAAGAGGCATACAGAGATGAGGAGGACTACTGGCAATGGAAAATTAGGAATATGTAAAATACTTCAAGGGACTTAAGCACAAAATTCTACCATGCTTTAACAAAACAGAGAATAACGAGAAATAGGATTGTGGGATTGCATGATGATGCAGGACAATGGATAACTAAGGAGCAATGGGTGGAGGAAGTTGTGGTTGCTTACTTCGATGATCTCTTCACATCAACTACACCTTCATGTTTTTAGGATTTCTTGGAGGACATCCCAACCAGCATTACTCCGGAGATGAATCATAGGCTCACAAGAACTGCAACTGAAGAGGAAGTTAGGCAAGCCCTTTTCATGATGCACCCAGAGAAAGCTTCTGGACCAGATGGGATGACGGCTTTATTCTTTCAACTTTCTTGGACAATATTTAAAAAGGATCTTTTGGATTTGGTAAATGACTTTTTGAGGACAGGAATTGGATAACAGGTTGAACTCAACCAATATTTGTCTGATTCCGAAAACAGAGCGGCCGACCCGGATGACAGATTTAAGACCGATAAGCCTTTCTAATGTCAGATATAAGATCATTTCTAAAGTTTTGTGTCAGAGCTTAAAAGGTTGTTTACCATCACTCATATCTGAAACACAATCAGCTTTTGTGGCAGGACATCTGATTTCGGATAATATCCTCATTGCTCAGGAAATGTTTCATGGACTCAGGACAAACAAGTCATGTCAGGGAAAATTCATGGCAATTAAAACAGATATGAGTAAGGCATATGATTGGGTGGAAATGGGCTTTCATTGAGGGCTTTATTACACAAAATGGGTTTTGATCCTCATTGGATAAAATTGATAATGGAATGTATATCTTCTGTGCAATACCGGGTGTTATTGAATGGACACCCAAAAGGGCTCATTATCGCGATTAGAAGCTTACACCAGGGAGATCCTCTCTCTACTTACTTATTCTATATGTGTACAGAGGCCCTGATATCAGATATAAAAAAGGCAGAGGGGAGGAAAAGGTTAACAGGTTTGAAAGTAGCAAGAGCGTGTCCTTCAATCTCGCATTTACTCTTTGCAGACGATAGTCTCTATTTTTGCATAGCACAGAAAGAGGAATGTCAAACTATACTAGAGATTCTGAAAGTGTATGAGAAGGTATCCAGGCAGCTGATTAATTTCCAGAAGTCTTCTATTCAATTTGGGCACAAGGTACATGAATCGGTACGGCAGAAATTAAGGGATATATTAGGAATTCAAAATATCGGTGGTATGGGATCTTACTTGGGGCTCCCAGAGTGCATGAGCGGATCCAAAACAAAAGTTTTTGGTTTTTTGCAAGAGCGACTCAACAGTAGAGTAAACGGATGGACTTTCAAATTTTTCTCTAAAGGAGGAAAATAAGTGATCATAAAGTCGGTATTACAGGAATGCATCACCCCTGGAACCGATTAGATCATACTCACCATCATACGGATGGCGTATTATGGTCTCTGCTCGATCTCTGGTTAGCAAAGGACTAATCAAAAAGGTGGGATCAGGATCTTCCATTTCCGTATGGAACGATCCCTGGCTCCCAACCACTCGCCCGAGACCAGCAAATAGTTACGAACACATTCTTCACTCAGGACTTACAGTGGACTCACTCATTATCCCAGCAACCAGAACATGGAACTCTCATTTTATTCGATCTCTGGTGACACCAGAAGATGCAAAAATTATCGAAAGCATTATCTCAGTCGATTACAGTTGACAGATAAGGATGGCTGGCATTTCACTAAAGAAATGGTAAATATACGGTAAACTCTGGTTATGCATAACTTCTAAATCTCTTACATCATGAGACGACATCAAGAACGCATTCATACGTAACTTCTTTGATAAGGCACGTGCTGAAGAACTGAGGAGCAAGATTGCTACTTTTACACATAAAGCTGGAGAGTCTTTCAAAGACTTTTGGATCAGATTCAAGTTCTATCAACCGGACTGTCCACACCATGGATTCAATAAAGTGCAGCTGCTCAACACTTTCTTTAGATGTATCGCTTTGAGGTATCAGATGTCTCTTAATACATCGAGCGAAGAGAACTTCAACAGCAAGAATCCAGAAGAGGCTGTGAGACATAAAATCTAGCAAACAGCAGCAGCACCAAGAACACTGACTCTGAAAGGAAGAAATCTGTTGCATTCCTTGGGAATGAGCAGATGGAGGAAGTCAAAGCAAATTTGGATGTTGTCAACCAACTTCTTATGAAGCAAGTATGTTTAGCTGAAGATGAAGAAGCTGTAGATGCAGAGTTAGAGGCAGAGTGAATGTTGGGGTCAAAATCGGTACGACGGAATGAATAGCCAAAACTCCCCGAAAAAATACAAAAGGAATAGTTTTATAAAACCCAAGAAGTCGTTTTATAAAACTATAAGACGTTTTATAAAAATCGAAGATCATTTATAAAGCTCGAAGATCGTTTTATAAAGCTCGAAGATCGTTTTATAAAACTCAAAGATCGTTTTATAAAACTCGAAGATCGTTTTATAAAACTCGAGAAGCCTTTTATAAAACTCGAAGATCGTTTTATAAAACTCGAAGATCGTTTTATAAAACTCGGGAAGCCGTTTTATAGAACTCGAAGATCGTTTTATAAAACTCGAGAAGCCGTTTTACAAAACTCGAAGATCGTTTTATAAAACTCGGGAAGCCGTTTTATAAAACTCGAAGATCGTTTTATAAAACTCGACAAGCCGTTTTATAAAACTCGAAGATCGTTTTATAAAACTCGAAAAGCCGTTTTATAAAACTCGAAGAACCGTTTTATAAAACTCGAAGGTCGTTTTATAAAACTCGAAGGTCGTTTTATAAAACTCAAGAAGCCGTTTTATAAAACTCGAAGATCGTTTTATAAAACTCGAAGATCGTTTTATAAAACTCGGGAAGCCGTTTTATAAAACTCGAAGATCGTTTTATAAAACTCGAGAAGCCGTTTTACAAAACTCGAAGATCGTTTTATAAAACTCGAGAAATCGTTTTACAAAACCGCGAAAAACCGAAAAAGCCGCAAAACGACTAGTTCGCCTTCTGGCGAACTAAGCAAGGCTGGCTTAGTTCGCCAGCAGGCGAACTAGAGCCTCCCCAACTAGTTCGCCTGCTGGCGAACTAAGCCAGCAGGCGAACTAGAGGCTCTCAACTAGTTCGCCTACTGGCGAACTAAGCCAGCCCGGCTTAGTTCGCCAGCAGGTGAACTAGAGACCTCTCGGATCTCCCGCGGCCCCGATTTGAACCTTACGTCCTTCGACACGGTCACACTCTGAACCACGGTCGAAATGTCTCTCGTTTCATCTCGATCCGGCTTATCGTTTGAATTCTACGATAAAAACCGTAAAACTCCGCTTTCCCGAAAAGAACTCGAAGAAATCGTATAAAACGGTAACGGTTAAGCAAGACACCGAACATCGCCTAATCTATACGATTTATCCGAGATTTTTTGTTAAGATCATAAAAACGCATTTTTAATAAAAAACGTCGAGAAAATCGAAAAAAACGGCATCGGATCAGGAAACGGTCTCGTTAAAGTCGTAAAACGGTTTTATAGTAAAACGGCCCGAAAGGTCCTAAAACGCGATAAAAACCCATCTCGCGACATTAACGAAATCAAACCCAAAGATACGATAACATTTTGACGGTTTACTCGCAGACAGAAAACAAAAGGCAAGTTTGAAGATAAATAGAAGATTTCCGCGGAAGAAAAGGAAGGATCGACAGAAATGGAAGTTCCCGATATATTCGGTTTCGAGCGAAATGGAAAGACTAAAACCGCCTAAGGAGGAGTATATAAGGAGGAGGCATAGGGCAGAAGCTGGGACACGATTTTCAGAGCTCTCACCACCAAAATTAGCATTTAGTAATATTTCCGTTTTCTGTCAGCGAGCTACGCCTCAATTAGGATTTTTCGTTCTTAGGCCTTTCGGCTACTCTTTTTGTACCAGTTCTACGCAGATTCGGAATAAGAACCTCTTTGCTCTCAATTTCGTTTATTCACTTTTAAATTCTAAGTTTATCGTTGTCTTAATCTTCGTTGTGTGGTTCTGCAGATAGCCGGTTCCTCTGGAAACTTAGGGTTTTCCCGAAGTTTCCTTTTTTACGATTTATTGACAGTAGGTGGATTTCGGTTCCCACAGTTTGGCGCTAGAAGGAGGGGGGGTCGGATCTATCTTACACCGAACCCGCAACATGTCCAACGAAGAAACGATGACTGGTGACAACGAAACTCGCAACGAACGCGATAACGTTGAAATAAAACCACCACAAGGTGCGTCCGCGGCCAACGCTACAAACACTAACGCCGAGACCATCGAAAAGATGCTTTCCGAGTTTAACAAAAAATCAGAAGAGCACGAAAAGCTCATTGGTTCGCTCGCGAAACGGATAGAAACCCGAACCGCGAGAACCCGAGCGATTCACCCCCGCGGAACTACTAAGATCCGCGGAAGGAGACTCGACTTTGGCGCTCCTACGGATCGTCCCAGAACCGAGCAGGGTAACTTACTGGAAAAGGATTCCGGAAAAGATAATCCTGACGCGACGCTAAACGAATCGGAGAAACCTTCTACTCACGAACAGGAGACCGAGGGCGACGGCATCGAAAGGGTTAACCTGGAGACAAGCGACCAGGCCGATTCATCGGACGAAGACGCTGACGTCCATCCTAGGAGAAGAAAGACTCAAAGTCCTTTGCCGGAGTCTTCTCCCGAACGTTCTTTTACTGGAGACGAGGGGGAACTCGACTTCGCGCGATACGCAAAAACCGCCGAGGAGCGATCTCCGGTCACTCGCAGCAAACGCTGACAAGGTCGGAAAACTGCTGGCGGTCTGACCGAGATTCGCGATCTCCGCGAATATATCACCAAAACGGCCGCAGCGGTAAAAGCGGTGAAATCACAGATTCACCACGCTACCAGCGCTGAACCCGAAATTGATCGGCTACTGTACAAGTCTCGGAAAACGCCCTTCACGGCTCGCATCACCGAGATCAAACTGCCCGATCCTGGAAAACTTAAGGTGCCGACTTACGACAAGACGTCTGATCCCAAAGCACACCTACAAGCATTCCAGATCACCATGGGACGAGCCAAGCTCAAGGACCATGAAAAGGACGCAGGCTACTGTCGCCTCTTTGTCGAAAACCTAGAAGGAGCAGCGCTCGAATGGTTCGCCAAACTTAGGCGAAATTCGATCGGAAGTTTCCGACGAATGGCTTTGGAGTTCCTGAAGCAATACTCGATCTTCATTAATCCGGAAACCTCCGACGCCGACCTCTGGAGCTTGGTGCATAAGGAGGACGAATCTCTCCGCGATTTCATGAGTAGGTTCAAACTCGTCATGGCTAGGGTTAGCGGGATTAGCCATCGATGCGTTAAGGAAATCGCTCTGGTATAAATCGAAATTCTGTAAGTGGATAACTCGCGAGAAACCGCGGACGATCCAGGATGCGCTCCATAAGGCCACTGACTTCATAACCATCGAAGAGGAGACTAAAATCCTGTCCGAAAAGCATAAGCTGACGAAAACATCCGCGGAGGATAACGCGTCCGAGTAGAAGCAGAAAAAGAGGAACTCTCGTAACGACAAATTTGTCCATCACGAGGGACAAGATCTCCAAGGGGCGCATAACTACGCCATGAATTCCGGATCGGAGCAAGGGCGAACCACGGGTAACACATGGACGAGAAATTCGAATTACGATGAGAATTCTTTCTGCGACCTCCACCAAACCCGTGGGCATTCCACCGTGAACTGCAAAGTTCTCGGCGCCAGACTTGCCGCAAAATTTTTCGTGGGAGAACTTTCCTAGATATCCAGTGTCAAGGACCTCATCCGCGATTCAGATCGCCTTCCGAAGAACGACAGGAACGCGCGAGCAGAAACTCCGCCTCAGGGAAACCAGTCAGGCGAAAAACACGGACGAAGATAAGACGAGAAGGGTAACGACGCTAACCGCCGAAAAATCAACATGATTATCAGCGAATCGCAATACTATAACGACACCGTCTCGTCCATCAAATCCTACCAACGCAAAGCCGAAACCGGCTCGAGTTGGAAGGTGCCGACGGATGACTCTCCGAAAGGAGTGATCTCATTCGACGACGATGAAACCGGCGGAATCGACCAACCTCACGCCGATCCTCTTGTCATCGACTTAGTGATAAGCGATTTAGAAGTCGCTCGGATCTTGGTCGATACCGGAAGTACTGTCAACGTGATCTTCCGCAACACGCTAGCACGCATGGGAATCGACCTCTTGGAAGTCGAGCCAATTCCAAAACCATTGACTAGTTTCTCCGGCGAGACATCGATGACCCTGGGATCAATCCGATTACCGGTTGCCACAAAAGAAGTGACGAAAATCGTTAACTTCGCGGTAGTCAATTTCCCCGCTATCTACAACTTGATCATGGGAACGCCTTAGATAAATTCCATGAAGGCGATTCTGTCAACATATCACTTAGTCATCAAGTTCCCAACACCTACGGGAGTCGCAGCAATTAGGGGAAGCCAAAGACAGTCGCGATCCTGCTTCCTGGCCGAACATAAGCTGAGGCAATTGGCGGTAGCAATCGTAAAACCAAAACGGGCAAAGGTCACGCCACCGCCCGCAGAAGATGACCCAAAGCAAGCAACGGCCGAGAAACCAGAAGTTTCCGCACCCATCGCTTCTGCCCGACCGGAGGAGACAATCCCGAAAGAAGACATCGATCCCGCAACTGAAGCAATCGAGAAGTCTGCGACAGCCGAGTAAGCACACTTGCGCAAACAATCAGAACTACGAGATGGCTTGATTTCCGAAAGGAATACGTAGGCAGCTCGCCTAAAGACGATTTCAGCTATCCCCCCTTCCAAAACGGGGGGGAGTGGGTGAGTATACGAGTATACGTATACTCCCAAATTTTTAAAAAACAAAATTTTCGCTTTGTAATCGAAAAATTTTCGAAATTTTTAATAAAGACAAAGTTAGAATATCTCCGCTACTATCGAAAACGCAAAAAAATTCCAAACATCCGGAAAATCGCCTCCGTAGTAACAACTATTTAATCGTTTTTCTAAAAACTTGCATATCAAAATATTTTCGGAAAGAACTGGCGAGACGTCGCCTAAACTCTCAAGAAAAATATTTCCCCAAGTCCGTCCGCGATTATAAAAACACAAACGCTCGGCGATTGGCCCCGTCGAGCACTCTAAACAAACGCATCGACCTATCGGTCCGCATACATCCGACTAGGATAAAATAGCGCGCTATAAAAGAAATCCAAATTTTTGGTCAGCACTTCCGGGGAACTTAGAAATTGTTCCCGGTGAGATGCTCGATTCCAACCATACGAATCGTATAAGCCGAGAACCTATCGCGGATTCTAAATCGGTATGGAGTCAGGTTAAAATCGCAACGGGCAAAACGAAAGCCGACTAGTCATCGCATAGCCCCAATCCGAAAGTAAACCTAGGTCTTTCCCTAAACCCAGCACACTGGTTGCTAACGTCTCAAGGCATGAATCGAGATCCTAAAGGCATGTCTCTTCGCCCACATCTAAAACACTCGCGAAAATCCAAACCTCCCGAGTTAAACGAATCGGACGATTTACACCAAAGAGTTAGATACGAGATGACAACTCGTATTCTTCCCTTTACATCTAAAACGAAACACGAATTTCATACTTAGAAAATATTTTCTTATTAGAAAGCATTCAAGTACATACCGCCCAGCGGTAGGGATTCAAAGCCACCAACGGCCAGTCCCGGAAAAACGACGAAATCGAAAAACTAATAACATCACACATTGAAGTCATCAAACGCAGACTGATCGACTTCACCCTCTGCATCCGAAATCCCAGGTCCAACTTCGACCGAATCCGGCGCACCATGATGGGATTCCATTAGTCCCACATGCGCGCCTTAAGATCGAAAAGTTCGGGCTGCATATCTCTTTCCTGATCCAAGTGTCCCCACCAGACGGAGTATTCCTTAGCAAACGAATACCCTTCTTTCTGAGTTAGGGATAACCCACGAACAATCACGCGACATTCGCGATAATCACCGTGCGCCCGTTGAACAGCTTCGGCATCCGAACAACCAGTTGCAAATCGCTCACGACGAGCCTTAATCTCTTCGGCAACCTCTCATTTTCCCGCACGACGAGCACGACGAATCCTTTGGTCAGAAAGCTCATTGGCACGGCGAGATCTAGCCGCACATCCATCCCTCACGCGAGCAACCTCCCTCGCAACCACTTCTTCGGCTCGGTTGGCCACGACCTTTTCCCGAAGACGAGCAACTTCTTTTTCAGCCATGTTCGCTCGAAACTCGGCAAGGCGAGCTTCAGCAGTACGGCTGTCTAGGGCCCGGCTCATTACAAGGAAACCCTACCAAAGAAAAGAATTAAGCAATATCATCCAATGATAAAACTTCTCAAAAAAAAATCAACACACGTACCTCCTTAGCTTTCTCAGACCCCCTAATAAACTTCGGGACTTGATCGTGGTTGATGTCCGGAAAATGGGAGGTCGATGATCCGCCCGCTTTCGTCCAGACGCCTTCTTCCGTTTGACTATCAAGGAAGTCCTTGAGAATATTGTCAGGAGAAGCCGCGCGTTCAGAATCATCATCTTTGACAACCGGATTTTTATCCCTTCGAAAGCTTGACTTTCCACTCCTCATCAAAGGAACATACGGAATAAACTCCCCGATGAACGGATCCTCTTCATAAATCGGAGAATCCGCAAAGAGTCGAGATCGGAAGAGGGCAACCGCTTGGCGGACGAGTTACGGAGAAAAACTGCACCAGCCAACTTCACCACGTTTAAGAGAAGTGGTGATGTTCTGGAGATCCACGGGATACGGAGGCAAAGGGTTGGTCACTGCAGAAAAACAGAAACGAATAAAAAAAAAAAACAAGAGGAAGAAGATTCGTATGAACTCGATTCACATACCTTTCCGACCCCACACGGTCGTAAAAAGCGGAAGGCAACCCTCCTCGACTGACGCACTGTCGATACGAACGTAGAAGAAACTTTTCTTCCAAGAAGTAGAGAGCATTGAGCAGCCCGTAACAATTTCGTCACGAGGGCATAGAGTTATCCTCTGCGATTTCCCCGTGGGCTTCAATAGACTCTCGAGATGATCGACGTTAAGGGTAATTCCCTGCTCATAACTCAGCGTCAGGAGACCAACGAGTTGCTTTAAACCAGGAGGAGTCAGCTGACTGATCGATAGCCCCAGCCTGTGAAGGTAATGAACAATGATTTCCGGGATCGGAAACCATAAGTGGCATTGTTGCAAGAAAATGTTGTAACATGTGAAAAAACCCTCGGGCGCATCCTTGTCGCCCTCCCCGGCAAGTGGGAGATGAAACTCGACAGCCTCTGGAACTCGGCAAAATTCGCGCATGTAATCGATACTGTTAAAAAGAGCCGAGCTCGGATATCCGGAAGTTTGATCGACATCCGACAAAGCTGGAACCCAAGTCCCAGGCCTAGCGGACCTCGACTCATCTCCCAACGCCCAAAAAGCCTCACGGTCCGTCGGATCGATTAACGGGGACGAATACTCTTCTTTCGGAGCTGAAACTGGAGGCTGCGAGCTCGTTCCCTCAGAATTGCGAGAATTGGATCTAGTTGAGGAACGTGTCCTTCTTCCTGAAAACATGTTTGAAGATCCTCAAAGAAAGTAGAGAGAAAAGTTTCTTGGATAAGTTGTAGAAAATGGGGTAACGAATTCAAAATTTTACTCCATCTACTTATAAGGAAGAATTTACTATTCACCCTTGGACTTTTGGCCAATAAAGTTCCGCCTAATTCTACCAAACTCGATAAACAAACTCAATCCACTCGCAAGAACCCTACGATTCTTACGAGCTGGGGGCTAACTGTTGGGGTCAAAATCGGTACAACGGAATCAATAGCCAAAACTCCCCGCAAAAATACAAAAGAATAGTTTTATAAAACCCAAGAAGTCGTTTTATAAAACTATAAGACGTTTTATAAAAATCGAAGATCATTTTATAAATCTCGAAGATCGTTTTATAACGCTCAAAGATCGTTTTTTAAATCTCGAAGATCGTTTTATAAAACTCGAGAAGCCGTTTTATAAAACTCGAATATCGTTTTATAAAACTCGAAGATCGTTTTATAAGACTCGAGAAGCCGTTTTATAAAACTCGAAGATCGTTTTATAAAACTTGAAGATCGTTTTATAAAACTCGGGAAGCCATTTTATAAAACTAGAAGATCGTTTTATAAAACTCGAGAAACCGTTTTATAAAACTCGAAGATCATTTTATAAAACTCGGGAAGCCGTTTTATAAAACTCGAAGATCGTTTTATAAAACTCGAGAAGCCGTTTTATAAAACTCGAAGATCATTTTATAAAACTCGAAAAGCCGTTTTATAAAACTCGAAGAACCGTTTTATAAAACTCTAAGGTCGTTTTATAAAACTCGAGAAGCCGTTTTATAAAACTCGAAAATCGTTTTATAAAACTCGAAGATACTCGGGAAGCCGTTTTATAAAACTCAAAGATCGTTTTATAAAACTCGATAAGCCGTTTTACAAAACTCGAAGATCGTTTTATAAAACTCGAGAAATCGTTTTACAAAACCACGAAACCCCAAAAAAGCTTCAAAACGCGAACTAGTCACGACTAGTTCGCCTGCTGGTGAACTAGAGACCTCCCGGATCTCCCGCGGCCCCGATTCGAACCTTACGTCCTTCGACACGGTCACACTCTGAACCACGGTCGAAATGTCTCTCGTTTCGTCTCGATCCGACTTATCGTTTGAATTCTACGATAAAAACCGTAAAACTCCGCTTTCCCGAAAAGAACTCGAAGAAATCGTATAAAACGGTAACGGTTAAGCAAGACACCGAACATCGTCTAAACTATACGATTTATCCGATATTTTTTGTTAAGATCATAAAAACGCGTTTTTAATAAAAACGTCGAGAAAATAGTAAAAAATGGCATCGGATCAGGAAACGGTCTCGTTAAAGTCGTAAAACGGTTTTATCGTAAAACGGCCCGAAAGGTCCTAAAACGCGATAAAAACCCATCTCGCGACATTATAAAATCAAACCCAAAGATACGATAACGTTTTGACGGTTTACTCGCAGGCAGAAAACAAAAGGCAAGTTTGAAGATAAATAGAAGATTTCCGCAGAAGAAAAGGAAGGATCGACAGAAATGGAAAGTTCCCGATATATTCGGTTTCGAACAAAATGGAAAGACTAAAATCGCCTAAGGAGGAGGCATAGGGCAGAAGCTGGGACACGATTTTCAGAGCTCTCACCACCAAAATTAGCATTTAGGAATATTTCCGTTTTCTGTTAGCGAGCTGCGCTTCAATTAGGGTTTTTCGTTCTTAAGCCTTTTGGCTACTCTTTTTGTACCAGTTCTACACAGATTCGGAATAAGAACCCCTTTGCTCTCAATTTCGTTTATTAACTTTTAAATTCTAAGTTTAATCGTTGTCTTAATCTTCGTTGTGCGGTTTCTGCAGATAGCCGGTTCCTCTGGAAACTTAGGGTTTTCCTGAAGTTTCCTTTTTTACGATTTATTGACAGTAGGTGGATTTCGGTTCCCACAGTTTGGCGCTAGAAGGAGGGGGGGTCGGATCTATCTTACACCGAAGCCGCAACATGTCCAACGAAGAAATGATGACTGGTGACAACCAAACTCGCAACGAACGCGATAACGTTGAAATAACACCACCACAAGGTGCGTCCGCGGCCAACACTACAAACGCTAACGCCGAGACCATCGAAAAGATGCTTTCCGAGTTTAACAAAAAATCGGAAGAGCAGGAAAAGCTCATTGGTTCGCTCGCGAAACGGGTAGAAACCCTAACCGCGAAAACCCGAGCGATTCGCCCCCGTGGAACTACTAAGATCCGCGGAAGGAGGCTCGACTTTGGCGCTTCTACGGATCGTCCCAGAACCGAGCAGGGAAACTTACCGGAAAAGAATTCCGGAAAAGATAATCCTGACGCGACGCTAAACGAATCGGAGAAACCTCCTACTCACGAACAGAAGACCGAGGGCGACGGCATCAAAAGGGTTAACCTGGAGACAAGCGACTAGGGCGATTCATCGGACGAACACGCTGACGTCCATCCTAGGAGAAGAAAGACTCGAAGTCCTTTGCCGGAGTCTTCTCCCGAACGTTCTTTTACTGGAGACGAGGGGGAACTCGACTTCGCGCGATACGCAAAAACCGCCGAGGAGCGATCTCCGTTCACTCGCAGCAAACGCCGACAAGGTCAGAAAACTGCTGGCGGTCTGACCGAGATTCGCGATCTCCGCAAATATATCACCAAAACGGCCGCAGCGATAAAAGCGGTGAAATCTCAGATTCACCACGCTACCAGCGCCGCACCCGAAATTGATCGGCTACTGTACGAGTCTCGGAAAACGCCCTTCACGGCTCACATCACCGAGATCAAACTGCCCGATCCTGGAAAACTTAAGGTGCCGACTTACGACGGGACGTCCGATCCCAAAGAACACCTACAAGTAGGCCTGGGCACATTTCCCGGATCCGAAGATCCGAACCGGTACCGATCCGAAAAACTGGGTTTTGGGTCGGGTACGGATATGGGAAATTATCCGATTGGATATGGTTTTATAAACATTCCGGGTACCGGGTCGGTACCGGGTATTAACCGATATCCGCAGTTATATCCGAAAGACCCGAGGCTTGTTCATTTGTGCATTTAAGATATTAGGGTTAGGTAGTAGGTACAACTGTTTTCCTCTATTCAATCGAGCAGGAAGCGAGGAGTCTTCTCGTTTCAAGTACTCTCTAGTCTCTCTAATATCCGATTCCGATTCTCAAGCAGCACGCCTAAGATCTCAACGGCTCAATCAACTCTTTGGACTTCTATAAATTCAGGAAGCAGCAAACATGGAAACCACAAATCAGTTTCGTTCACAATCGATTCCTTCTGAGATTTCAACAAATCAATCTCAGGTAAGAAATTTTGTTTCTTTTGAGTTTGTTTCAAGTTTATTCGTTCAAAGTCTATGCTTGATAATCACGTTCAAAGCCTTGATTAGTCGATTTAGAGTAGTGTTCTTCAGTTAATTTCTTATGTGTTTTCTTTCTAACTCTGTTTTTTACTTCTGTTGAATGTTTATGTGTATTGTTTCTGACTCTGTTTGTCACTTTAGTTTATCGATTATGTTTTGTTGATTGTTTTTCTTTGTGACCTTGTAGATGGATTCTTCTCCTTTGGCAAAAGATGTTGATGTTGAGATAGAGAATGAAACTCAAGGAACGCATGATGAGTGCATTGGTCAAGATAATCGAGGCAAAAGGAAGGCAACTGGAACAGAGAAGTCATCTAAAGTGAAGAAGCCGCATGCTACAAGGTCTCTTGTCTGGAACGACTTCACAAGAACAGAGAAGGACTATGACGTGTGTAACTGCAATCACTGTCACCGAGAGTTTGGTTGTGCATCATCAGCAGGGACTTCCAACTTGAAGAAACATATGTTGTCTTGCAAGGCATATAAGGCGTGGAATGACAGTCAAGCTCCTGGTGCAAAACAAATCGACAATGAAGGGAAACTGACAACAATGAAGGGAAACTGACAAATGCAAGAGTTTCTGAGGACGTCTTCAGAAATGCTTCTAATGAGCTGATAGTTCTAGCCAAATTGCCACTTTCTTTCATAGAAAGTGTTGCTTGGAGGCACTTTTGTAGGCGAGTCAACCTCTACACCCCTCATTCAAGAAGAACCGCTACAAGAGATATAGTCAAAATGTATGTGAGCAGGAAAGCAGCATTAAGGGACTGGTTTAAGTCTACTAAGCAGAGAGTGTCTCTTACAACAGACATATGGACTGCTCAAGTTACTGGTGCAAGCTACATGGTGGTAACAGTGCACTTTGTTGATGCTAATTGGCAGTTGAGGAAGCTTATTATCGGGTTCAAGTACGTATCTGATCATAAAGGGCAAACAATAGCTACTGTTCTACTTGAGTGTTTGGCGGAATGGGGCATACAGAAGGTGTTCACTATCACGGTTGACAATGCAACTGCAAACACGTCAGCCTTGAGAAGATTTCAAAGCGAGTTCAGTACACAGGGCAATGACGCATTAGTTATGGATGGCGAGTTTTTGCACTTGAGGTGTGCGGCACACATTATCAATCTGATAGTGAGAGATGGATTGGCTGAAATAAGTAACAATGTGATAGCCATTCGCAATGCAGTGCAGTATGTGAGATCCTCTACTCCAAGAGTGAAATCTTTTGAGCTGAGAGTTGAGTCGGGGAAGATGACAAGAGGGAGTTTGCCTTTGGACGTCAAGACAAGGTGGAACTCTACATTTTTGATGCGGCAAAGAGCTATCAAGTTCAGATTGGCCTTTGATAAAATGGAAGCTGAAGACCGGCTTTACAACGACCACTTCAATGAGATTGAGAATGGTTACAAGAGGATAGGACCACCTGCTATAGACGATTGGAATGCGGTGGAAAGGTTAGTAAAGTTCCAAATCATCTTCTACAATTCTACATTGGTTGTGTCAGCTTCTTCAAGTGTTTGCTCTCATAAATGCTACGGTGAAATAGTCACAATAGAGAAGAATCTCATTCGATTGAGCAACAGTCCAGATAGAGAGTTAAAGTCCAAGGCAATTGACATGAAAGCTAAGTTTGAGAAATATTGGGAGGGTATTAAGAACATCAATAAGATGTTGATTGTTGCTAGTGTCTTCGATCCGACCAAGAAAATGCAGTTTGCTAAGATGTGCTTTAAGAAACTTTATGGCAAAGATACTCCAGAAGCTAAAGGATTGGGCCAATCTGTCCTTGATTTGCTCACTGATATGTTTAAGGAGTATAGCAGTCGTCATATGCAAGAAGCAACCGTGCAGCCATCTCAGTCAACAGAAGCTTCATCATCATTCACTGGCCAAGACAGTGTTGCTGCAGAAAATGATGAAGAAATGGACATGCTTAACGATGATGCAGCCTATGAGCGGATGGATTTTGCTTACACTGAGGTTGTATCAGAAGTTGGAGTTGAAGAATCTACTGATGAGTTGGTGATGTATCTGCAGGAGAAGGTTGAAAATCCCAGAACCATTCTCGGGACAGAGTATGATGTTTTGTCTTGGTGGAGACTTAATGCTCCTAAGTATCCTATCTTATCAGAAATGGCGAAAGATGTCTTTGCAATGCAGGTGTCTTCAGTTGCATCTGAAAGTGCTTTTAGCACTTGTGGTCGACTAATTGATCCATATAGAAGTTGCTTAACGCACTATATGATTGAAGTTTTGATGTGCACCGAGCAATGGATGAAATCTGACATAAAGCTGTGTTAAAGACAAGTCATTACTAATGCTCAGACGCTTGCTGATTTTGAGTTACATGACAATCTTGAAAGAGGTTAGTTCTCTTACATCCTTTTCATTTTCAGTTCGTTATTCTACTTTACTTCCAAATAGTTACACAATTTGCATATACTTGTAGAGTTTGATACTCAGATTAACTTGGACTAGACGTTACACAACCTCTCATGCTACTCTGCTTTGAGGTACGTTAATGTCTTGTTTACTTTGTTATATGATTGACTATTTGATTACAATGTCTCATGTTTATGTGATTGTGCTACTGCTAAAGTTAGATGAAAACGTGTTTGCCAACATGGAATGCAAGAGTGGATGACATCAGAGTTTTATTTTTTGGATTATGGATTGTTTTTCTCTGTTTTTTTCGGATCAATTTAGGGATTTTCCCTTAGTTTTCACGGATTATGGAATGTTTTCTTTGCTTTTGCGGATTATGTAATGTTTTCTCTGTTTGGAATGTTGTTTGGATTTGGTGTTTGGTTGAAGTTTAAGACGTTTGATTTTGTTTAATGCTTCTCTACTCTACTGTCTCAGTTTTATTTCATAAGTTCATATGGTTTCATGCTTCTCTAAACAAACTGGTACTTGTGTTATGAAGAGAAACAATAGTGTGGCTAAGTTCTCTTATGCGTCTCAAACTTAGACGAAATTAAACAAGTCTCAGTCTTACTTCGTATGGTTCGGATAAGTTTGGTTAAAACAAGTATATTTTGATTATATTCGGGTAAAATAACCACAATCCGAATCGGAACCGTTTATTTTTCGGTTGTTTTGGATATACCCGATAATAACCGGATCCGACAGGTACGCGACCCGAACCCGATCCGGTTTTTAAAATTATCCGAACGGTTCCAAATTTCATATATCCATAATATCCGAAACCCGAAATATCCGACCCGGATCCGATCCGGTACCCGAATGCCCAGGCCTACCTACAAGCATTCCAGATCACCATGGGACAAGCCAAGCTCAAGGACCATGAAAAGGATGCAGCCTATTGTCGCCTCTTTGTCGAAAACCTAGAAGGAGCAGCGCTCGAATGGTTCGCCAAACTTAGGCGAAATTCGATCGGAAGTTTATGACGAATGGCTTCGGAGTTCCTGAAGCAATACTCGATCTTCATTAATCCGGAAACCTCCGACGCCGACCTCTGGAGCTTGGTGCAGAAGGAGGACGAATCTCTCCGCGATTTCATGAGTAGGTTCAAACTCGTCATGGCTAGGGTTAGCGGGATTAGCGACAAGGCCGCCATCGACGCGTTAAGGAAATTGCTCTGGTATAAATCGAAATTCTGTAAGTGGATAACTCTCTACAAACCGCGGACGATCCAGGATGCGCTCCATCAGGCCACTGACTTCATAACCATCGAAGAGGAGACTAAAATCCTGTCCGAAAAGCATAAGCCGACGAAAACATCCGCGAAGGATAACGCGTCCGAGCAGAAGCAGAAAAAGAGGAACTCTCGTAAGGACAAATTTGTCCATCACGAGGGACAGGATCTCCAAGGGGCGCATAACTACGCCATCAATTCCGGATCGGAGCAAGGGCGAACCACGGGTAACACATTGACGAGAAATTCGAATTACGATGAGAATTCTTTCTGTGACCTCCACCAAAACCGTGGGCATTCCACTGTGAACTGCAAAGTTCTCGGCGCCAGACTTGCCGCAAAATTTTTCGCGGGCGAACTTTCCAAGATATCCAGTGTCAAGGACCTCATCCGCGATTCAGATCGCCTTCCGAAGAACGACAGGAACGCGCGAGCAGAAACTCCGCCTCAGGGAAACCAGTCAGGCGAAAAACACGGACGAAGACAAGACGAGAAGGGTAACGACGCTAACCGCCGAAAAATCAACATGATTATCGGCGAATCGCAATACTATAACGACACCGTCTCGTCCATCAAATCCTACCAACGCAAAGCCGAAACCGGCTCGAGTTGGAAGGTGCCGACGGATGACTCTCCGAAAGGAGTGATCTCATTCGACAACGCTGAAACCGGCGGAATCGACCAACCTCACGCCGATCCTCTTGTCATCGACTTAGAGATAAGCGATTTAGAAGTCGCTCGGATCTTGGTCGATACCGGAAGTATTGTCAACGTGATCTTCCGCAACACGCTAGCACGCAAGGGAATCGACCTCTCGGAAGTCGAGCCAATTCCAAAACCATTGACTAGTTTCTCCGGCGAGACATCGATGACCCTGGGATAAATCCGATTACCGGTTGCCGCAAAAGAAGTGACGAAAATCGTTAACTTCGCGGTAGTCAATTTCCCGGGCAACATGGAATTTAAATTCTCCCTCATCTATATATCAAAATGAGTAATTTCTCACAGAGGTCGAATTTCCCAGAGTACGACGAAGGTTACTACTGGATCGAGAAGAAATGAATAATATGATGCTCATAAACGCTCTCGACCTAATCAACGAACCCCAAAATCAGGAATTCATACGAATTCAAAAATATTAACAAGTCCGCAAGGTACTATAACTCAAACGTAAAAAGTCGTTGATTCAACGAGGATGGTCTGGTTTTACAAAGAAACTCCATAAGACCGTTGAACGAAATGTTGGCAAACTACGAAAAAACTGGGAAAGACCATAATCACACCAAGATCTTACGAAATTACCAATATGGAAAACATCAAGATCTCAAGGAAGTTGACCGCAACGAACCTTAATAAATACCACAACTAAACTGCAACATCGCTACGATGAATTACGGGACGTCTTGATCCTTGAAAAGGGTACACAGACAGCCCATCAAAAGAGAGGTGGGGGTAGTGGGTACATATAAATATACTCGTATACTCCGTCATTTTTAAATTCTGCATCTATGTACTAGATATTGTTTAATAAAAACTTTTTTGGTACTAAGGAAATAAACTTTGACTCAAACCGTCTAGCCGACTAGTACAAATCACTCGAGTAAATACTCTATCAAAACCATAAAACAGCAAAACAAAAATGTATGATTCGTCCAAACGCCCAACGATGACTAGGGAAACGACTTTTGTGTAACCCTAAAAAACAGAAATCATGTGAGAAAGTCTTCATAACAAAATTCAATCCTAACAACCAATTGGTTGACGAAAAAATATGGACTTCTCATTGGTCGACCAAGTTACACATGCTCCACAAAGCATTTAAAATCCACAAACGTTTCACTCAGAAACGTGGCATACGAAAAAAAACTCTCATAAGAAAGCTCTTACAGCTATACGGAACTTTCTGCTGAAAATTACACAAAAAACCTTGGAAAACTAACTCCTTGCAAAACACCGTTATGAAACATACCTCTTCCAAAGAAAACTTATGCGACCCCTTGGTCCACTATCCTCAGTAAAAAACCAAAATGTTTAACATCGGACTCAGAACAACTCTTGGCCACATATGCTCAAACGAGCCGTTCGTAATATGCAAAACGTCTGTTTGGCCACAAAGAAAAAATATGTCCTTCACGTTAACGCAAAAACTTCTCTAAACACTTTCTCATAACTTTAATTTATGTTAACTCAGAAGAAAAACCAGTCTTCAGTACCGTGAAACGTCGCAAAACACTCGAAGAATTGGCTTTCGCCGTAAAACACCTTCTTTGATGGAAGTTCCATCTAGGAAACTCAGACAGTCACACAGAATAACACTTTTCAAAAACACATCCTTCGTGAACCGATAAGCACTAAAACTTATTATCATGTCTATTGCTGATCAGGACAGAAAAACTCTAACGTTCTAAACAGACTTAGCCACCCCCATAGGGAGGCTCTCAAACATGCGACACGAGGATAATAGCGTGCTACAAAATAAATCAAAAATTTTGGTAAGTATCTTCCGAGATTTATCTAGGAGAGGTGCTCAGTCTGCAATCAAAGTACGTCATTTAAGATGAGAATATCACAGAATTTAAAGTCAAGGAAGGATTAAGGTCAAAATCGAAACAAGGGATTTAAGTTAACACATTTGTTGGGATCAAATTCTCTTGTGACCCACAAGGGATTCATATTTTCTTAAATGACCCCTTCCTCATTTTAATTTATTAAACATTTAAATTTAAATACAAAATAAGGATAAATAACTAAATAACCTAAAGATATAAATTTATTTACTTATTCTTGCAACTATTAACTAGCCCAAAATCCGACCACATCCTAACCCAAAAATCTGACCCACATCCTGACCCAAAAACCCAATCTTTTTATACCCTAAATTCCCAAATAAAAACACAATCCTCCTTGAATTTCCACAATACAAATATATTGTTCTTGTTCTTATCCTAGATTTTTCTTCTTTTTTATCCCAAAGCGATCAATCCATTATCATCCTCAGTCCATTTCCCCTTATCTGAAATCGAAATTCATCTTCATTGTGAAAAATTCGCAACAAAGAAGAACACGGAATACTACTAGTACAACTAGTACAACTAAAACTAGTACAACCAGTACAACTCAAACTAGTATCACTAGTACAACGATATTGAGTATAATCCATACAACTCGTACAACTAGAATGCATATAACTAGTACAATTTTACAATTAATATGGTGATAATTGGTTTTTGTCTTCAACGTATGAATAATGCTAGAAAAGATGATGATGTAAAACAAATGAGACATGTTCGTCTATTTTTTTCTCGCTTGCATGTATCAAAATACACTAATAGTGTATTTTCAATTATATTTGATTTGGATAATGATTTGGTAATAGTTGTACTAGTTGTACAATTTTCGGAAAAAAAATCATCTTCATTTTTTTCTCCCAATACAGAAGAAAGTATTTGGATTTAGATTGTACAAGTTTTCATATAGTTGTATTTTTACTGTGAAATTGAGATAAATAAATAAATAAATAAAAAAAAATATATATATATATATATATATATATATATAATGTTATCAATAAAAATATAACTCCACCGAAAGAACAAAAGATGATGCATAGGCCATCACAAGTCCAAAAGAATATATATATATAATCATTCATGTTTGGTGTTTGAACTACCACAAAAATACTTCAGCTTGTACAACTGGTATGACTTATGTAGTAGTATAATTATTAATAGTTTAACTGTGAAAACACTTGATTTGTGCTGCATTAACAACGGTGATAGCAGGTTTCTCAACCCCCCCCCCCCCTCAACATCCATTTCTTTATATGGATATGAAAACAAGATAAGAACTAGAGAAATTATAAACACATATACAATATAAACATGATGAAACTTACATGTCCATATGAATAGATGACATACCAATGATTATAAATATGATTTTCTATAGGCATTATACATACTTAGAATATATTTTAATGTTATCAATAAAAATATACATCCATCAGGAAAATGAAAGCCTATAAGACACAAATTAGAAGAAAAAGTAGATTAATATGATCGGTATAAATGGTATAACTAATATAACTACGAGACATATATGTATGACATTTTTAACCAGTACAACTATGTTCTTTAATAACACATAGTTGTACCAGTTTTTGGGTTGTGCAAGTTTGTACGTAGTTGTATTTTAACAGTGAAATTGAAAATCTTAGTTATACTACATAAGAAATAAATAACCTTAGTTTTACTACTTCTATATGTTAACCTATCTGATATCACATATAATAGAACTATTAATTTTGTTAAAATACATTCGGTGTATGTTTTTTGAAAATATAGTGGATAAACAAGTAAATAAAATTTTAAAGTATAAGGTGAAACATGAAAACTTATGAGATAGTGTAATAATTGAATAAAAATGCTAAAAATTTAAAATAGTTACGAGAGACAATTATAAACACACACCAATTAAGCCAGTTGATTATTTTTCGGAAACTAAATGGAATTTATAAAATTATATAATTAAGAAGTTAGATCATTTGTACTAGTATTACATATCTTGTATGTAATAAAAATTTTACCAGTATTTTAGTTGTACATTTCTATACATAATTATACCGAGTTTTAGGCTGTACAATTTTGTACATAATTTTATTTTGATAAAGAACTTGAAATATGTTGTTGTACCAAATAGTAAATAAACCTCAGTTGTACTACTTTAATATATTTACATACATAGAATCACATACTATGAAATCAGTAATTTTGTTAAAATATATTCGATGTATGTTTTTCAAAAAAATATAATGAAAAAAACAAGTAAACAAACCTTTAAAGTATAAGGTAGATCATGAAAATTTATGTGATTGTGTAATAATTTCGGAAACAATTGGTTAAGCTTCAAATAATTAGGATAGACAATTATATGGATCTTTCAACTTGTCTAGTCTGATGTTATTTTCATATGGAAAGCCAAATGGAATTTTGAAATTTCTTGATTAAAAAAGTTGTACCAGTATTTGATGTCTGGTATATAAAATAGTTATACTAGTTGTACTTTTTTTATAACACTAGAACATGTAGTACTAATCTTTGTGATACAAAGCAAAAAATCAGAAAATAAATAGGGTGTCAATAGACACCACAAAAACAAGAAGAAAGAAAGAAAATCTCACCCCTTCCCATTTTTGTCGAATTTCCATAGAGAGTAAATACTGAAGCCAAGCCGGTGCATCTCGGACGTCGTATGATTGGGTGAGACAAACCTCATTGCTGAGCCTCCAACGCGAGTAGATGATGAAGCCACATCGGAGCATTACGGGCGATGTAGGATTGATGACGAAGGTCGCGCGTGACGCTCAAAGCGATAGCCGCTGCAGCTTCATTGCGTTCGGGAAGGGCATGATCCAAACTCCAAGAATCAATCCTTGCAATGAGGAAGAAAATGCTGTGACGAATATGGCTGAGGCTAAAATAATGTGTCGAGGTCAGAGCATCATGTAAGGTTGCAGAGGCAGTCTCGAAAATAATATTCGAGAAATGTAGAGTATGCAAACAGTCGACTGCCCAAAAGAGAGCCCATAATTCTGCCTCTGCCTTTGAGCGCATACATGAGTAAGCACGACGGCTATGCAAGATTGTGGACCCTTTTTCATCCCGAAGGATCCAGGAAGCACCCGCAGTATGGTTTGAATGCACCCACGAAGATCCAACATTACATTTGAGGAAACCAATAGGTGGTTTTTTCCATTTAATGGTTTCTGAAACAACCTCATTACCTTCATCCTTCCTACCAGTGAAAGTATCAAACCATGTGGATTCTTCTTCATAAGCTTTACTAGCAATGAAAGATGCCGCCATCCTCTTGGACTCAAAGACAAAAGCGTTTCTAGCTTTCCAAATTTCCCATAACAACCATGGGAAAACGTTCCTTGTATGAATATCCGTAGAGGGGTTCTTGTGAATCTTGTTCAAGTGCACAAAATTTAAAAAAGTGGAATTCCGAGAAAAACCTCCTAATGGTACTGGAAAATTGGAAAGCTCCCATGTTTCTCGTGCTTTATCAAATGTAAAGAGAACATGAGAGATACTTTCCGGACCATTACCACAAACAGAACAAGTTGGATCAATCGGAATCCCCCGAGTAGTCAAGCGTTGCGTAACTGCTAAGGCACCAGATAATGCCCGCCACATAAAATGTTTTATTTTTGGGGGAGCTTTAGTTTTCCAAAGATCTCTCCACAGTTGCCTTTCAACCGGAGTGAGTGTGTGTCCTTGAGGTTGTTCAAAATCCACCATCGCCTCTAACAACTTGTACCCACTACGAGTAGAGTAACAACCATTCGTTGTAAAGCCCCATCTAATAGAATCATCATTTTCCATTGATGGCTTAAGAAGAAGAATCCTTTGGACATCTTGTGGTGTAAAAGTTTGCTGTAACAAGTTGATATTCCATTGATTTGACCCCTGAACGATCAATTCCGATACTTTAAGTGCTAAGTTTATCGAGCTATTCTCACGGTACATTGGAGGCCGTAGAATTGTGTCGATAATCCAATTTTCCGCCCAAACATTTGTATCGGCCCCATTTCCAATATGACGATACAACCCCTTTTTGAGCAATTCTCTACCGTGCATGATACTCCTCCATGCATATGACGGTCTTGTCCCCATTCCACACTCTAGGAAATTTCCAGTTTTGAAATATTTACCCTTTAGAACTCGAGCAACCAAAGACTCTGGATTGTTCCAAATTCGCCAAGCTTGTTTACCTAGCAACGCCTGATTAAAACGCCCAATATCGTGGAACCCAAGACCTCCATGTTCTTTTGGTTTACATAGCTTTTCCCATGAAACCCATGGAATTTTTCGTTTTTTATCCCCACTACTCCACCAAAACTCTATAATCGCACTCGTAATTCTTTCACAAAGACCTTTTGGTAAACGAAACACGGACATAGCATATATTGGGAGGGCTAGTGCAACTGATTTTATTAAAACTTCCTTAGCTCCCATCGATAGTGTTTTCGAATACCACCCCTGTAACCTTCCTTCCAATTTTTCTTTGATAAAATTTAATAGGTCATTTTTTGAACCTTGAAAGCACTCAGGTAATCCCAGATATGTGCCCTCGCCACCCTCTTTCTCAATACCCAAAACCCCCTTAATAGCCTGTTTTGTATCTGCATCAATTTTTTTCCCAAAAATGATAGACGACTTTAATGGATTAATCATTTGCCCAGACGCCTCACCATATAGTTTAAGACCTTTTAAAATTTCTTCACTATCCCTGACCGATGCTTCACACAATAACAAACTATCATCTGCAAAAAGCAGGTGATGAATAGAAGGACTACCCGAGGCTAATTTTATACCATGTAAATTTCCTTTTGCTTCAGACCTGTTTAATACATGGACTAAAGCTTCAGCACATAAAATGAAAAGAAAAGGTGATAGAGGGTCACCCTGACGCAACCCTCTTTCCGGTTTAATAAAACCATGAGATCGTCCATTGAGTAATACTGAGAAAGTAACAGTCGAAATACATGACATTATCCAAGCGACCCATTTACGATCAAAACCCATTTTCTCTAGTAAAACTTCAAGAAAATTCCATTCTACCCGGTCATATGCTTTTGACATATCAGTCTTAATAGCCATACTTTCTTTGCCAATTTTATCATTTGTACGCAGCCCATGGACCAATTCATGTGCTATAATGATATTATCCGTGATCAACCTGCCTCCGACAAAAGCTCCTTGAGTCTCATATATTATATTAGGCAACGCTACCTTCATACGGTCGCATAGAATGCGAGAAATAATTTTATATTGAACACTGCAAAGACTAATGGGCCGCATATCCTTCATCTCCGTAGGATGTAAAATTTTTGGTAGCAAAAAGAGTTGAGTGTGATTCCATCCTGCCGGAAGAACGGCTGTTTGGAAAAATCCTTGAACATCATCAATAATTTTCTGTCCCACAATGTGCCAATATTTTTGATAGAAGAAACCAGTCAAACCATCTTCGCCAGGGGCACTACTACTTTTAATACCAAATGCTGCATTCTTGATTTCATCATGGGAAACCTCTCTAGTTAATAGTGAGTTCATCTCTAATGTAACCCTACTTTGAAAACCATCGAACAAAGTTTCCAAATCACATGGATTTGAACTTGTAAACAGCTCTCTGAAATATTCAGTAGCAATATGTCCTTTAGACCCTTCTGAATAATTTTCATTCCCGAAAATATCTTTCAGCATTAAAATTTTATTTCTCATTTTTTTCCCTTTCACCACATTATGGAAATATGTTGTATTTCTATCTCCTTCCCTTAACCATTCTTCTCTACTCTTTTGCCTCCAGAAGATCTCCTCTTCCCTATAAGCCATAGCCAAGTCATTTCTCAAACGCCTGATCAAACCATAAATTGGGAATTGCTTGGAGCTTTCTCTATCCAAATCTCTCTGTAACCGTTCTATTCTCGTTTTGGAATTCCAGTCAGAAGTTTTTTTAAGCTTAGATAATTCCGACCTGCACCGAGCTATACGATCCAATACGCTAAGATTTGAGTCAATATTCTCAACGTCCCATCCACGTACAATGGCTTCCTCTACCTCTCTTTTACCATGCATACGTCTATCAAAATAAAATCGCCCCCTTTGCAAATTTTCAGGTTCAAGGGCGAATTCTAACCGTAAGGGTCGATGATCCGACGGCCACATACTCATATAATCCGTAGACGACTGCGGGAAAAGGCGAAACCATTCTTCATTCCCAAAAGTCCGATCTAAATGACACTGCACCCAATGGTGATCCCGCATACCTGCCCATGAAAGGGTATTTCCCGTGGTCCTCGTTTCCCTAATTTTACATGTTTCCGCCATATTCCGGAAATCAAAAAACGTGGTTTCCTCTCTAATGGCTCCTCCCAATTTTTCCCCATTATGCATAAGTTCATTAAAGTCACCAATCAAGACCCATGCCTCATCTCTAACCACGCCAATATCCGTCAAATTATCCCAAACATAACGTCTTCTACTTCTTACTGGATCCCCATATACACATGAAAGGTAAAAAACAATAGACCCCATTGTCACCTTAAGATCAATAATCCTATTATTACTAGAGAGGATTTCAACTGTATAGCAACCTTTCCACATTAAAGCTAAACCACCGCTCCGACCAGCGGGTTCCACCGTGTGTATCCGATCATACCCCAAGCTAGATTTTAAAGCATCCATATAAGCTAATTTTTGTTTTGTCTCCATAAGAAAAAGAAAATCTGGAAAAAACTGACGTCGTATATCTCTTAATCGTTGAACTGTGTCAGAACCTCCCGCCCCCCGACAATTCCAACTCAAAATACTCATTAAATTTTTTTTGTTAAAAAAGCTCATTAGAGCCCGGATTAATAGATAATGATATCCCAATCATTAAATCTATAAATTCTAAACAAGAACCAAAGAAATACCATACAAATTGTCCACCGTTGAGACTTTGTGAGGACAAACTCATGAAACCGATAATGGAATGTTTTGATAAGAAACCAACTGCTTCCCAATTTAAAATCCATTCAACAAAAAATTCCAGTTTGGATACACACGACATGACCTTTACCATCTTACATCCTAATCTCTGTGATTTAAATAAATTAACTAGCCAGAGACATTGCATTCCTGACATATGTCCGGACGTATCCATACTAAGCCAAAGCCAAGTACCATTACACCACCCGACGTCAAACCTTGTTATTTCCTTTATCTTATACTGAACAAAACTTCGTGACATTTTGAAAAAAAGCAGCTCCAATACCCTTGTCAATATATAACCCAGCATGATAACATGTCCATAAGTCAACCTGAAACACCAGTAAAAATAACCTGCAATCCTTCTCCACCTCCACCATTGTGAAACCATCCTCACCATACCAAAGAATATCCAAATAAAAACATTTATGTAAGGAATTAGTAAAAACCAGTGCCACACTCTTACATAAACATTTTCATTCCGAATCTGAATGTTGATAAACACTATTACGAACCACAGAGACATTACCTTATCAAAACAATTCCCTCGCAACTCCTGCCATGTTGGATTCCTTATAATCAGAACCCATCTTTTCTCAGTCTCACCAGCATTAAGAGGCTCCTGGAACCTTACGAGACGAGACTGATACCATTCAGTTTCCCATAGCTCCGTTGAAACTTGAACAACCAAACACACCCAGAACCACCACCTTCCCTGCAACCATGAAACCAGTAAAAATAAAAACCTCCAAGAACATGTCATCCTAGACAAAATGCTAAAAATACTACTCTTTATATTGAGAGGCCAATACTCCTTGCCCTCACACAAAATATCAAGATTCCCTATATTCTGACATCGTATCCCATCCCGATCTTCAACATCATGTAAAAAAAGTTTTGCTTTAATGAGAGCAAAACCCCTGCCCTTCAGATTTCGTGATTGATACGCCAGATTCCAAAACCAAGCCATAAACCTTGAGAGTACCCAGATCTTAGGCAATTCCACGATACCCCCTTTCAGATTCTTATCTCCGCAAATCCCATGTGATCGATTTTCCATTAAACGACCCCGAGAGCTTACCAATCCCACCGTATCATCAAGATCCCATATCGTAATCCTCCCTTGAATACCCGGATCCCACCCTTGAGCCCTCGTCGTATCCATAAGGAACCCTAGTTCTCCATCGCTATCTCCGTCGCCTCTTTTTTTTAAGTGAGTTTAGATCAATATACTAGTTGTACTAGTATCACAATATGATAGCTAAATTAAAAAAAAAAAACTTAGTTGCATCACATAAAAATAAATATACTTCAGTTGTACTATTTCTATTGGTTTACATACTTGGTATAACATATTATGAACTTATTAAATTTTTAAAAATACCTTTGGTTTATGTTTTTAGAAAATATGGTGAACAAACAAATAAATTAAATGTTAAAGTAGTAAATGATATATAGTGTTTAATGATTTTTAGCATCTTTTTCTTACTCATATTAGTGTTTTAAGTTACATTTAGATGTCTAGATTGTATATATATGTTCATTTGTGTGCATAGGGGCTGGATTGCACTATTAAAAAGCTTGGGGCCAAAATCAAGGGTTAAATTGTACATTAATGAAATCTGGGGTCAAAACAATGTTAACAAAAGATGAGGGACCACTCTGAAATCAATTAGAAGTCTGGAATATGGGATTGAAAGATTTGGGGTTGATTCACGAGGACGTTTCTACTATTTCGAAAGGTTTAGTGTTAAAACATAATTAACAAAAACGTGAAGGACCAGATGTGCAAATACTCCAAGCCCACCATTGCTGTTCGTAGTTGAGCTCTCATTGCGATTCCAGATCCGATGGCTACGAGGACGAGGTTCTGACGGAAGGATTAAGCTTGACTGTGGTTCTTGTTCAGACGAGGCGCAAATGAGTGCTTTGACTCTCGGAGCAAAGCAGCAACGATGAAACAAGACATTTTCCAAATACCCATCGGCGGGCCGAAACTAGTGAGTATAAAAACTTTCTATAGTTATTGTATCGCAATGAGCCATTTTAATTATATGTAATATAATTTGCAATAAATATTGAATATACGTTAATTCCTTTCATTGAGCACACCCCATCTCCTTATATTAAGCGACTACCTATTCATTTTCATTATACAAACTGTGGGAGTCGATTTCACCCTACTGTCAATAAATCGTAAAAAAGGAAACTTCGGGAAAACCCTAAGTTTCCAGAGGAACCGGCTATCTGCGAGAACCGCACAACAAAGATTAAGATGACTAAAACACTTAGAATAAAAACGAAAATAAGAGAGGTTTGAAAGCAAGAAGGTTCTTATTCCGAATCTGCGTTGAA
>CAKOAT010591820.1:1689-45378 GCA_932364175.1 Eruca vesicaria subsp. sativa
TATCCGTTCATGCGTTGGGCTATGGATATCATTGGTCCCATGGTTCCTTCCCGTCAGCGTCGCTTTGTCTTAGTCCTTACCGACTATTTCACCAAGTGGATCGAGGCTGAAGCATTCTCTCAAGTGACTGACAAGGAAGTACGCGGTTTCGTCTGGAAGAACATCATCTGCCGTTACGGTCTCCCGTATGAAATTGTAACCGACAACGGTTCACAATTCATGTCTGGAAATTTCAAAGACTTCTGCGGGAAGTGGAACATCCGTCTGAGCCCCTCCACACCCAGATATCCGCAAGGAAACGGTCAAGCCGAGTCTTCTAACAAGCTCATCATGGATGGCATCAAAAAGCGTCTTGACCTCAAGAAAGGACAATGGGCTGACGAACTAGATGGTGTCCTATGGAGTCATCGCACGACACCAAGGGGAGCGACTAAATCAACCCCCTTTTCTCTCGCATTTGGAGTCGAAGCCATGGCTCCAGCTGAAGTGAACGTTTCTAGCCTCCGACGGTCTCAGATGCCGCAACACATCGAACTCAACGAAGACATGCTCCTCAATGCACTCGACGAACTAGAAGAACGTCGCGATCAAGCATTGCTCCGAATACAGAACTATCAACACCAGATTGAGGGCTATTACAACAAGCGGGTCAAAGCAAGACCACTCGCACTCGGAGATCTTGTACTCCGAAAGGTGTTCGATAACACCAAGGAGCTAAATGCCGGCAAGCTCGGTGCACGCTGGGAAGGACCTTATAAAGTCGTCAAAGTTATCAAACCGGGCGTCTACCGCCTTCAAACCTCACACGGTGAAGACGTCCCGAGAGCATGGAACTCCACGCATCTTCGCCGCTACTATTCTTAAACAAAGTCGGCTAAACAACGCCCCAAAAAAAAAAAAAAAAAAAAAAAAAAAAAAAAAAAAAAAAAAAAAAAAAAAAAAAAAAAATCGAGTAGATGCACCCTAGTTGTCACTTCTACTCGCCCGAGTAAATGAGCCTTAAAACAGCCACTTTTGCTCGGGTAAACCGAACTACGAACGGCTTGATCCTCTATGGAGGTACGTAGGTAGCCTTAATCGGTCCAGCTGTAACAACAACTAAAAACAGACGAGTAGATGCACCCTAGTTGTCACTTCTACTCGCCCGAGTAAATGAGCTTTAAAATAGCCACTTTTACTCGGATAAACTGAACTACGAGTGGCTTGATCCTCCTTCGAGGTACGTAGGCAGCCCTAATCAGGCGCAGCCGCAACAACACCAAAGTCCAAAACTTTGTGACGGTCTAACACGACCGAGGCGATATCTACGTTCTCGTCCGCAGACGAGGACACAGATACTCGCACCCACTAATCAACCATATCCTGATCAGATACTTGGTTGAGGGACCTAGATGTCGCACGTCGCCTAGACAGACATGAGAGAGAAATCCGGATTGTTATCTGAGTAAACGAGTAAAAGTTTGGCCGACTAAACTCGTTAAGTCACTGATCAACTAACCTGGAACCTTTCTCTCCGGAACAGAATTCACTTGTGACAAATGGTTGGTGAACTCGGAAATTAAAGTCTGGAATCACTTAGCCAAACGTTGTCATAGGAGGATTACAAATTAATGCATGCTCAAAGGCAGCAAACCGGATAAAATCTTACAACAACCAAGGACCCAGCAGGGCCTCTAAACAAAAAAAATCCTAAGGTAAATATCCAATACAACAAGGGGCGATCAAATCGCGTTCTCTTCGGAGCCGAAAGGATCCTTAGCCACGGTAGCAGCCGACTCGGTTTCCAAGTCCTTCGCGATTCCTCCATCCTCGAAGGTAGCGGCCGACTCCGGTTCCAGGTCCTTCACGACTTCTCCATCTTCAACGGAAACAAGCTTCTCAGCCGATCCCGACTTCTCTTCCCCTTTTGCCGGTTCAGCATCTTCCACCCTATCTTCGCCCCCCTTCGGCGACGGAACCACGTCAAGTGGAACTTCCCGAGACTGACCGGTTGACTCGTTCCCTGGAGCTTCGGAAGATATCCGAAGTTGTGATGCCGTCTCTGACCTAACTAGGTCATCATTCGACCCGTACGGATCGAGTGCAGCCGCGAATTCTTCGTTCACGAACCTGGAAGGCAGAATCAGCGGCGAGAGGACTAGATCAGCATCTGATAAAGGCGTCACCTTCAGCTTAGCAACATTGGCTTCATGCTCCAACTCCTGAGCACCGAAGATGTCGATCAGTTCCTGCGTGATACCAACCTTCTCTTCTAAGATCATCTCTAGGCATTTCTTTGTCCCGGAAGCTTGATCCAACAAGCTCTGCTCCACATCGCAAAGGCTGCGACGCTCAAGGTAAGCCTTAACGCGATCGATACAGCGGTTGACTTTGTCAGTCATAGCTGCCTCAACACGCACCCTCTCGCGTGTGACCTCCTGACTTCGAGACTCCCGCAGGCGTTTCCTTTCGTCAACCAGCTTCCGTGTCACGGCATCCCTTTCCGCTTCAAGTTCGGCTTTCTCCTGCTCCAGAGCAGCGTTGGCCTTCTCGAGACTCGCCTTCTCCCGCGTGAGTAACTTCTTAGCTGCACGGTCAGCCTTGAGTATTCTCTCAAATCCCTCAAACTTCTCGCGAAGGATCTCTTTATCCTTCTTGTTCTCAGCCTTGATCCGCTCGATGATGCCGAGCCTAACACTGGAAAGCTTCTCCGCATTACCAAGCTGGACCATCGTCTGTCTTAAGGTCCTATCGTACTTTTCGACAAGTACGTTCAAACTCGCATCAGCCTGAAAATGAATGCAAAGATATCAGTCTTAAGTAGAATAAAGACGCGACTGAAATCGCCAAAGCATCAATAAGAATACATACCCGTCTGTGTTGAAGCGCGGCCTCCGTGTAATCGTCCTTGAAGAAAAGACCTCCAACTGGAGGCATCTCAACCGGTCCACCTCGGATCTGTCGAGTAAGCTCCGCGCACGGGCCTGGGTTGTGTATCAAGGGGGTCCTTCCTTCATAAGAGAAGTTCACGCGATCCGCAAACTCAACCTGGGGCCTCTTGCCGAGCGAACCTTCCGATAGGCTCCCTCCGATTGGAGATTTCTTCTTCTCAAGAACAGCAACTGAAGAAGGGTCTACCGATCGGTTACGTGCTTCAGTCCCATCACCGGCGCTCACCGTCATCTCAGCATTTCCGGGACAGGGTCTGGGGCTCTCAGGTCGCGAAATCTCCTTAGCAACCTTCTTCTTCTTCTTCTTCTTCGAACCCTCCCCCGAACCTTTCTCTTCAGGATCATTCCCGGCGAGGCCGCCATCGACAGAACTCTCGCGCGACCTCTTCCTCTTCTCCTTCTCACCAACCTCCAAACCATCCGAACGCCCTTCGAGAGGAGTAGTCTCAGACGACGACCGCGCTGCCTTAGTCGTAGATTCCTTCTTCTTCTTCTTCTTTCTCGCTTCAGGAGCCGGCGGATCAACGTCAGCAGGCTGCTCGGTTGGGTTGGGATCAACCTGCTCAGTCGGGTTAGGATTAACCTGCTGGGAAGCTTCAGCGTCAACCTCTCCAGCCGGAGTAACCCTAGAAACCGTCTTCCTCAGCAGTTGGAGTTTCCCTTTAAGCAAAGAGCTCAAGTCTGGTCTCCCTGACATCTCTCTCGCCTGTCGGAGGAGCTTTTGTTGTTTCCTGGTAAACAGAGACAACCGGGACTTGCGTGCAGAAACTATCAGCGGCTGCCTCGATTCCCAGTCAACTGCAAAGTAAAAAAAGAAAGAGATAAAGGAAAACGATAATCAACCAGAATTCGACAGTTGAAGAAAAAAGACTACCTCTTGCTATACGAGCCTGTTGTCGACGAATCCACTCGCGACTCAGATCCGGCCAATTCAGGTGACTCTGGGTGGCGATATCTTGTGCAATCTCGAAGAACTTCTCTGGATACGCAATCGTATTCGGATGACGAGCTGCAAAGATAAAAAGACAAGGTTAAACGACCGATGAACATAGTAAGCAACACAATGCTAGTTCTCTACCAATCTCTTTGTCCCACAACACCGGAAAGTCATCCTCGATAGCCTCTGCGAACGCGTATTTGTCCGCTTTGACGTAGAAATAGGAACGTTGCCAGTTCGCCGTCTTGTCAGGCTTACCGGTCAAGACATTGTAACTCGGACGCATCTTCACTGAGAACAAGCCTCCCTTTTCCGCCTTCGTCGACGTCAACTCTTCAAATACCCTCACACTCATTGGAACATCGATCTCCGCAGCCATCACCATCAGCATGACAGCATTCCGGATCGATCCTATCTTCAACTGGCTGATCGCTACTCCCCTCCTCCTCGTATACGCCGAAATCAAACGCGGAACCGGAAACCAAAGCTTCGCGTCGTCCTCAAAGTACGATTCGTAGAGACATTGGAAACCAGCCGGAGGGGACCAAGGCCTCTGTTCCTGAGAAGGAATCACGTACGTCACGCCTACTCCACCAGCATGTCTCAGAACGCTTCTCACGGATCCATGACTAGACCGGGTCCCGAAGACGTTCGTCCAAAGTTGTTGACCTTCAGCCCAAGGATCTCGTAGCGACTCCGGGGGAAGAGCTTCTAACTCTTCGAACGTGCCATCGGGACGATAAACGGTTGGCCTGCATTCGATCAGATCGAACCTAACCAGCCGATGCCTTAGCCACAAAGTTCGAGGACTCTGATCTGGAGACGTCGAGTCTTCACCATCTTCGTCGGAGCCAGAACCGTCGGTGTCCTTCCGACTAGAACCGCTGCATGCATGATTCGAATCGCTACCCTCACTCCCCGATTCCGCGACCGAATCTCTATGCGGCTCTAGCCTTTCCCTTCGCAAGGCGTCACGATGAATCAGGTTAAAATCCTCTATCGGACTTCCACTCTCAACGACATCATCAGCCCGATCGGTCGCACTGGCTAACCCTTTGCCCTTTTCCTCACGCGACAACCGTCCCGAGGAAACCATATCCCGAAACAGAAATTACGAGACGAGGGACGAAGAACACTTAGAGAGAGAAAGCGAAAGGTAGAGAGAAGGGAGAGAAGAAAGTACCTGGATTTGCAGAGAAGAATAATGAAAGAAGGAGAGAAACTACCTATTTATAGCAAAGTCCAAGGCGCGATTCCCTAAGTGCAATTAATNAGAAGAAAGTACCTGGATTTGCAGAGAAGAATAATGAAAGAAGGAGAGAAACTACCTATTTATAGCAAAGTCCAAGGCGCGATTCCCTAAGTGCAATTAATGCACTTAAATGGGCCTAAATAAGCCCATTAGTTTTCTAAACCCAGAAGATTATCCGAAACTTCTCAATCTCACACCGGATCGGTTTGATTAGCCCGTCAAAACCGGTTTACTCGACCGAGATTAAACCGGGGCATTAACCAAGAAGTAGTCGAGATTAAACAGCTATTCCATGAGCAACTACTTGACCATGATACTAAACAAGCATCAGGGTGATCACCGAACATGTTGAAGAATGACTCCTTGACCAAGAGATTAGTCGCGCCTGAGGAGATCATCTAAACATGCCAACCAGAAGCCTTCCAGCCGCGCGACTAGATCCATTTAAGGTGATCGCCTAAACGCGCTAACCAGAAACTTTCCAGCCGCGCGACTAGATCCACTCTAGGTGATCGCATAGACACGTTCATCCGTGCATGTCTTAGCCGCACGACTAGACACGCCCGAGTCGACGGCTAAACACGTCAAGAGGCAGTCTAGCCGTGCGACTAGACATGCCCGAGTCGACGGCTAAACGCGTCAAGAGGCAGTCTAGCCGTGCAATTAGACACGCCCGAGTCGACAGCTAAACACGTGAATAGGAAGTCTAGTCGTGCGACTAGACGCGCCGAGTCGACGGATGTCTTAGCCGCGCGACTAGACATGCTCTAGTCGACGTCTAAACGCGTCAAGGGGACATCCCAGCCGTGCGACTAAACACACTCAAGTGACTGCCTAACCGCGCCTTAGCTAACGACATAGCCGCGCGGCTAGACACGCTGAGTCGACGGCTAAACGCGTCAAGCGGCGTCCCACCCGCGCGACTAAACACGCTCAGGTGACCGCCTAACCGCGCCTTAGCTAACGACATAGCCGCGCGGCTAGACACGCTGAGTCGACGGCTAAACGCGTCAAGCAGCAGTCTACCCGCGCGACTAAACATACCATGCCGACGCCTAAATGCGTCAAGAGACATCCGACTTAACGCGTGTTCGTGCTAGATTCACCATTCGATCAAACCAGTCTACAAATTCACTTAAGAGTCTTTTGAGCTCATAAAGTGAACTGGGGGGACTTATTGTGGGAGATGGATTACACTCCTCCGCAAGGCCCATCGAATGGGAGAATTTAGCCCAACACAATAGCATATTCGGCCCATTAACCTTACTGGAAGCGGCTTGGCATGACGGCGCGTTTAGAAGCATAACGAAGAGCGTCCCAGAGGGTTAAGGAAAAGACGGTTTACCCGGATACGCTAAACAAGCCCAATAGGAACAANACTCATCATCCTACTTAGCCGCTTACCCTGTTTACTCACTTGACGGTTTAGTCACCTTCCGTTTACCCGCTGAATCGTATTTCCGGCTAGTCCGCCCTTGTACTCTTCTCTTTGTAAACACTTCGTTTAGATCTAATAAAACGTCTTTGTTCGCCCTCATCTCTCTTTACATTGTTCAAACCATTTTCACCTCAAACAAGGAGTACGAGTTGTTGAGGAGGAACTTCAGTGACACTGGCTGCTTTGGTATCCAGGAACACATTGATCTTGGAATCAAGTAAGTGTTTTTTCTTTTATTTTGAGGGTCTTTGAAACAGAGGAATGACTCCTCATTGTTTTGTGATTGTTTCTTTCTTAGGTACGATCCTTCTACTGGTATCTATAGAATGGACTTCTATGTTGTTCTTGAACGCCCGGGGTACCGTGTTGCCCGTCGACGTAGGTGCAAGGCTCGCGTTGGGATTCAACATAGAGTGGTTCCAAGTTAATTATGAAGGTGTTATCCTCAATGATAGAGAGCGGAAGCTATAAACCTTAGTTGTCGGCAAAGTAACGGTAGAAAAGGCGTGAATACTCTTCGCAGTGTTCGTTAGAACTCTTTAGGGTTACGAATACTCTTTGCAGTGTTCGTTTTAGAACTCTTTATAAAACTGAAATCTTTATTAATTGAATTGTGTCTACAAAGCTTGAAGGCGTCCTCCTTATATAGGAGCTAAACGATTCCTAAACCTAAAAGTATTGTAAAAGTCCTTATCCTAATAAGTATTGCAATAGATAGAAAAGGAAAGAAATCAAACACATAAAAAGGAAAGATGGTGATGATGTCGGTTCAGACGTGATCCGTAATGATCACGGTTTGTGCTGCATCACTCAACAAGTCTCAGAACATCACTGGTTGAAATGTCTTTTTTTATTATTTTGCTTTGTGGTGTTAGATCTGTTTCGAGGTCATACATTTACAATTCTGGATGATAAGGGTATCTTGTTGTTGTGATCTTTTTTGACTGCAGTTGGTTTAGAATCCCTAATGTACCCCTTTGAGATATGAACAATATTTTGGAGGTTATCTTTATCAAGTTCTAACTCTAGTTCTTACATTCACTGTGATTTGTTCTTCCGGCATGTGCAAGACTTTCTGATTTTAACAAAGGCAGAGAGACATGTACACGAAATGTGGAGCGTTGTTACTCGCACGTTAGCTTTTTGATGACATTACTTCCAAGGTTCTTGTTTCTTTGACAGTGATGGTAAGCTGGTAGCTGGATATGGTAGCTAAGAGTCAAGAGTGTGTGTGGAGATTGTCATGAAATGGCCAAGTTCATGTCTAAAGCTAACTAGAGGAGATATTGACATATTGTTCTAAGAGATTCAAACCGGTTACATCTTTTTAAAGATGGACATTGTTCTTGCAAAAGTTTCTGGTGACCATTGAAATGTTTCATGTATTAAACAATTCGTACCAGCCTTGTTTACGGTTGGTACGGACCTGATGAAATCGTTGAAAATCGAAGCAATAGTGAACATGAACAGGCTGGATCTATATGTCTTCCATGATAGTAGCATTGCTTCAACGGAAAACATAACCACGTTATTTTATTTACTCACTTTTATATTTAGTCAATGTTTTTATTAAACTATCATTTTCAATCATTAATAATCTGGTGAAGATATGAACTAATGACAAGTTCAAATTTGTTTTGGTCAACTAAACCATGTTCAACCGCATGTGCAGTATTACATAAACAGAAGTACACAACCAATGATGAACAAACGTTTGTTGTAGAAAATAATTCATAAGAATAATTCAATAATTATTACAAAATAATCCTTTTTAACGCATACACTCAAAAAAATTACAACAAAATCTGAAAAGAAACCAGAGACTAATTAAGAAACTACTAATGATACCCACTCAAACGTAAAATAGCAAATAAAGAATAGACTAAACCGGGATTAATGCGGAGAACCGGTCCGGTTTATTCACCAAAGAATCATCTTCTTTCTTACAGCTTTCGTTGTCGGAATCAACCACACCATTTGGCGCAAAGGATCAAGAAAATGATCAAGAACACAAGCGAAGCAAGTCCAATAGCAACACCAAGCACAACCTTATTAGGACCATGACTCTCTTCCTTCTTCTTCACACTAGTCTCATCTTCACTACCATAATCATAATCAGAACTCGAATCCTCCTTCTGCGGCGGGGGAGACAAAGGCAGACCATGTTTATCACACATAGCAATCCCCAACTTCATCTTCTTCGAAGACAACACAGTGTGGTTGTAACAAAGATCACTGTTCCCTCCCACTTTAAACACTTCAAGCCTCTTCAAGAAGCTCGCATTGAACGGAAGAACTCCACGGAAGTCATTGTTAGCGAGATTCAAATGCTTGAGACTCTTCATATTGGAGATGAACCTCGGAACGGTGCCGTTTAGCTGGTTCCCGCTCAGATCTAAGTGGGTAAGGTCTGGAATGGACGAGATCGAATCTGGGATTGGTCCGGAGAGTTTGTTTGAGGATAAAGAGAGATTCTTTAGTGAGATAAGGTCCCCGATGCTGTCGGGTATCTCCCCGGAGATCGAGTTTGATGATAAGTTTAGAGATTTAAGGTTAGAGAGTTGTGTAATGGAAGTGGGGATTGAGCCTTTGATGAGATTGTGTGATAAGTCGATGAAAGTGAGATTCGAGTGGAGTGACTTAGGGATGTTCCCGGAGAGATTCGCGTGTGAGATGGTCAGGGAGACGATCTTGTCCATGTTTCCGAGGATTACGAAGAGGCCAGAGGTGGAGACGGAGGAGGAGGAGACGGTGAGGTCGGTGAGGTTGACGAGGCGAGCTAGGTAGACGCCGGAGAGGGGTTTGCGGAAGGAGGAGGTGGCGGAGAAGGAGTGGAGGGAGTTTGGGAGACGTGGCGGAGGGGAGAGAGAAGGGCAGTTGAGGAAAGAGAGGGAGGTGAGGGAAGGGGAGAGGGATTTGAGTGATGCGGAGGAGATAGAGAGGGAGGTGGAGCAGTTTGTGAAGGAGAGGGAAGTGACGAGGCGGAAGGGGGAGCTGGTGTCGCAGGTGACGACGACGGTGGAGGAGGGGCGGTGGTGGTCGCAGGGGTTTTTGGAGGTGGGGATGTTGAGGGATTCCAGGGCTTTGAGGTGTTTTGGGTCTAGTGGGGAAGAGGAGGTGTGGGGAGTGGGGGAGATGGTTGGAGAAGGAGTTGGGGAGAGGGAAGGAGCGGCGAAGGTAGTGGATGAGAGGAGGAGGAGGAGTAACGGTAATGACGGTGACAGAGGTTTCATGTTGATGAGAGAGAGTGTGTCTGAAGAAAGAAGCGAAAGATTGGGTTTTTTTCAAAGATGGGTCATGTGACAGTTGGGAAACTCTTTATACTAGTTGCACACTCCCCGCGCAAGCGCGGAGCCAGGATCATTATGTTTGCGTGTATTTTTTTTAATTGTTGGTTTAGTGGATTCTTCTAATGACACCAAATAATAATGAAATGGAAAATTTCATGTTTTTATATCGTATGTCAAAACTTGATATAATTCTATATTTATAGTATTTATACTTGTATTAAACGATTCATCAATTTGAAAAAAACCTTAATTAAGTTAATATTCGTTGTTTAAGTTTCATTAGATAGACTTTTATATATGGTTTTTTTGTAAGTTTGGGTTTTGTTCATAAATGATGTGGCATTTTTATCTACGAAATTATCGACTGTGGGAATCCATTCGCCGAAGTCTGGAGTCGGTGGTGAGAAATGTTTTCAATGAAATTATAGTAGTTATTAAAATGTAAGAGAAATTACATATTCATTTAATAAATAAGGAAAAATACTTAAATTTTGTTGTTTATTTTATTTTATTTCACATACAATTTTTTTGAAAAATATTAGGAATGTGTTAAATGTTATTTATATGCGAAGTAAGGTTTATAGGAATAGTTAAGCTATGATATAGTTTTTAGTGTGTAAAAGTAGCTGTTTTTTTTTGCTGTAAATAGTTTTTATATCGTAGATCAAAACTTGATATAATTCTACATTTATAGTATTTATATTTGTATTAAACGATTTATCAATTTGAAATAACTTTAATTAAGTTAATATTCGTTGTTTAAGTTTCATTAGATAGATTTTTATATATGGTTTTTGTAAGTTTGAGTTTTGTTCATAAATGATGTGGTATTTTTATCTACGGCGTCATCCACTGTGGGAATCCATTCGCCGGAGTCTGGAATCGGTGGTGAGGAATGTTTTCAATGAAATTATAGTAGTTATTAAAATGTAAGAGAAATTACATATTCATTTAAGAAATAACGAAAATAATTAATTTTTGTTGTTTTTTTATTTTATCTCACATACAATTTTTTTGAAAATATATATTAGGAAATATGTGCAATGATTTAACTTTTTGAGCTCCTAATCTATATTATTCAAGTCTCATTAAGCCATCCACGTAGGCACCCGCATGGAATTCACTTTTTTTTTTTGGTTTGTTCGTTTTTGGATTTATTTTTTATTATTTTTGGGTTGAGCTATATTATAATACGATAGTTTTAAGGTTCTTTAAGCCATCCGCGTGGTCAACCGCGTGAGACTTGCTTTTTTTTTATTGTTCGTTTTGGATTCATTTTTAATTATTTTGGATTTGAATTTGTTAAAATTTAGGGTTTATCCAACTATTTTGATCTTTAAAACAATAAGCGCAAAATTAACATAAAAACCTTATAAACAAAAAGCCCATATGATAATAACCCAAATAAAAAATATCAAAAAGTACATGATAGCTGTGTGGTTTGAACCCACGATCTTGCATAATTAATTAGACACCTTATACCACACCTTATACCACTTGGCTAAAGTGTATTTCATTGTTTATGAACATCTTACCAAGACTATGACTGTTTAAAAAATATCTATGGGGCCCACAAACTGTTGACTTGGACAGCTTTAGGAGCCTTAGAAGTTAACTATTATAATATAGATTTTAGTCTTCTATTGTGGTTTAATTACGATTTTGACCTTCACTTATTCTTCCTTTTCTTTCAAGAATTTTATTTTTCTTCACATTCATTGAATTTTTGTTGCGTTTGTGTAGAACTATGGTTGTAGATAGTGATGCTTTGGTTCCGGAGAATCTGAAAACACACACAAAAGATTGTTTGCGGTACATCATGCACTTGAGTTTCCAAACCTTTTACTCTTAAGAACTTGATTTGCTCTAGACTTAAACTCTTGCTTATCTCTACTGTTCTTCGAAAATTGTATGAGATTCGTCATAGATCTGCATTTAAATAGAAAGCTTGTTTTTCAAAGAAAAAAAGAAGAAAAAAAATAGGAATGTGGAATAACTGCACGATTTTGTAAAATACTCGAGGCATATCGACACGAAGTTAGATGACCTATTACTCAAGTTTGAGGTGGTCCGAGAAGTCAAACCGGAATAGAACAACAAACATATAACAATTTTCGATAAAAGGAGTGTGTAATTTTAGCTAGAGAGTCTGACACACCATTCTGCGTCCTAAGAACATACAAGATTTTGAAATCTAGGAAACATATCCGGAGCGTCACGAGTTTTTCCAACTCCGTTGAGAAGCTTGGCCAGTTATGAGGGTTCCTGAGCATCGCTATCATTTCCTTGCAGTCCGTCCCAAAGCTCTAACATGGTGAATGTTGAAGCATATTCTCCATTGCCCACCGCAGCGCTTCCAACTCAGAGTGCAAAGCAGACTCCACACTAATAAAGTTCTGCATGCCCATTAACTAGTAATTACCCATACTGTCCTTCCAAACCCAACCACATCCACTGAACTGATCTGTAGAGGTCCAAAAGTCGTCTACCAAACATAAATTTCCCAGGCTTATGGTCTGGGTTTCAACATCTATGTTTCCTTGATCTGGCAATATAACATGTTCATTGGCTTGGCACTCACTCTCAGCATAACGGGCTAACTCCTATGGGTCTCTATCAATTCCTCTGAATAGTTTATCGTTTCGAGCCTTCCAAATATACCAAATTAGCCATGGATAAGAATCTCTTTCCATTTCTGGTTCCATTATGGCATTTTCCTCCAGAAGAGATAATCCATATTCGCGAATGTGCTCTGTCATGGGAACAAGGTTGGACTGGTGGGCGTAGATGATAAGGCCCAAACTTGCCTTACAGTTGGGCATTGAAAGATTGCATGAAAAAATGTCTCTTCTGGTTCTTTACATCATGGACAATAATTATCACATCTCATGTGTCGATAGTTCAAAGTACTTGTAACTGCCATGTGGCCTGTTACTATTTGCCACATAAGATGGCACATCTTCTGGGGTACCTTAACCTTCTAATCATGTGCTTGGAGTTTCGTTATACTCGGTTCATAAACTATTGCTTCCTCCTCCTTCCTCAGTATATTTCGTGCAACCCAATATCCAGATTTAACTGTATACTGCCCGTTACTTGTATAGCTCCAGCAATACGTATCACTGCGGTGTGTTGTACTAATGGCCATACTCCTTATGAGTGGTATATCAGCCGCATCTACGTAGTTCTCCAGCTGGTCTAGATCCCTAGACTTTGTTCCTTGATTTATAAGGTCGCTCACTCTCATGTTTGGATGCAAGACCGGTGCAGATGGGGACGCTGGTCTCGCTGGAATGGTAGGAATCCCTGGATCCTCCTATACTCTTACCTCATAACCCGAATGTATTTTCTGTCTAAGTCCCAACAGTAGTAATTCTCTTGCCGCCGATATGCTTGTCCACACATACCATGGTCTACTGACATTAAGTTGTCGCAAAGGCGAGCTCAAACGATAATATCGGCTTCTCAAGACTCGAGCTACCAGTGAATCTGGGTATTGAACCAATCTCCATAGCTGCTTTGCTAGCAATGTCAGGTTAAACTCATGAATCATTCTGAATTCAATCCTTCCTTCCTCCTTGGATAAGCATAATTTATCCCATGTTGACCAGTGAATACCTCTTTTTGGGGGGTTCAAACTCCACCAGAACTGTGCAATGGCACTAGCTAGAGCATCACATATCTCTAATGGAAGCAGAAAGCAAAACATTACATACGTTGGGAGTGCAAGCAGGATCGACTTAATGATAACTTCCTTGCCACCTTTTGATAACCACCTTCCCGTCCATCCATTTACCATGTTCCTTAGCTTATCCTTTAAAAAAGCGAAAAGCTTGCATTTAGATCCACTGATATCCTCTGTGATTCCTAAGTATGTTTCCATCCCGCCTTTATTCTGAATCCCAAATGTGTCTTTAATCTCTTGTCTGACATCCTTTCCAATTCTCTTATCAAAGAGTAGAGATGATTTGTCGAAATTAATGCATTGTCCTGAAGTTTGTCCATATTTTCTTACCACTTTCATTACTTCTTCACATTCACGGGGTTCCGCTTTGCAAAAGAACAGGCTATCATCAGCAAAGAGAAGGTGAGATACTAAAGGACACACCCGCGTGATGCATATCCCCGTTATCTTGCTTTGATTCTCTGCATGATTTAGAAGGCTAACGAGCATTTCCGTGCATAGAGTAAAAATGAAAAGAGACAGAAGATCTCCTTGTTGTAGACCTCTCTCCAAAATTATATTTTCTCTTAGCTGACCATTCACAAAGTTAGATAAGTTAGTTGTTTACAGTTCTCAAAATTTGAAAACTTATTAATGTATGATAGTTGATAAACTTGTAAAAATCATTTGGGAATCTACACTAACACGGTGGCAGTCCAATATATTTGGGATGCTTTAAACAATTTGTTTTTTTTTAAAGATTTAATCAAATATTTTGAATTTTAAAATACATATATTTGTGAAAAATGCAAAAAAAGAATAACACAAAAAACAAAGCCACAACCCAGCTCACCCTAACTGAATAATAATTCAAAAATAGAAACCGATTTATCTACTACACGTCTTTTATGTTTTATCTAATACCATATGATATAAATTAATCACATTAAAATTTCGTAAACTAATTCAGTGCATTAACGATTGGTAAACATAATTTTATCAAGTTAACTGCACATGAGTATTAGTCAATGTTATTATCATAAACATTTCATTGTTAATACTTTCACATTTTAAAAATAATTATATTTAACAATACATTTATTTAATATATTTTTGGTAAGAGTTATATAAATAAAAGTAAAAAATCCAACAAATACTATCATCATCAAAAGAACTGTAAATTATATTTACACATAATAACTAAAAAATTTAATATGAAAAATAAAAATATATCTTCTTTTTTTTTGGTCAAATAAAAAAAAAATATCTTCTAACCCTAGTTTTCTGCTTGCTTTACATTTTCTCTGATCCATTGTAACCATTCAAACAATGCCAAAAGAAATGAATGTAAAGTACTATATATGCATTACCACCAAATGTGATTTCACCGGATGATTTATGCTCTGGATCAGAGAGATCGTGTAAGTTAAGGCTATTGATTTTACTTTTGTAAAAAAAAGTTCATCGATATTAGCATCAGTCCAGGCCTTATGCATTGAGTGGGGACAAGAAGAATATCATAGGAATCATCTTTTTTCAAGTGTTATAAAAAAAAAAGGAATCATCTTTTCTTTTTTTGTAACCCCCATATAAGAATAAATAAAGCTCTTTTAAAAGTTTTTGTACAGAACTCAAATTTATGTAAATACATTAATATCCTATATTTTATGTATATACATTCAGATCTACTATAAATAAAAGGGAAATATAAGGTAGAAAATCAGCCAGTAGAAAATTAGTTTTTCGCCACATCATATCTAATTTGGGTAATATTGGACTCTTTTATCGGATTCGTTTGGTTTGTTTATTTGGCCCATCAAGAGGAAACTCTAAAAAGATGAACGAGCGATGAATCCTTCCCTTCTCTCCTTTTGTGTTCTTCTTCATCGTATCTTATTCTCAACCGACAGCCATCTGATAACATCAAAAACTTTTAAAAGACTTCTATAGTGCTTATTCATGAATATAGGTGAGAGATCTTTCTGTTCGACAACAAATAAAGGGGAGTAAGAGAGCTGATTCAACCCAATATTTGGCCATGTTAAGGATGAAAACACCAACGAAAGCAACTATTATGGTAAAGAATTTCTTTGATTTGCAGAACTCAATCTAATTGGTTGGATCCAAGTAGCTTGACCGGGAGAGGTCGTTGGTTTGCAATTAACATTAGTTAAATGGTACGTTATTGTTAACTTCCATAAGTTTATTGAGCATACACTAATGTTGAGTTATTTTAAATCTAAATCATATTGTTTTGTATTTATCTTCTTTGTTTTTGCAGGATATTTGGAATATGATGTCTTTTTTGTTTTGCGTATAGAGTTCATTTTAGCCGCACCAAACCGGAACCGAGTTCGTATCCTCGCCAAATCATGCCCAGACAATCAGAGCTTCAAATCCAACGATCCAGATTCTTCACCGGAGACCACCAACGAAACCCAGGTTCAAGCTATCCTATTATTGGCTTCCACTGATGCTAAGAAGATGTTTCAAGTTTTAGTCTTTACTGTTCAAATTGCTTAATCAACATTAGTATGTGTCTTTGAATGTTACTGGTCACTGTAAATTGGGAGCTGAGCTAGCTGTAGTTGAAATTGTATACTTGTGTATTCAAAGTGCTTATCTCAGAGTCTTCTAAGCTGGTTTGTGTTCTTGGCCTGAAGGGGGATCAGAAATCGATGTCACGGAGACAGTGGATGATGACGTGTGCGTGCTTATCTCCAGCTTTAATTACCAATGCTTATACCTTTGTCTCTGTACAAAACACAGCCGCTTTAGACAAGAAACCAGGTGTTTGCCATGACTGTCAGGGCATTGGTGCTGTTCTTTGTGATTTACATACAATTTTTTAGATTACTATAATCGTATAGCTATATACGATTATTCTATCTTAAAGCATACACTAATGTCAAGTTCATTGACACCATTGCTTCCCAGTGATGCTGCGGATCCTTTTGTTTGTTATGTTCCAAATGCCTACCAGCAGCCCTTTTATTATGGTAAAGATCTAGAATCATTACTTATTTACTTCACAAGTTTGTCACCAATTCTTAACAAGTTTTTCTTTTTATTAATGTTTCAGGATATGGAGCGACTGGTCAAGATTGGAGTGAGTTTACTGGCTGCAGCCCTAATCTTGAGGGTGTCGACATGAATGCTGTAAGTGTGCGATTAATAGGTCCGATGTTTTGAAAGAGGTTTGTTGGTGTCTGATTTTTATGATTTTTTTTTGTGTTTGTGTTCGTTTATTTAGCAAATTCTTCTTTTTGGAAGGTGTGCAACTTAAATCAGGGACAAAAACCGATTTAAGTGATAGTATATGGGTTACAACAATAGAATCCTTTGTAGAGAGATGGCCTGCCGAAGTAAAGAGTCCTGAAAAGGAATTTGAACGCGGTGGCTCTTTCTTGGCTGGGAATTTTTCTTTCAATAGGGTGAGAGTGTCCTTGGAAGGACTAAATCCAGTAAGAAAAGTAATAATATCTTCCTTTAAATGTTTCTCTTAAACCTTTTTGAGTCAGTGTCTAATTTTTTTTGCTTGTATGCAGCATCCTGCCTATAAGGAACCGTTAATAACTATTCTAAGAAGCCACCCGATTGTGCAGCATGATAATTTGAATAATAAAAGGTAAATCTTAACTAAGGTGAAATAAGTTTCTCATAATTCTCTGGTAAGACTATCGTGGATAGACTTATGAAGGGGTCGATTATATCTGGTGTTTTTTCTCTTTGCAAGACGCAGGTGACTCAGTGAAACTATGGGATATAACAAAGGGTTGTGATAGAGGACTATGGTAAGGTCTCTGTGGATATTAGGCCTCTTATTTGAGTTTCTGATATTTTATATGTACATGCTGCCGTAATCCTGAAACTATATGTTTCCATGTTTGCAGATATCGTTTGAAGAGAAGAAAGAAGAATTGTTTGAAATGTTAAGCAGCTTGGTTTATTTTCATAGATTATGATTCGTTTTCTTTAGCGAGACTAGCAGATTTCATTGTTCATCTCTGCGTTTTCAGGTAAGCAATCCATCATGGTTTACTATGGACACACAACTTGGATGCTTATCTTTACATTTGGAGACTCCACAATGCTTCACTGCTGAGATGTATTTAGCAGACCTCAAAGTTTCCGGACGACCTGAAGATGATAAGGTAGAATAGATGCCTGCATCTTTACTTATGTTTAAGATGACCAGAAACTTTTATCTTACTGTTATACAGCGTAAATGGATCTTTGCATGCAGTTACATATGAATCTGCTTATCATAATTGAACAACTTGGAGTCTTATATGATCTAGCCTGGTCAAAATAAATTGATTTTTTTTCATTGGATTGTGTGATTTGTAGATTAACCTAGGTCGTGAAACACTGAAAGGCCTGCTGGGTCATTGGCTGGCGAAGAAGAAACACAAACCAAAACCCTAAGTTCTTGCCTCTGGAGATATCTATCTGTAAAAGATACCAAAAATTTCAAATAGTGATTACAAACAAACAAGTTCAAATAGCATATTTAAATAATGGGTTCATTTCATGCTTTGTTTTTCAACTCATGTAACTTCTTTTTGATAGTTAAAAACTCATAAAACAAAAGAAAACTTTATAGATACTGGGTTTATTTAAATTACTCATGACGAAAGTGTTTGTCCCGTGACAAGTGACTGAAATTAAATGAAGATTATAAGGAAATGCAAAGGTTATGCTTAGGTAAAATGAGCTATCCAATAGTAATTTTCTATACTTGCGTATATAGTGTAACATATTTGGGAAGGCTATACGTAGATTGACCATATATATTTGTTCTTTCAAGTTCTCATTGACTAACATATACAACTTCATTTTTTTCTTCTCATTTTTAAGAATTTATAAAAGTCATCTATAACTCCAGCTTACAAGATTATAAAATTTTGTTGACGGAATAATCATTTTTGGAGTAATATTTACCAATCAAAACTATGGGAAAAAATAAATTGTAGCCAAAAAACAAATTACGTCAGGCACAAATGTCAGATTATGATAAAGATGCACAAGCTGGTTAATGCAAAATTAAATATATACCTTTAGTTACACATCAAGAGAACAATAGATTTTAATTTATAAATACTATTGGCTTTATCTTAATTTTGATATGCATATATATATTGTATACTCCATATAACCAAACTTTTATATAAGCATAAATTAATATAAAAGCCTAAGAAAATTTGTCCATAATAAAATATAATATAATTAACATATTTTACTTCAAATAGAATATACTATAAAATAATAAAAAAAGATATAAGAAAAAATAAAACAGTGCTAGAACCAAATGTATTTATTTAATTTACATTAACCAGTTATGTAATGTTAGAACCATTAATTGAACATTTAGTGATTAAACTAAGGAACATAAAAATAACTCTTAGAGAATATTAAGTGGTGTTATTCAATCATGTATTCTAATAAAATTTAAATCTAAATACAATCCATTGTTATTCAAATGATGATTCTAAATTATGTTTTAAAATCTAGTGTTATTCAATGAATGATTTAAATTTAGTTTTTAAAATCTAGTGTTATTCAACTGTTAAAGATTTTAAAATTCTTTGTACTTTGAATTGATTTCAAATCATTTCATATGGATTCCCATGAACAAATGAATGAATTGAAAATCCAAGGTATACTGCATAGATTTTAGAATCTATCAACTTAAACTTTCTTAAAATTTTAAATTTTGATGGATTATAAAATATTAATAATTGATTTTAAAACACTCATTGAATAACACCTCCTTATATTTTGTTTTGCTGCATAGAAACAATAATATTTGACATAATTTCAGGAGTATTTTAAAATACATCACTTTTAGATTTCAATTGTTCTTCATTTCATCATTCCCTTAACAATTAAGAATGATTTCATATATATTTTACTATCACCAAATAATAAACAATAAATAAATTTAAAAATATATTGGTTGATTTTAACCTTAAAAATGAATTATATGTTAATTTAACCATATATTCATAAAATTCAAATAAACAAGTTAAAAGAATAATTGAATTTGAAATAAAAAATAATTATTCAATTGGTTACTAACTTATATGTATTTTGATATTGAAAGGAAAAAATGAATTTTAATAATTTTATTATTTTGGTCACCAAAAACAATGCAAAATATTCAATTTTTAATAGTTTATATAGATTATTTAGTTTAAGTATAGAATACATAGTTAAATACACTCGATAATAAACTAAATAAAATTAAAATATAGGAGGAAAAAACTGGGCGTAGCCCAAGAAAAGTCTCTAATTAATCAGAAAGCTGAAAACAACATTTTTTCCCAAAGTTAATGCATAATTAAAGAGGTTATGTTGCAACAAACTTCTTAAAACAATACGTAAAATGTTATTTGATATAAAAGGAACGAATAAATTGAAGAATATAATTTTTGCTAACAAAAACTTAACAAATCCTAATAAAATAATGAACCCAAAAACCAACTCGCGGAACCGAATCAATCGGAAGACTGAGTTTGAGCATCACGTGTAAACTTTTCAGCTATTGTATTCTTTTCTTTGAAATAATTGGATCACAAAGTTGGGGATAGTTTGTTGTGTTATTGTCCAAATTTAAATCCACATAATGAATACTCCATCCGTTTCAATTTAGTTAGTCATTCTAGGTTTTTACACACAGATTAAGAAAACAATTAATTTTACACATTTTCAAAATAAAAACACAATTACCTATATACCTAACAACTTTTCAACCAATGAAAAATAGAATAACATTTAAAATCAATAAATTTTGCATTAAAACTATAAAATAACACTTATTTTGAAACAAAAATTTTTCTCTAGAATGACATCTAATTTGAATGGAGGGAGTATTGTTTATTTCTTAAAGCTTTAACAAATAATATATTATATTAATTATAATTTTGCAACTTTCCATATTTAAAACAATAACCCTTTTCAGTAATCGGACACCGCCATACTTTAGATATACTTCTTTATTTTATAAAGGTTTTTCTATTTTAGATATATTAAGAGCATCTCCAACCTAAGACCTTATTTTAAGGGGAATAAAACTTCAAAATGAGGATTTGAGGATTGATTACTCCAACCATAAATCCTTAAAAAATCCCTTAATTTTTTTTATCAATTTGCATTGTATTCCTTAACATTAACAAAAAAATACTAATAATGATCAAACTTCACAAATACATATAAACATACATTTAATATATTATAATACTATATAATAAAAGATAATATAAATTACATATATAATAAAATAATACACTTCCAGATAAATTTAGAAAGTTACGTATAAAATATCAAATTTTGATACCACTTGTAAGATATGTAATTTGTTTTAATTTGTGGTAGATTTGTTTAATATATTTTTATTTTGTGTTATATTTACTGTATATTTCTACTGTGTGAACTTTATTTTAATGTCATGTAATATTTATCTTTTTAATTTTATTTTGGTGTATTTAAAGTATTCTAAATAAAGTTAGTAAATATATTTGTGAAAAATATAATTGAAAAGACTAAAAAGAAATGAATAGTAGTTTTGAGGTTTCGAAGTTGGGTTGGAATGGCACAAAACCTTAAAATTTGAGGATTTGAGGTTGGGTTAGAGATGCTCTAAGAACATCTCCAACTAGGGCTGGGCACGGAGCAAGTATCCGGGATTTTCTCTATATTTGTAACTCGACTTGCCCCGCCCGAATATTAAAAAAAATACCTTGTACCTGTACTTGCTAATATCAAGTAATTGGTCAAACAAGTACTTGTCTATATTTATGATACTTGCAAGTAACTCCTTGGACTTGTACTTGCTTATATATGTGCAATATTTATGTATTTTGGACTTTTATAAAATAAATCTCATTTCGATGATCCTAAGAGTATTTTATATCAATTTTTTTTTCACTTCTCTATTACAACCAATGTGAGATGATGTAGAATAGAGTTTGGTTAAAAATAAGAAAATTATTTAGTTCTATATGCTAGAAAATAAAAAACTATAATCCTTTTTACCTACAGCAAGAATATACTCCTCTCTTGTTTATACATATACTGTATATATAATTTTAGTAATTAATATATTTTACATAAGTATATTTGAAATAAAAATATAAATGTTATAAAATATTTGAAAATAAAGTAACGAGTCGAAACAAGTCAAATAGTTAAAATAAATCTAAGACTTGATACTTGACTTGGATTTACGAGTAATTAAAATTTTGACTTGTTACTTGCATTGATTATGACAAGTACTTGTATTTGCGGGGAAAATACGGGACGGGTAACGAATATAAACCGAGTAACAGGTAATTGTGCCCACCCATGTCTCCAACTCAACCTCAAATCCTCAAATTTTGAGGTTTTTGTCATTTCAATCGAAGCTCAAATCCTCAAATTTTGAGGTTCTGAATAGTGACACCTCAAATTTGAGGTTTCATTGTTCAAAATCTCAAAATAACTATTCATTTTCTTTTTAATCCTTACTATTATTTTCTTTCACAAATATATAAACTAACTTTATTTAGAATAACGTAAGTACATCAAAATAAAATAAAATAAATATTACATTACATTAAAATAAAACTCACAAAAATAGGAAAATACATTAAATAAAACTCACAAAAAATAAAAAAATGCATTAAAAAAACTTAACATAAATTAAGAAAATTACATAAAGAATTAAATATTATTTATCTTACAAGTGGTATTTTATATGATTTATTTTTAAAATTTGTGTGTATGTATATTATTTTATTATATATGTAAAATCTATGGTTTTATTATATAATATTGTAATATTATGCATTGTATAATATATTAAAAGTATGTTTATATGTATTTATGAAGTTTTATCATTATTAATAACTTTTGTTAATATTAAGGACTTTAATACAATTGAATAAATTTTTGAAGATTTTTTTGAGGATTTATGGTTGGAGTAACCGATCTTCAAATCTTTATTTTGAAGTTTTACTCCCCTTAAAGTAAAATCTTGGAGAAGAGATGCTCTAAACTCAAACATTTTAAATCAAGACGTCATGTGTGATCAAAGAACCCATATCGAATCCATATTTTCATGTATTCCGTCGGGTTCTCGCATTTGTTTGCTATTCTTCTGGTGTAGACAGAAAGATACCGGATACATAACTTGAGCATGAAGTGACCACGTGGTCTAGGTTTCTGGGTCCATGGGATCCATGTTTTAAGTTTTGATCCCATCAATGAAGTACATCAAAATTAATACAAACTCTTACATAGCTATTTCATCAATATGGGTTAGAACTTCAGCCTACACAAACAGTTTACACAATATATAGTTTAGTAATAGACAATCCATAACATTAGTCGGATCACATTCTAAACTCCGATTAAATAATAAAGTACTAGATGATAATATGTGTCATGCGCGGAGTGAGCTTTAAAAAAAAATGTTGTATTTAAATATATATTTTGTTATCAATAACATTTTTCACATTTAATTAGGGATGGGTATTTGAGTACCATTTGGTTCAGTTAGATTCTGTTTGATTTAAAATTTTAGGGGGTTTGATTCAAATATTTGCAGGTTCGGTTTGGATTTAGGTTAGGATAACTCAATAAATTTTTTAAATAAAGATTAAAGTTCATATATACTTTAAATTTCTCAAAATATAAAAAATAAAATAATATATAACATATAAATTTGAAAAATGAATGCCAAAATACTTAAACTTAACATAAAATTGGTTTATCTTAACTATTTGGACAAAAATCAATAAATATTTCAAATATTTGTGGTATTTGGAGTATCGTTTAGCTATTTTTAAAATGTACATTTAACTATTATATATATTTCTAAGTATTTTGGATAATTTTAAAACATCTCATGTATTTTATATTCTTAGATGTTAAATTTAAAAATAAATCATGTATTTTAAGTATATAAATTTGGTTCGAGTACATTCGTATACCCAAAATATTTCCATTTTGTTTCCGTTCTCTAGATACCAAAATTTTGAATCCGTTTGGATATCTAACCAATTTTGGTTAAAGATCTGTACTTTTTTTGGATTATATTTGGTTCGGTTATTTGGATTCAGTTTTTTTGCTCAATCCTATATTTTTTATTGTAACAAAATTTTAAACGAAAGAGATGACGATTCATATTGATTTCGGTATGCAACAATTTTTAAACCAAAACACACTTTATTCTGTATGTGATTTATTTAGTTAACATTAAAAATTATTTAAAACCCATTAAAAACGGTTGACTGAACTAAAAATATGTTATCATTGATCACAACATTTTCACCACCTTTAGTAATTCATGGTGTGATATTTTTACCACCTTTCGTAATTTATGATAATTTAAAAAATTCCAAATATAACATATAAGAAAAAACTATATTTTTCTATTATATGAATAATGTGATTGTTCAATTTCTTTTAATAATATAAAATTAAATAAAAAGTAAAAAGGATAAAAAATTGTTATCAAATATTTATTATTCATAATCATTAATTATGATATATATGTTAATCATATTAGGAAATTTCGTAGTTTTTATCTAATGAAAAAATAGATACTATATTCTTTTGTACACTACTAATTAAATATGATAGTTAGTTTAATAAAAATATAACTTATGTTTAGTTGGACCAACATATTTCTCTAAAAATTCTGAAAATCATTCTCATTATGACACGTGACTATAAAAAAGATTGTAATGTTCCAAGATTAAGATATATGAGATCTAAACCATTATGTAATATTAAGTATGTTCCTTCTATGACTGACTAGATTAACGATAAATGCATATAGAAACCTCTTACATAGTCATACGAAAGCAAAATCCAGCATAAAAGGTGCTAATCTTTTGTACGTCAAACTAAGATATTTCTCTTCTTGAAATATTATTAAACTAACCACGCGTATGTAGTCAGATGGTCAGAGCCGGTTCAAGTAAACCATTAGACCCTGGGCAAAACTTCTTTTCTTTATACATATAATCATAATTCCAATATTTTGAATCTTTCTATTTCTATTTTTTTTTTAGAAATTAGATTCCTTATTTATCCAAAAAAATTTGGGCCCCAAAGACACATCCCTTTACCCTAAACCGGTTCCGTAGGTGGTCAATAGCGTCTCAGTGTCTCTAAAGGACTTGAATTCGAATCCTAGCTTACTCAGGTTTATGTGGCCAACCGACAGAGCTATTGTATTCCCCTTGCAAGCATTAGATCTGTCTGACGCCGGTGGACAAATCTCCGAAGAATCCTACCTAAAATAATCTCGGATCAACAAAAGAAATTTATTAGACCAGACCTTTATAGCTAAATGGTCGAAAATAATCCTTTTAGCATTAAAACTGTAATTACATTTTTTGTTGACTCAGTTAATACTTTTTGTCAGAAAGTAACCAAACACGAGTAAATAAATCTTATTAGACCAGACCTTATAGCTAAATGGTCAAAATAATATTTTTAGCATTAAAATTGTAATTATATTTTTTGCTGACTCAGTTAATACAATTCTTTCGTCAGGAATTAACCAAGCACGACTAAATAAATCTACAATAAATCAATTATTAACACATTAAAAGCTAGATTAAATTCATACTAGCGTTTTCACAAACATTCAACTATGTTTACCCCAAATTCAACAACACCCAATGTGTAACGTCAACTGAAGTTTTTATCTCACATTTTCATTACTTACATTTACATCAAAACTATACATCTTACAATATTTTAAAGAGAAAAATACAATATTCTAAAGAGAAAAATAAACTTCAACTATATCTAGTAATAGTTTCATTAATTTGTTTAAAATATATCACTGAATAGGCTACAAAATTTTCTTTCCTTGCTGCAATCTATGTCCAAAACTTTGAATTTGATTAACCTATTGTTTACTTCCATTTTTAAGACATGGTTAACCTATTGTAGTTAAGCATTTGAGAATTAATTAATTGTTAATTAAATTTAATAACACTAATGCTACAACAAACTCTAAACGTTATATTTTACTAACAAATTAATGGGCATAGTAAGAACACACATTAAATGTCTTTCATTCATCCCCTACCTTACAAATACGAGAAAGAACAAAGCAACACACAAAAAACGAAAAAATACTTCACACTTTTTTCACTAATTAATTAGTTTTTTCTCCTCTTTCCAAAAAATATGGAGAATTACGTCGACGGGAATGGTTTTGCACCTCTAAACCTAAACAACTTCACACATGATCAAGAACATATGAAAGAAGAAGATTTTCCATTCGAAGTCGTTGATCAATCAAAGCCCGCAAGTTTCCTTCAAGATTTTCACCATCTTGATCATGATCATGATCATCAGTTTGATCATCACTATCATCATCATCATGGCGCTACATCTTCAAATCCTTTGCTAGGTATGCCGAGGACGTTGTCTTGTATCAATAACGCTCCCTTGGAGCATTGCTCTTACCAAGAAAACATAGTCGACTTTTATGAATCTAAACCACATTTGAAGAATCATCATTTCCAAGCTTCAGACAATCAGTACTTCACTCGTAATAATCACCAAGAGATCAGTTTGGTCGATGAACATGATCCTATAGACTTGGAACAAAACAACATGATGATGAGGATGCTCCCTTTTGAATACCCTCCTACGGAAATAATCAAGCCTACGAACTTGATGATGCCAGATGAAGTTTCATGTGTTTCTGCAGATAATAATTGTTATAAAGCGATGAGTTTCAACAAGGCCAATCCTTTTTTGACCAGAAACTTGTCTTCATCATCATGGAAAGGAAAGAATAAAACAACCTTAATCAAAGGACAATGGACTGCTGAAGAAGACAGGTTCGTTTGTTAACAACATAAAGCTTAAGATCATATCGCATAATCTTATATTGTGACGATATATTGCATAGTCATTATGCAAGATTATTAACAATTGTTACCAATAAAAACCATAAAATATATTTTGATAATAGGATACTGGTTCAACTTGTGGAGAAATACGGATTGCGGAAATGGTCACATATCGCCAAAGTGTTACCAGGAAGGATAGGGAAGCAATGTAGAGAGAGATGGCATAACCATTTGAGACCTGACATTAAGGTATTAACAACTAGTAACCAAGATTCATGTCATGATGATCATGGAAACTAAATATTAAATAGAGATTATAAAATATGTTTTTCTTAGAAAGAAACATGGAGTGAAGCAGAGGACAGAGTGTTGATAGAATTTCATAAAGAGATCGGAAACAAATGGGCAGAGATTGCAAAAAGACTCCCTGGAAGAACAGAGAACTCGATCAAGAACCATTGGAACGCTACTAAACGAAGACAATTCTCTAAGAGAAAGTGTAGGTCTAAGTATCCAAGACCTTCTCTGTTGCAGGATTACATAAAGAGCTTGGATTTGGGAGTTTTGTCGTCTTCTTCTGTTCCTGCAAGAGGTAGACGCAGGGAGAGTAACAAGAAGAAAGATGTTGTGACGGTTGACGAGAAGAAGAAGAAGAAGGAAGAGAAGTTTTATGGACAAGACAGGATTGTCCCTGAATGTGTGTTTGTTGATGACTTTGGATTTGATGAGAACCTGCTTGAGGAAGGATGTAGCATTGACTCGTTGCTTGATGACCTTCCTCAATCTGACATTGATGCTTTTGTTCATGGAATCTGATTTGTAATGCTTTTTTCTTTAGTTTTTTTTTTTTGGTATGAGAGGGATTCCACCAAAACTTTGAGCAAAAATAATTCCTCTGAATAAAACAACATAACTATATTTGGTGTTTGGACTTTTGTAGCGTCTTCGATTGTTATTTTATGTTTACAACCTTACATGTTAGTGTCTTGGTTATTATTCTATGTTTGCAAATGTAACCAACATATTTCATGTTTTAATCATTTTCTTGTAAATGTTTGTTTGCACTTTTTTTGATAAGAAGTAAAAAATATATCTCTAAATATTTAAGAAGGTGAAGAAGATTAGTTTAAAATGTTGAAGTAACAGAGACCCCAAACCTAACTTGTACAACAAGAATATTACTTAATTTTTGGATCAAGCAACCATATGAAAAACTTCTGTCATGAGAAGGAAGGTTTTACAAAACAATAAACAACAAAAAACCCACCCTTTAAAGCAATACATAAAGTCATCGCTTAGCAATCGATCAAAAGGCAGTTCTAGGGAAAGGAGGTCGTATCAGTCCTAGAGACGAAGCGACTGGTTCGAACCAAAACAAGTAAACACAGAAGCAAGCAAGATAAACCAGAGAATAACAATGTTGGGTGTTCTTTTCTGTTATGTCTTTTCATAAGACCTTTAAAGAATAGAAAAAAGATAAAGAACAAACCAAAAAGCAAAGAAAACTTTCCCAATCAAAGCCGTTTTGCAAATCTTATTAAGACATAAAAAAAGAAAACTCTGTTTCCGTTAGCGCACTGATCACTCTGGATTCCATCAAATCTCTGTAGGAACTGAACACTGCCAATGTCTTGACCATCAATCAGAGACATTTTTAAGTATATTTTTTGTGTATGTATAGATTATAGTTGTGGTACTTAAATAGTTGTCTGCACTATAATAAGAGATTCTGTTTCTCTCCAAGATCAAACTCATTCAAAAGTAAAAGTAAAGATCTTGAGCATACCAATTCAAATTCAAAAAATCAAAAGAGAGAGACCATAAAAGCTAGCTTTGTCCATTTATCACAACTAGATAGTACTTTATGAAATTGATACCCTCAGCAAAAAGAAAACATCATCAAAGCTAGAATGAAATAAAAGAAACTATAAGGTGATTCATTTGTGACTAACCTCCTCGCTTTTCTTCTTCTTTTGACTTGGGGATGTGAGCCAAACTTGGAACATAAATAAGGAGACATGGGCGTACCCAAGTAAAACAAATCCTCTCTTTATAAACTTGTCTAAGAAAATCTTCTCCAACCTTATAAATATATTCACCACCTGCCACGCTGATGCCTTCACTACAACAGACTACCACTTTATTCTTTTCGTCCACCATAAAACTCATCCCTTCGAAATATCTTTGTAACCAAAATTTGTTAACATCCACTAAGAATTTTGTCCAAGACACCTCTTTCGCATCATCGATCTTATTGCTCAGCCATACCTTCCTCTGTCGCGGAAACACATCAAAATTATAAATTAACACCGCAAGTTTTTCTTCTCTAACAACTGATAGAGAGGCTCTATCTTGACACTACAAAAAAACATGATATATTCCGACGGAAGAAAATATCCTCGGAATATACCGATGCAATTCCGACAAAATTTCGAGGAAACACAATTTTTATGTTTTTTTGGAATTTTATCGGATTATTCCGACGAATTCCTGTTTCCTCGAAATTTTGTCAGAATATTTCGACGAAATTCTGAAGAAAGAGAAATTCGACGAAATAATCTGACGTTATTCTGAAGAAACAACATTCTGTCGGAATATACCGACGACATTCCGAGGGTTAATAATAGTCTTTATTAAGTCGTTGGGAAAGTTTAAATATTCCGAGGGTTAACAATCGGTATATTTTATATCATTTTTGTTTAATTTTTAATTATTAAAATAAATTACACAACTACACTAATCATATAATAAAAAAATAATTTTTTGTATATACATTGTATTTTGAAAATTTCAAAACGAATATAAATTACTAAAACTGTTAAAAATCTCACATAAACTTTTGTGATCAAGGTCTATTTTTTTTCTACAATAAGTTACAAGGATTATAAAACAATATGAATAAATAATATTATTTTAATAGGTGTTTATGTTAATATATAAATCTCATATCGTATGAATAAATAATTTCTTTTAAACATAATTATAATTTTATATTTAACTTAATTTTTTATTTAAAAATAATTTTCAAAAAATATAATTTTATAATATTATTAGACAAATAAATAAATTATATTAAATTAGTTTTGAAACTTTATATATTCTAAATGCAAATATTTTACCAACTGTTTTTTAAGAAAGCATCAGGAAACTTGATAATGCTCTACTAATTAAGCCTTGTGAGACTCTATTTTTTTTCCATCACTTGAACACTGAAATGTGAAAAAATATATGAACTGAACCCACTGAATTCTAAGTTTTGATCTAAAATTCTAATTACAAATGTTTCTGATTCTACGTATAGATAGTTATATAAAAATTCTAAAATTCCAAATACATATGAAAACAATCATATATAAATTTAAATTTATCAATACTAAAATTTTATATTTTAATTACATATATTCATCCTTCGTACTAAGTGAGTAATTTGCAAGGATAGAACTTTAGTGCAACCATGATGTAAACCCAACCCATTAAACATCAAAACGACCATTTTGATGTTTAAAAAAGAAAAACTTGAATTGATATAAGTATGATATCAATCTAATCATTTCCCTAAAAAAATATATACTTAATGTATATAGATAAATACTATTAAATCGAAACTATTTAAAATTAATTCAAAAATCATTTTTGTTCTTTCTCTCTCTCCATACTTTTCATTTTTCTTGATTTTCTTCATTTCATTGTTCTTCTCATACAAGAATGTTAATGTAATTAGTATCATTTTTACAAACATTACATGTTATTATTTCACTATTTTTATGTATGTTTTAGCTTTCTAAGATTGTGAAGTGTTCTGAACATAGAAAATGAAATAACAAGAATAAAGTCATTGAATGAATTAAAAAAACACAATGGAAGAAGACTAGATATGGTTCTTATAACTGGGCCATAATTATAAATTGTAGAATGGTTTTAGTCAAATAACTATGTTTATATATGTACTGCTATATCATAGGCCCATGTACAAGATATGGGTAGATTTTATAAGATAATTGTGTTGTGTTGCATGCTTTTTTTTTCTTATTTTGAATGAACCAAAAACACTACATTAATTATTCAAATAATATTAATCTGAGAGTGATTATTGGCCACTGATAAAAACAATTAACACTATTTTATATCTGGATAATTGCTATACACTATTTAATATACTTGATACAAACACCTAATTAGTGAAACATACTTGTCATATCATTCAAATCTAAAACAATATTAATCGTTCCTCATATATGGCAACTTGATATTAAATTATCTTAGTTGGCTAAAAAATATATGTTGATGGTATATAAAATTAGTTTAGTCAGCTAACAATTAGACAGTGTATTTATCTTTATATGATTATATGATTTTAGCCAGTTAACAACTATATGATTTTAGCCGCCTAACAAAGAGCTGGTATTTAGCCGGATACTTTACAGGTTAGCTAAATACTATACATGTTAGTTGGTATTTAAGTATACATTTACCTGCTATTTGATCAGTTGATGAATTGTTATTTTACCTGTTATGTTGAACTACTAATTAACCGATGTACATAAAGTGTGTGGTGTCTGGCATTATAAATTTTTGCATGGATACTTCTATTGTTGATTAGTTTGAGATAACTCATAGAAAGTTACTTATTCATAGAAAGTTACTTATATTTTACCAATATTGTAACTTAGTTGTAATATTGCATGTGTTCGTCTTTATAACCGGCCAACAATTTTGTTATATATGCTAAGCAATACATTTCCGTGATAAAATATTTGTTATTGGCTATTAGAAATATTATCAGTCCAACGCTGACAATGATGTAGGCCCAGCGGCGGACCCAGCCTGAAATTTATGTGGTGTCATAAACCATGTAAATTATTTTAAAAAATTACAAATGGTAGTTGGATGGTATCGAACCCAATATCTGTGGGTTCAACACACCATATTCCTACCACGCACCACAGTTGTTTATTAAACAATTGTCTACAAACTTTAATTTATAAAATTTCTGTAGTGTCAGTTGACCCCATAACCTCTTAAGTGGGTCCGTCCCTGTGTAGGCCATCATTAGAAAAACAACTGAAGCGAAGCTAAAATAGCACTAAAAGAAATATGCTCATTGTTAGCGCGGATTATATGCTATGTTAGAGGTTTGATAGCGTTTTCTTAAATGCTATTTATATGGTAGCTATCATAGGTACCCCCTACAATAACGTTTTTTCTTGATGCTACGAAAAGTCAAATTGTGATAGCAATACCTAGGTGATGTTATTAACAAATACATGGCACGATTATTAGGTGCTATAAACTGATTACGATACATATTTGGTGCTATGGTATAAACTTCTACAATATCAATAATTTATTTTGGTAATTGCTATTCAGAAATGGTATACTAACCTATTGTAATAGCTTCGAAAAGTATTATGATATTTCAAATTGTATGAAATTTTAAATTCTGTGATCTTAAAATATAACTCTTTTTTTAAAACTATTGTATTGTGTCTAAGAGCTATGATTTGAATCTTGTTTCACCAAACCAGAAATCCATAACGAAGCAAATTCATTCATAAAATAGGTTCCACATACATAAGTCATTACATAAGTTATTACACAAGAGTTACTAATGCCGTTTGAAAACATATACTAAAAACAAGAAATAATATCATACATTAAGTTGATTTGTCTAGCTTAAAACTAGCAAAGTCTGGACCTAAGTTGTTCATCCCCCCTGCAGCCTGCAACAATATAAACTCTGATCAGTTATGCAATAAAAACTCTCATCAGTTTAAACACACAAAACACAACACTTACAGTATCTTAGAATGTGACCAATTTTTCAAGTGGCCATGCAATCGATGAACCATGTGCATCTTTCAAACACTCGATTTCATCTGTCTTCCTCCAAACTTCTGCATCATCGACAATCACAGCATCTACCCATACTCTAGCCGCTTTCGGACCCAAGCGCACAAAATGGACCATTTGAGATGGGTTTGTTGAATGCACACGACCTTCAGCTACTACTTGTTTCTTTTCACCAAGGTCCATCAGTTTGCACTTCTGATTCTGCTTCATTGGTTGAGATCGATGCTTATGCAAACACTTTTCAACAGACATTTGCATTACTTAAAACTAAAAGATTAATATAAGCAGATGAATGCAAATTATAAGTTATAAATTTACCTGATCAGATGGTGGAGACTCCTCAGTAGGAGTTGATGTTGTTGCTACAGATTTAGAACCAACAGATGTATTTTTGATACATGTTTCTCTTCCTACTGAAGAGACGGTGTTTGGAGTAGCAGATTGTTGTGATGTTGCTTCTGGTGGATTGTCAAAGACAACTTTCCGAACAGGCCATGATATAAAAGAGTGTACGCAGTCGTCGAGGTATGCAAGATCCATCGTAGGCCTCCATAAATATGTTCCCTGCTCATGTACAACATCCAGGAAAACTTTTACCGCTTTAGGTCCGAGAGGAAGTCCATTGACCAATGCTTTTGCTTCTTTTGTCTGTTAACACCCTTCACCCACAACGACATCATCATCAGACAAATCCAGTAGTTTGCATTTGTTGAGAGAAGTTTCTCTAGAGCCATATCAAACACATTCAGAAAACAAAATTCTCTTTAGCAGAAAATAATTAACTTAGTTTATAGGTGAGTGCAATAGAAAAACATTACCAGTGGTGCAATGTCTTCTGGATCAAGCCCCAGACCTAGTTCCACACATTTATTCTTCGGTCATGCAATAATATGACCCACTGCTTCCTTAATTGTGCACATGTTACTCGGAGGTCGCCAGAGGAATGCTTCTGGTTCAGTAGCAGCATCAACCAAGACTTTAAGATCCGAAGGGCCTAAGCGACTGTCATTGACTATGTCATTTGGGTCAGAAGAGAGGATACGGCCTTCACCAACGTTCCCTTCTTCATCAGTCCAATCAATCAAAAGACACCTCTTCTGAGATATCTTGTTCACACTCTGTTAAATGGACAGTAGGAAAAAATGTGAGACTGTCATCTAGCTAATCAGCTTATATGATAACAACTTACTCTAGCAGCCGAGTTTTCCCCAACCTCATTGTCTTCTCTTTGAAACATAAACGCAACACAGCATAATTTTCTCAATCTAACCACTTATATGTCTTAATTTATTCTTCAAGATGTAACTAACCTGGTTTTTAACTTTCGCAAGTTCAGACTGTAACTCGTTAACCTTTTGCTGGAGATGCAATTGCTTCTCTTGCATTTCAGAAATAGACTTGTGGTTGACATTGAAGCAAGCTAATTTTTTCTTACTGACATTTCTCCCCATTACGCTCATACGACCAGGATTATCAGGTCCTAAAACCTGGATGAGTGTGTCTTCTTCTTCGTTTTTACTAGTCTGCTTAGCACCGGTAGCAATCTCAGCAGCCTTTTGCTGCAACCCACAAAAACATTAACCAGAAACATTAAAAGTATGTTATAATAAGAGTTACCGATTATGTATGTAACTTACAATCTTCTCAGCGGCATTAGTGTTTATAGGAGTTCCATCTTTTCTTATACGTGACTTCACCCAGACTTTAAGTCTTGACACTTCAGATGGGTCTTCAGAACTATTTTTCTATGGAAAATATTATATGTCAACTTGCATTGTCAAAACATTTAAAAGGACAAGATAGTGTGCTTACCATTTCTTCTGCTAGTCGAACCATTCCCTTTCGACTACAAGTGTGAGCAATCTGTTTGCGTCTCCTCTCCTTGTAGCTATCACTCAGAACCTATCATTTTGTATGTTAACATGTAATCTTGATAGTAATGACGAGCTTAAACAACTCGGAATGTATACCTTGAATTCTTGGCTTGTCTTTAGCTTCACAAATTTGCGCCATTCAACTGGAGGCACATTCTTGGGCCTGAGATTCATTCTTTGTTGGTTATTTTCATCTTCATTGATTTGGGTTACTAGTCGTGTCTTGGATGACCTCCATAAAGCTCCCATCTGCTTCAGAACTGCAACTCTTTGGTACTCCTCATCAACTTCAAACCTTGCCTGCAAAAATAATTAACAAACCAGCAATCAGTAACTTGAATATATAATTCTAGTAATCATTCTATACAAACAATTACCTGGACTGATTTCCAGAGCACTGTCTTCACTTCTTCAGTGATTTTTTTCCAAGTCTCTACTGTAACAGGGACGTGTTCTCTTACCAAGGGACCTAAATATGAAGACAGCTTCACTGAACCAGGACCATATGCTTCTCCCATAAAAGTGAAATCCACATGAACTCTGGTATTTGGATCTTTGGCCAAGTCTCTCATCATGGTTGGTCCACGCTTTCTTTTACGACAGCTTGCAACCTCAGGCTCCAGAGTATGTTCTATCTCACCTTCATGTTCGTGAAAAACTTGCTGCACTTGTTGTGGCTCCTGATCATGCTCCTTTTCTTGCTCCTTTTCATGATCACCATCCTGCATATCTTGCTCTGGATCGTGCACATCTTGCTGTTGGTCCTGCACTTCTTGTTGTTGGTCTTGCACATCCTGCTCTGCTTCGTCACCATCCTGCTCTTGCTGTGTTTGCTGACGTGTTTGGACAGTACAAACAAACTCAACTTCTTCATCGACCGTTTTTGACTTCTTATTTCCTTTCTTTCCACCTTTCTTTTTTTACCTCCCATGTCAATTTACCTGAAAATTATAAGAAAACAGAGTTAAATCTACTCAACACAACATTAAAGCAATCACACGAAAATCTCAAACAAGCACACAATGACAAAGCAAAGAAACACTCAAAAAGACAAAGCAAACTAGCACTCAAATACAAAAAAAAAAGCTATGTTTCACACATATATCCCTTCGCAATCATTTCTAGCATTCTCAGCTTCATCAATGTTAACGTCCATGTCAACATCCGACAGTAATGGCCCAATGTCTGCATTTCCTTCTTGCATATCTTTCTTACTATATCTTCTAGAAGGACCTTTCATGACAATATACCAGTTTGATGAGTCGTCTTCTCTAGAGTAAAAAACCTGCTTCGCTTGAGATGCTAGTATGTATGGGTCACTTGCAAATGACGCTTGACTACGAGACATGTTAACAAGTGTGAACCCATCTTCTATCTTCACTCCATTGCCCTTTACTGCCCATTGACAAAGGAAGAGAGGAACATAGAAGATATTATAATCCATCAAAATAATATATGTGACTTTTCCGTAGTAAGATACCAAATCTACCACCTGTGATGTATCTTTAGCACTAGCTCTACACAGTAGCTTCATAATATACCCCACTATTCTGACTTTTCCGATCAACTGAGGTTGTGTGAAACCTCTGCCCATTAACAATGAACCCTGTGTATGACCTTGCAGAAGAACGTGGACCATAAGCTATCCACTTAAGTGTGTCGCTATGTTCTGTAGAATCAAGAGGCACCTGATAAAGTAATTTCAATTCATTAATCAGTTCAATAGGCAGTGTGTAAGAGGAGAAAGTTATACAAATTCACTATTACCTTCTCTTTTAGCCACGAAGCAAAATTCTTTGTATGCATACTCCATAACGTTGATGCATCACGACGACATCTCCCATCTGTGTCTTGTAAATACTATAGATGCTCACTTGTAACAGACATAAAATAGGAACAAATTACTAAAAATAGATGCTAGTATTTATAAATTGTTAACTCAAAGAGTAATATATACTTACTCTACATAAGGTTCGACGAGTTCCATGTTTTGGATGATAGTAAGATGTGCAATCCTCTTTTCCACCTCAGTGAGACTAACTGATGTACCAGTAGAAATAGGTCAACCCTCTAAGATGGAATTGTTCTCATACTCCATGTTTCTTTCTACTTTTTCTTGAACATTTGTTGTCTTCTTCAAGAATTCACTGCAGAACCGGATACATTCCTCCGCTAGATAGCACTCAGCTATGCATCCCTCTGGTCTTGCAGGATTTCTCACAAAGTCTTTGAGGACTTTCATGTACCTGAATCAAATGATAGATTAGTCGGAATGGTAAAATAATGNTTTCTACTTTTTCTTGAACATTTGTTGTCTTCTTCAAGAATTCACTGCAGAACCGGATACATTCCTCCGCTAGATAGCACTCAGCTATGCATCCCTCTGGTCTTGCAGGATTTCTCACAAAGTCTTTGAGGACTTTCATGTACCTGAATCAAATGATAGATTAGTCGGAATGGTAAAATAATGAAGCAAAATAATTCATATACATCTTACATTTCAAATGGGTACATCCATCTAAAGTGGACTGGTCCACCAAGCCGAGCCTCTCTTCCTAGATGCACAGTCAAATGGAGCATGATATCAAACAAGCTTGGAGGAAAAAATCTTTCAAACATGCACAGAGTCTCAACGATCTCAGCTTCCATAACCAGCAGCTTCTCCATTTCAATCACTCTCTGACACAACAGATTGAAGAAACCGCATAACGTAAAAATGGTGAGCCTCGGTCCTTTTGGTAGCAACCCTTTAAGTGCAATCAGCAGAAGGTGTTGCATCAAGACGTGGTAGTCATGTGATTTTAGCCCAATGACTTTACAGTCATCCATTGAGACGCCTCTTGATATGTTAGAACAATATCCATCTGGCCCTTTGAAATCAAATAGACGCCTGCAAAATATCTTCTTCTCTGTCTTCGACAATGACCACGGTGCTGGAGGGAGATAGGTTCTTTTACCTTGCATTTTTGGGTGCAAATCAGGCCTAATCCCAAGCTCCTCCAGATCCTTACGAGCCGCAAGACCATCCTTTGATTTCCCACAGTGCAACAAGGTTGAAACTAAGCTAGCATCAACATTTCTCTCCACATGCATTACATCTAAGTTGTGCCTCACCGGAAGTTCCTACACATAAGAGACAGAAAACATATATTTAAAAACTGTGACAATGAAAAACAATCAAAGCAACAGAAAGAAGCATCTTACCTCCCAATAAGGTAGCTTGAAGAATATAGACATTTTCTTCCATCTAGATAACTCATCCTCATCAACTTGTACTTCTTCCTCTTCCCCTTCCTCTGATTCGCTAGAGAAACTCTCACTATCAGACCCTTTCTCAGTTGAACACTGAATCCTTTTTCTCTTACTTGCAGATCATTTAAAATTTCCAAAATCATTGTGGAAATTTCTCAGATGTTGAGATTTTTCACGCCCAGTGAGTATTCTTCCCCTTCTCCCTTGTTCAGCTTTTCCATCAAACCATCTCTTCTTTCCTCTAAATATGTGAGTTGGTGGAAGACCCTTTTCTGTGGCACATGTAGACATGTTTTGTACTGAACTTCAGCCACATGCTATCTGTATTCTTCCCACATAAAGGACACCCCATTTTCCCTTTCACCTTGCATCCTGCAAGATTACCATAAGCCGGAAAATCGCTGATCGTCCATAGCGGCATCGCCTTGAGTGTAAAAGTAGATCGAGTAAAAGCATCGTATGTTACCTCTCCAATGCTCCACAGACTGTTCAGATCGTCTATTAAGGGTTATAAATACACATCTATGATATTACCAGACTGATGTGGACCAGGAATCAACAAAGAAAGCATAATGTTCTCCTTCTTCATGCATAAGTCAGGTGGTAGGTTGTAGTTAACTAACAAGGAACCTGAGGCTTGGACTTTCAACGGATGGCTTCAATCTATTCAACATGAAGAATTCGATGTACAGTTGCTTCAGCTGCAAAAGAAGGGTATTTCGTATTCATATGCTCCCATGTCACTGAATCAACAGGATGACACAGCTTTCCATCACTGCTTTTGTTGGTAAGTGCCATCTTAATTCCTTGGCCATTTCCTCTGACCGGAACATTCGCTTCAGTCGTGGTATTACAGGAAAGTACCGTAAGACTTTCTGTGGAACGCCTTTCTTCTTCTCACCAGTGTGCTTATTAGTCTTCCATCTCGAAGCTTTGCATTTAGGACACTTGTCGAGCTTCCTGAACCTCTTTCTGTAAAGGATGCAGTCATTGACACAAGCATGGATCTTCGCGTAACCCATGTCAAATGACTTCAGAAACTTCTTCACGTCGTAGAGTGATGTGTGCAGGACGTTTTCTTCAGGTAACATGTCCGGTATTGTCTCTAGCAGATCATTGAAACTCTTGTCTGACCATCCATCATGAGTCTTCAATCTGAACAATGACAAAATTGCAGACAACTTGCTATGGCTTGCACAGCTCGGATACAGTGGTGTTTCAGCGTCAGCTAGCTTCGCCAAGAACTCATCCTCTTTCTTGTCGTCTCCCTCTGCCATCTCAGTTAAACCCCCAGTATCAGCTAACTCTTCATCAAAACACTGAGCAGCTCTGAACAACCCAAACATCTCATCGTTCCATTCACTCACTTTGTTTTCATCTGCAACCTCTGCGTTCAATTCACCATGTAGATACCAATCAGCCCTCATCTTATAACCCTCCTCCATACCCCTGGTAACAAGATGATCAAGTACCACACTTGCTGCATGACGATCTATGTTACGGCAGTCTATGCACGGGCATATAATCATATCAATCCCTCCCATAGATGAAGCTACATCGCGGACAAACTGTGAAGACCCTCTCTCGTATCCAGGATCAAATCTTCCATTAACAAACAAAACGAAAACAAAAGAAACAAGTTAAGCCTCTAAACACCAAAATGAAACATAATATATATGCTTAAGATCAGTACTTGTTTAGATGTACCCAAGCTTTGTCCATCATACTGTGTTCAAACCTAAGTTGAAATCTTTTCGTAACATAAAGAACTTGTCAAGTTGTCCTCAAAATCGGAACAAATAACACATAAGTTGGCTTCAAATAAATAAAAATATCAAAATCATTTAGACAATATAACGATACCAAACAAGAACTCAAAGTAACCAAGAACACAAAGCAACAGAGAAATCAAAACAAGAAAAAAAATAATACAATCTATTAAAACTAATAATGTAAATCGATTTGAGCTCAAACATTGATAGAGATGTCAAAATTGTTGGGGTCAAAATCGGTACGACGGAATTAATAGCCAAAACTCTCCGCAAGAATACAAAAAGAACAGTTTTATAAAGCTCGAGAATCGTTTTATAAAACTCGAGAAATCGTTTTATAAAACTCGAGAAATCGTTTTATAAAACTCGAGAAATCGTTTTATAAAACTCGAGAAATCGTTTTATAAAACTCGAGAAATCGTTTTATAAAACTCGAGAAATCGTTTTATAAAACTCGAGAATCGTTTTATAAAACTCGAGAATCGTTTTATAAAACTCGAGAATCGTTTTATAAAACTCGAGAATCGTTTTATAAAACTCGAGAAATCGTTTTATAAAACTCGAGAAATCGTTTTATAAAACTCGAGAAATCGTTTTATAAAATTCGAGAATCATTTTATAAAACTCGAGAATCGTTTTATAAAACTCGAGAAAATCTTTTTATAAAACTCGAGAGGTCGTTTTATAAAACTCGAGAAATCGTTTTATAAAACTCGAGAAATCGTTTTATAAAACTCGAGAAATCGTTTTATAAAACTCGAGAAATCGTTTTATAAAACTCGAAGATCATTTTATAAAACTCGAAGATTGTTTTATAAAACTCGAAGGACGTTTTATGAAATCCGAAGATCGTTTTATAAAACTCGAGAATCGTTTTACAAAACCGCAAAAAACCGAAAAAGCCGTAAAACGCGAACTAGTCGCAACTAGTTCGCCCATCGGCGAACTAGTCGCAACTAGTTCTCTAGTTCGCCCATCGGCGAACTAAGCCGGGCCCGGCTTAGTTTGCCGATGGGCGAACTAAGAGTCACTCTCTAGTTCGCCCATCGGCGAACTAGGGAGTAATCAACTAGTTCCCCCATCGGCGAACTAAGCCGGCCCGGCTTAGTTCGCCGATGGGCGAACTAGGACATGCTCGACTAGTCCGCCCATCGGCGAACTAAGCCGGGCCCGGCTTAGTTCGCCGAAGGGCGAACTAGAGACGTCCCGGACACTCCGCGTCTCGATTTCCCGCATTCCCGATTTGAAACTTACGTCTTTCGACAAGGTCGCGTTCTAAACCACGGTCGAAATATCTCCCGTTCCATCTCGATCCGACTTATCGTTCGAGTTTTACGATAAAAACCGTAAAACTTCGTTTTCTCGGAAAGAACTCGAGGAAATCGTATAAAACGGAAACGGTTAAACGAAACACCAAACATTGCCTAAACTATACGATATATTCGAGATTTCTCGTTGAAATTATAAAAAACGCGCCTTTAATAAAAAACGACAAGTAAGTCGTAAAAAAACGTGTTTTTAATAAAAAGTCGAGTAAATCGTAAAACTTTGCGATTAACTCGAGAAATTTATTAAAAACGACGTCAGATCAGGAAACGATCCCGTAAAAAGTCGGAAAACAGTTTTTATCGCAAAACGGCCCGGAAGGACCTAAAACGCGATAAAAACCCATCTCACGATTTCAACGGAATCTAACCCGCAGATTTGATAACATTTTGACGGTTTACTCGCAGAAGGAAAATAAAAGTCAAGTTTAAAGATAAAAGGAAGGTTTGAAGAGAAATAAAAGATTTCCGCAGAAGAAAAGGAAGGATCGAGAAGAATGGAAAATTCCCGATTTAGTCAAATCTGGGCGAAATGGAAAGATCGGATAGCCAAGACGAGGAGTATATAAAGAGGAGGTCTAGGGCAGAAGCACACACACGAAATTCAGAGCTCTCACCACCAAAACTAGCATTTAGGAATCTTTCCGTTTTTCTGTTAGCNAAAGATCGGATAGCCAAGACGAGGAGTATATAAAGAGGAGGTCTAGGGCAGAAGCACACACACGAAATTCAGAGCTCTCACCACCAAAACTAGCATTTAGGAATCTTTCCGTTTTTCTGTTAGCGAGCTGCGTCTCAATTAGGGTTTTCTAGTTCTTACGTTTTCGGCTACTCTCTTTGTACCAGTTCAACGCAGATTCAGAATAAGAACCTTCTTTCTTTCAATCTCGCTTATTTTCGTTATAATTCTAAGTGTTTTCGTCATATTAATCTTTGTTGTGCGGTTCTCGCAGATAGCCGGTTCCTCTGGAAACTTAGGGTTTTCCCGAAGTTTCCTTATTTACGATTTATTTGACAGTAGGGTGAAATCGACTCCCACAGCTTGGCGCTAGAAGGGGGGGGGGTCGGATCTATCTTACACCGTAACCGCAACATGTCCAACGAAGAAACGATGGCTGGTGACAACCAAACTCGGGACGAACGCGACAACGTTGAAACACCACTACCAAAAGACGCGCTTGCGGCCAACGCTACGAACGCTAACGCCGGGACCGTCGAAAAGATGCTTTTCGAGTTTAATAAAAAATCGGAAGAGCAGGAAAAACTCATTGGTTCGTTCGCAAAACGGCTCGAAACCCTAACCACGAGAACCAAAGCAATTCGCCCCCGCGGAACTACCAAAATCCGCGGAAGGAGACTCGATTTTGGCGCTCCTACGGATTGTCCCAGAATCGATCAGGGAAACGTACCAGAAAAGGATTCCGGAAAAGAAAACCCTGACACAACGCTGAACGAATCGGAAAAATCTCCTATTCGCGAACAGGAGACCGAAGGCGACGACATCGAAAGGGTCAACCTGGAAAGGAGCGACCAGGCCGACTCGACAGACGAAGACGCCGACGTCCATCCTAGGAGAAGGAAAACTCGCAGTCCTCGACCGGAGTCGTCTCCCGAACGTTCCTTTACTGGAGACGAAGGAGAACTCGACTTCACGCGATACGCAAAAACCGCTGAGGAGCGATCTCCGGTCATTCGCGGCAAACGCCGACAAGGTCAGAAAACTGCTGGCGATCAGACCGAGATTCGCGATCTCCGCGAATACATTACCAAAACGGCTGCAGCGGTAAAAGCGGTGAAATCTCAGATTCACAACGCGACCAGCGCCGCACCCGAGATCGATCGGCTGCTGTACGAGTCTCGGAAAACGCCTTTCACGGCTCGCATCACCGGGATAAAACTGCCCAATCCCGGAAAGCTTAAGGTGCCAACTTACGACGGGACGACAAACCCCAAAGCGCACCTGCAAGCGTTCCAGATCACCATGGGACGAGCCAAGTTCAAGGACCACGAAAAAGACGCAGGTTACTGCCGCCTCTTCGTCGAAAACCTAGAAGGAGCCGCGCTCGAATGGTTCGCCAAACTTAGGCGAAACTCGATCGGAAGTTTCCGTCGACTGGCTTCGGAGTTCCTGAAACAGTACTCGATGTTCATTAACCCGGAGACCTCCGACGCCGATCTCTGGAGCTTGGTGCACGAGGAGGACGAATCTCTCCGCNGAAACTCGATCGGAAGTTTCCGTCGACTGGCTTCGGAGTTCCTGAAACAGTACTCGATGTTCATTAACCCGGAGACCTCCGACGCCGATCTCTGGAGCTTGGTGCACGAGGAGGACGAATCTCTCCGCGATTTCATGAGTAGATTCAAACTCGTCATGGCTAGGGTTAGCGGGATCAGCGACAAAGCCGCCATCGACGCATTAAGAAAATTGCTCTGGTATAAACCGGAGTTCCGCAAATGGATAACTCTCGAGAAACCGCGGACGATCCAGGATGCGCTCCATAAGGCCACCGACTTCATAACCAACGAAGAGGAAACTAAAATCCTGTCCGAGAAGCATAAGCCGGCGAAAACATCCGCGAAGGATAACGCGTCCGAGCAGAAGCAGAAAAAGAAAATATCTCATAACGACAAATTCGTCCATCACGAGGGACAGGATCTCCGAGGGGCGCATAACTACGCTGTCAACTCCGGTTCGGAGCAAGGGCGAACTACGGGAAACACGTGGACGAGAAATTCGAATTACGATGAGAATTCTTTCTGCGACCTCCACCAAACCCATGGTCACTCCACCGTGAACTGCAAAGTTCTCGGCGCCAGACTGGCCGCAAAGCTAGTAGTGGGAGAACTTTCCGAGATATCAAGTGTCAAGGATCTCATCCGCGATTTGGACCGCGTCCCGAAGAATGAAGAAAACGCGCAAACCCCACCTCAGGGAAATCAGTCGGGCGAAAAACGCGGAAGAAGAACAGACGAGAAGGGTAACGATGCTAACCGCCGAAAAATCAACATGATCATCGGTGAATCGCCATACTTTAACGATACCGTCTCGTCGATAAAATCCTACCAACGTAAAGCCGAAACCGGCTCGAGTTGGAAGGTGCCGATGGACGATTCTCCGACAGGAGTAATCTCTTTCAACGATGCTGAAACCGGCGGAATCGACCAACCGCATGCCGATCCCCTTGTCATCGATTTGGTGATAAGCGATCTAGAGGTTGCGCGAATCCTGGTTGATACCG
>CAKOAT010591820.1:66129-84450 GCA_932364175.1 Eruca vesicaria subsp. sativa
TCAGCTTAGGCACCTCGTAACCTGCTATGTTCAGGGTGACGATTAAGGCATCATCGTGAGGTCTGTCGAGATCTGATGTCTCGCTCTCCCAGAAAGAAATCTTAGTGTTGGATTCGGGATTGGGAGGCTTAGATTGAGCATTAGAAACAGCCTTCCGTACATGACTCTTGATTGAATTAACGGAGTCTTGACATATATCGGAGCCTCCGAGGATATAATCTACTCTCGAGCTGGGGCTCGAATGAGGTGGTGGTTTGCTTAGGAGGGTCTCGATTTGTAGACTTTTCCCTTGGGGAAATTTCCCAAGAATCATGTCAACTCTTTTCTTGGGAGCTGGTGGTGGCGAATCTGTTTCCTTCTCAGGTGATCTTTCACGTTTTGGAGAGGTGTCTCTGGGACCTCTTTTCTGGTAAGGAGCTAGTTTTTTGAGTTCCACGTCCTTTAGTTCCCCAGCTACGAATTTAGCTGCCAACTGTCGTTGGAGGTCCCAACATTCCTCGGTTGAATGCCCTTTTCGATCGTGGTAAGAGCAGTGTTTGTTCTCATCGTAGCCTTTTGACCAGGGGGTTTTGCTTGTCGCGGCAACAGGTTTTTCCTGTTGGACTTCCTCGACAGCATAAGAATGTTCTCCCTAGGTCTGGTTATTCTGGGAGCTCCCTTTTATAGAGGATCCTTTTGCTTCCGAGGTTTCACTTTTCGGGTGATTCTGGGATTTCTTATGGATTTTATATAGTGCAGCTGTTTCCTCTTCCAAGATAATGTATCTCGATGCTTTGTGAAGAGCATCATCGATAGTTGGGGGAGGGTTAAGCGTTAGCTCGGACCAGAATTCTGATTTGTACCAGAGACCTCTTCTAAGGGCTTCGATGGCAACCTGATCGTTGGGATTTGAGAGCTCAGTTCTGACGGCTCTGAATTTCTCGATAAAGATTCGTAACGAATCTCCAATTCCTTGCCTGATTTTCCAGAGGCCGGCCTCGGAAGCTTGCTTGAGGATATGGGTTGAGTATTGCTTCATGAAGGCGTTGGTGAGCTGGTCGAAGTTATCTATTGAGTTTGGCTCGAGGCTTGAAAACCATTCGAGAGCTGTTCCAACCAGGTTCTCAGCAAAGGTTCTGCAATAACCTGCTTCGCATTCTTCTCTTGTGAAGTGAGCTTTTACTATAGCTGATCGGAAGGCTCTCAAATGAGCCTTAGGATCTGAGGTCCCGTCATATTCGGGGATCCTAATTTTTCGGGTATCTCTTATGTAAGAGCTAGCGATTTTGTTTGTGAATGGGGTTCCATGGGTCTCGTCAATCAAGCTCTCGATTTCGGGAGCTGAGCCGTTGCTTTGTGTACTTGAGCATTCAAATTTTGGAGAGCTGCGTGAGTTTGCTCCTTGTATCGGCGAATAGTCTCAGGTCCTTCTAGGGGAAGGACGGTTGGGTCGTCATGATGAATCTGATGAGGAGATTCTTGACGGAGTCGAGCGTCGTCGTTCTCCCAAGCGTTAGGTGGGCTAAATCACTCGCTAGCTCTAGGGCCACCTTGAGGGACGCGACCAGGGGGTGAGCTGTAGGATCAGCTTCAGTCCTCGGGTGGCTGTCTTGATTAGGGATCGCGCTCCCATTTTGGTAAGCTGAAGCCGGTGCTCTTCCCCTAGGAGGGAAAGACATTCCTTCTCCGGACCTAAAAACAGGTGGCGGAGGCGGTAATCGTGTGCTCTGTTCGTGAACCCTATTGGGTGCAGAGCTTGTCGGTTCTATGTTACTTCCCATAGCGCTAGTTACAGGTGGACTGAATGCTGGGGTTGTCCCAGTATGAGGTGTCTAGAGAACAGGTTCTTGCCCATCATGAGCAGTGTTGTTTGGGGAAAAATCCAGGCGTCCGCGAGGGAAAGTGGATTCGGTCAGTCGGTCTCGGAAGGTGACTCCCGATCCTTGGCGTTGCGACAAATGGGTCGTCTCGGTTAGAGATCTAGTCACTTCTTCGAACCGTTGCTGTCGAGCAGTTAGCTGTTGCAACGTGCGCTCGTTATCCTGAGCTCTTTCTACCAATTGCACCATCATTCGACGCATCTCGGAAAGCTGAGCTTCCGAATGATTCGGAGCGGGTTGACGCTGAGTGTTTTCGGGGTGTGTAAACCCCAAGTTGTTCCCACTGGAAGATCTTGGGTTAGTTATTCCAGTTTGGTTCGATTGAGCATTAGCTGGAGGCTGTTGCTCGGATCGGTGATCGGTGGATCGAGGTTCCGGATTCTGGGGATCCGGGTCTCTCCTGTTCGGTGAGCCGTCGATTTGGATCACGGGATCAGGGATGGATGAGCTCGTTGCCTGGTTGGATGGATCCATTCTCAAGTTACGGAGTGAAGGATTCAATTATCTCGTCCCCACAGTCGGCGCCAAAATGTGAGGGGTAAAACTCACTTTCTAGTTTAGGTTAGGTTTAGATTGGGGAAAAGACAATCGTGGGCTGAATCCTGTGAGAACTTGAAGAATGAATAAGATTTGTATTTGATGAATAAGGATTACAAAGGTGACTCTGATCAATACAAAGAATATAGCTGAATGATTTATGAGTTACAATATATGTGAGAATTGATAAAAAAATATGAATCCCCCATCTTCTTCGTTCTCCCTCTCTTTAAATAGCCCTAGGTCACGTTTAACTTCTCCCGATGAAACTCCGAGATTGCCTCCGTAAGTTATGGGATTTGCAACAGCCTCCTTTTGACCAGGTCTCGCGTGTCCAACTTGAGCTGTTTCTCGTTAGCTGTTTGTGAACGAGGTCCGGAGCTTTTTCCGTGACCTGTTCTGTTAATGATTTTCCTATTAACATACAGGCCCCGACTTCATTTAGTTCTTCTTCGAGGGATGAATTTTTAATGGGCTTATAATGTCCTGTTAACGACTTTCACTATTCGAGCCCATTATTTCAGCTAACGGGCTAGATTCGGGCCCAACAGTATATATGTGATATTGTGACAAAACTAAAAATACACTGAAAAATCTTAAAAGTAATTGTGACCACTATTGTTTATAAAACTAGTTAATAAAGTTCAAAAAATTATAAACAATGCATACTAATAGTTAATACTAAATCAACGTGTAGGAGTACTAAATATCTAGCACGAAATGAAATAATATGAAAGACCATTAATGTATGATGAAATATAGTATGTATGTGTAATGAAAAGGAAACACATGTGAAAGAGAAAAATTAAAAAGCGAAAGAAATGATTTTGGTTTACAAACGTAAGACTAAAAATCGGGAATCAAATAAAAGTTACCTTTTTTACATCGAAATTAATTAAATCATGTTCACTATTTGGTTGAACCGGGTTTTTCTATTGACTCGAGGTATCGGTTTTGCCGGTTTTTGACCGGTTTTACCGGTTTAATTGAAATCCGAGTTTTGATTAAACCCAGACTCGTTTTACTAACCGATTCACGGTTGGACCGGTCCGACCGGCCGGTCCGGTCCGGTTCTGAAAACCTTGGAAATATGTTTCATCGACTTAATAGTAAGAATATTTGTCTTGGACTAGAGTTTATCGTTAAACAGTAGTGTTTATCTGCAAAATCCTAATTCTCTTCTACTAAAGAGTTACATGATGATTTGGAATATGAGTATTAGAGTTTCAGTAATTGGTGTTTTGATTTGGTAATTTCAGTTGGTGTTTTGCCATTAAGTTGGTCTTCTTGCTATTTAGAACTCATAACTTGTAAGGGGTTTTGAACTTTTAGATTAAATTCTAGTGGATTTGGTGCATTTGGTTTTCAACCTAGTTTCTTCAAAACTATTAGATCTTAACATGAGTGCATAGAGCTTTTAACATAACTATGTAGAGTTTTGATTAGTTTTTATATATTTTTATATATTTTAATTGTATTATTATATTTGCTATTTAGTTTTATATTTTGATTATTACAAGAGAACTTGAAGTCCAGTTTGCTAAATTGCTAATCTAATCCTATGAGCCGCCAAAAAAATAAAAAGACTCCTAACACCCAACTTAAATTTCAAAGCTTGTTTCTGCACGAGCTAAACTATGAAATTCAAATGAGTATCAAGCAGCAGCAATATAATCCTATACAAGTGCTTCCTAGATCCTATAATAACTTGCAGGAAGAAGGAGAAGAACTAATGGCTGGTGATTGGCCGTTGTCTAACCTAAAGGTTCTCTCAAGTGCGACGACGGAAGGGCTGGCAAAGGACCACACAGAATAAGATCTTCACGACAAACAAAGAAGCTTAACACAGGATCAAAAGAAGAAGAGGCCAGTGAGAAGGAGGCAGCGAAGCTACCGCTCACCAGAAGTCGGGTCTGACCTCTGTCTACCACAGGAGGCTGAAGGCTATGGAACCTCAGGCAAAACCGACGCCGATTTAATCGCCTTTGCTCCATAGAACCCCAAACAATCCAGGGGTTAGAGGCGAGAAAGAGAGAAAGGACGGTGGGTTACCGGGGAACAGAGCACAGCAACATAGAAAGTCTTTTTCGAGAGAGAAAGGCTTTTTTGATGTTTCATTTTTTATTTTTTTTAACCACATCGCTATTTGCATGTTTACTGCAATTTTTCAGAAAGTTGAGATTTAAATACTGACCTTTCCTTTCTTGTTTTCCCTTTGAAGAAAAACAAGAGAGAGCGAAGAAACCTCCGATAAGAAGTCTCTCCGGGCTGGTGCTCGCCGGTACCGGAGACACTCTCCTCTTTCCTTCACTTGTTTTCCATTTGCCTCTCTCTTCCCCGGTCCCCTCTTTGTCGATATGCATGTTGTTCTGAGCTATTAGGGTTTCACCAAAAATCTTAAGGGACAAAGGTGAGTTGTTTCCAGTAGCTCGAAGGAACGGCGAGACTAAGGAGCAGCGGAGGAGAAAGGGGTCAGCTTTTAGGATATGAAAAACAGCCAGATCTAGTTTTCAACTTTTTAGATTTGTGACGTTTCCTCCGTGGCGACAGCGTGTGGTCCAGTGGGGGTCCATCTTTGCCTTGGATCTACCCTTCTGAGAAGTGGTGAGCCAAATAGAGGTGCTGGTGAAAAGCGGTGAAAGATGGTTTTGCTTCTTTGGTTCTCGAAGGCAAGGTGTAGCTAGGGCTCTTTGACATCGGTGCCGGTGGTACAAGCCTAGTCCGGAAACACGCCTATGGTGTAGATGCTGTTGGGTCAAGGGCCTCACGCCGATCTCATGGACCAACAGATTGATATGATATGTAATCTTGGCTTTAGGATTTTTTTCACGGATACGGATACTTTGATCTCGGAGGAGGATCGGGCTGTATATCAGTGAGACGCCGCAAGGCGAAGATATATTGGGCCGGGGCTGACGATCCAAGCATATGGAGCTCAATGCAACGAGCTGTTTAAAGTGATGGTATTATGGTCCGGTGTCTCTCGGGATCTCAAGTGTTGTCGTCTCGCTTGGTCTGTTTTTTTTAGGGATAAAGAGGCCGCTTCCTTGAGTAGTAAAGAAGGCTATGAAGTGAAGAGCCTGAGCACGACAACAACAACTAAGTCAAGAACTTGAATCGCATCGGTGAAGATGCTTAGTTCGAGAGCTGCATTCATACCTGTCGGCGACTTAAGCTGGAGCTTGAAAGGTTTTCTTGATTTGGTCTAGGTTGTTTGTGTCTTTATACTTTCACTTTGTATGGTCGAATTTATATGGTCTTAGTAGGGGTCAAAGAGACTGTTTCTCTCGGTTCGTGAGAGGAACTCGTTTCATTGTGGTGAAAAATACACTGATGAATTGATTGGGTAGTCTAGGATCCGTTCCAGTGTTTTTACTCAGTGTTCCTAGGCGATACTAGATCGCATTGGTTGTATGTTAGGTTTAAAATCTTTTGAAGTTATAATCATGTATTCACTATTGGTTAATGAAAAGTTGTTGTTGAGCCAAAAAAAAATACTGACCTCGCAATTTGGACATACCTAGAGCACCCTTAACCCAACAACTTAATTACGAGTGCTTATGCTTTTTTAATAATTTTTACTGTAAAAGTGATTTAAGAACCAAAGCTAAAGCTAAGAACCCGAACATTTATTTAGTTCCAATGCAAATTGCTTACTGTGGATTCTTAAAAAAAATATTAAACATTGTTTTATTTAAGATAAAATTTATTTATTATATAAGATATTAAAAACTACATTTAAGACATAGAATTTTAAATAAAAACATAAAAATAAAGATTAGTAAAATAATCGAAAATAATTTGAAAAAAACATCCGAGCTCAAGTATCGTCTTCATCACGTCCAAATTTACGCCATACATGTTCAACTAAATCAGCTTTTTTGTTCATGCATTTTTCTATCACGAATTCTAGTTCGAACACCCATCATATTGGCAATATTTGTAAGGAGATCTATAGAATATGTGAGATCCACATGTGAACTGCCGTTATCTTCTCCTTGTTGTAATTCTGAAACATAAAATTGAGTGTATTCATCTCGTTCGTCTTATACTATCATATTATGGAGTATGATACATGCTCTCATAATCTTCCCAGTTTTGACTTTATCCCAAAAAAGTGCTATATTTTTAATGATCGCAAAGTGAGCTTGCAAGACTCCGAAAGCACACTCCACATATTTTCATACAGCTTCTTGACGTTGAGCAAATAAAACTGCTTGCGGGCTTTGTGGTATAGGAATAGATTGGATTAAAGTTGTCCATTTCGGGTGAATACCATCGGTGAGATAGTAAGCCAAATGATATTCTCTTCCATTGACGGAGTAGGTGACTTGAGGAGCTTGACCCTTTATTATGTCATCAAAAACAGGTGAGCGATCAAGAACATTGATAGCATTTAAGGTACCTGGAGGTCCAAAAAAATACATGTTATATCCAGAGATCATATGAAGCAACCACCTCTAAAAAGATTGCTGGTTTACCCAAACAATGAGAATATTGCTCTTTCCAAGCGGTGGGACAATTCTTCCACTCTTAGTGCATACGATCGATGCTTCCTATCATCCCGTGAAATCCACGATTCTCTCCAATATCAAATAGACGTTGAAGATCAGTTGTTGTTTGTCTTCTTAAGTACTCATCGCTGAATAAATAAATTATTCCTTCCACAAAATTATCCAAACATGACCGAGTTGTCGTTTCACCGAGCCGGACATATTCGTCGACCGTATCAGCCGCACTACCATATGCCAAAAGATGAATGGTTGCTGTACATTTTTGGAGTGGTGAGAGACCAAGCCTTCCAAGACCATCTTCTTTTGGCGAAAGAAGTCAATTTCGTTGGATAGTCGATCCACAATGTGCATGAACAATTTCTTGTTCATTCTAAATTGTCGTCGGAAATAATTTTCAGGATACATTAGATTTTTACTGAAATAATCATTCCATAAACGTACATTGTCTTTTTCACGATTTCTTTCGATATAAGCTCGTTTTTTTCTTTTTTTCCTTTGTTCTTCTTGATGACCATGAATGGTAAAATTCTCAAAGGCTTGATCAAAATATTGATCAAAATGTTGATCAAATATTTCATCAAATGTATCATCAAATGCTTCATCTAAAGGGGTTTGAGAAGAAGATGCCATATAAAAATTGGTTTTGTTTGTTTTGTGAATAAATTTAGTGATAAAGAGAAGGAATGAACAAGAACAAGGATTGCTATAGAATTTGTTTTTGTGAATAAATTGTGTGATAAAGACAAGGGTTGATCAACACAAGTTTGCTCGTTGTGTATGGTTTTCATAGAGAGAACATGAAACTGCTTTGGTGGTTTTGTATTGTGATAAGGTGAGAACATGTAATACACAGCAACTCGTTTCTAGAAGGCAATAGACTTTTGCTCATTCCCAACTATGGCATCTTTGCTCGTGTCTAACCACGAGCTGATGAGCACTACATCGTCTGTTGGGGTCCACGTTCTTCTTTCTTTACGAATGGCTTCAGAGTTTGCACCTAAGAGGGAAGTTTGCAAGTCAGATAGGGAAACACTATGTGATACCTTACCAAACACAAAATTTTGTTGACTGGTAAGTAAGACAACATAGTTAGCAGAATCGCTATATGGATTAAAATCATTTTCCAAAGTAAAAAAAGAGAGAAAAACAGATAGGAATCTGTTGAAGTTGAAAGAGAAGGCAAGAGTTTTAAAGAAGGAATATACACTCGCATTAACACTCAAAACAACTAAAAACAACCAAATCTGAGTTAGACAAATATCTAACTTCTATTAATTACCCTATCACAACCATAAACAAACACAAAGAAAGCAATTAATTATACACAAAGCAAGAAATTTATTATCCACAAGTCATTTAACTCAACCACTTATTTTTCATTTCCACAAAGACAATCACTTCAATTTATTACCAACCTAACTCAACCATAAAGCATTTAATGAGATTAAATCATGAAGACATTTACCTTCCTCATCTACCATGTTCCATTGTGCTCAACAGACAAACATATAAGAAAACAAAACAAAAACCAGTAACAGTTCAAAAGATAAACACACAGCTCAACAGACAAACACACACAAAATCAAATTCATGTTCTTTAATTTGTTCAATTCAGACCAGAAGCCAATCATATAATTGAACTCTTTAAAAATTCATGACACACGATTCAATTACGGATCAATTGGTGTCCATTGTGATGTAATTCTTAAAACAAAATCATGAAACCACTTATCAATTGGTGTAGATTGTGATGATAAATTATATCAATTAAAAGCAGAACCTAAATTATATAATTTCAGAACAGAGTTCAAAGGTAACCCTAACCTCTATTGCATTGTAAAAGATTTTTATCAAAAGTTCAATCATTTTAACAGAGCAAATGGTCTACAAATTTTACCTCTATTGCAGACGAGAATCACAATCAGTACATGCTTTTTGTCACAATCACTACGGGCTTTTCATCTTCTTTCACGAACCTTCGTCTCATGATCCGTCCATATGAAGAAACAAAGAAAAAGAAAAATCATGAGGCATAGACCAACACAACAACTAATCGAAATACAAAACAAGGTTTCAGATTTACCTTTCGTTTTGATTTTATCGAGGAGAGTTCTGGGCCGCAAAGAAATATTTCATCTGCTTATTCATTGCTGAGAAGATCGACACAGAGAGTCACTGACAGATTCATCGGGGAGTCGTCGAGGAGAGAGAGAGACGAGGAGAGATCAGCTTCGACTGATTGCGTCAAGGAAAGATCATCCTCGAGGAGATATCACGAGAAGAGATGACAGACCCGTCGAGGAGAGTGATAGGCACGCGGATTCCGTCGAGGAGAGATCATCAACGACTGATTCCATCGATTTTGCTGAGAGAGAACACGAGATAGAGGAGATTGACGCGGATTCACCGAGAGAGAGACAAGAGGAGAGGCGGAGTCTTCAAGAGAGGAAGAACAAATGAGAGTTTCGTGAGAGAGAGTCTCTCTCTCTCTCTCTCTCTCTCTCTCTCTCTCTCTCTCTCTCTCTCTGAGAGAGAGAGAGACTCACCGAAATGGCTTGTCCATAAGACACACCTCTTGTGAGGCTTAATTAAGCATCGCCGTTTATCTAATTACATCATTTTTTAAAAAAAAATTTAAAATCTATAAGCAACCTCTTAAACCACCTGGTTAATGGTGCTCTTATACAGTTAAACCTCTATAAATTAATAATGTTGGGACTACACCAAAAGTATAATTTTTTATTAATTTATAGAGATTATTAATTTATCGATATACTAACTGAACCAAAAACTCAATTTGGGACTATAAAATTATATTAATTTATAGAGATTTTTAGTGTATATTAATTTATCGATTATTAATTTATAGAGGTTCTAATGTAGTTTGTAGTTAAAATTTAAGTGATATGAAAAAAATTTGAATAAACCATAAAAATATACATGGCCCAAGGTTTATATGAATGGGACTTTTTGGAGGAATTCGTGATCATATCTCAAAAAAAAAAAAAAAATTCTTAATAGCATTAATTTTTTTATTTACAAAAAGATCTGGAACTCAATATATTCGAATGACATTAATATGTATGTATTTATTATTGTTAGTTGTTCTGTTCTAAAATGTGTTCTTGTCACCTAAAAATCCTCTGATTAAACGTAGATAGATAAAACTTAAGAGGAGGTGATTGGTATGTCTTGGCGGTGAACAGTATTCTGGCCGCGTCAGCTGCGAAGATACAGAAATCACCGTTTAGTTTTGTGAAACCGAGTTTGTTATAAGAAATAATTTATGAAAAACACAACAAGAAATATCATTTAGTTTAGTAAATTTAGATACTACTCAATTTTTAACCAATCAAATCATTAAGTTAATTAATAATACTATTCATATTTTCCTAAATAAAAATTACATTTATTTAAATTTAAATAAATTTATTATTAAATTAAATACTGTATATACATAAAGGCAATAAATTTACATCAAATAAAATTTCAATTAAAATGATCGAAAATATCAAGCAATTAATCCAATCATTTTAATAGGTTTTATTAAAAATTCATATCAAAATAGTTAAAATAACTAACAATTAATTTAAATAACATCTTATACAATTTCATATTTAATAAATACAAAACAATATAGTTGTATATTTTTATTTTTTAGCATCAAAAGACTAACAATATAATTATATATAGAGACAATATACAAATACACTAAAATAAAAAATTGTAAAATATTTAATTTGATTTCAAAAATCATATTATTATGTTTATGATTCTTGAAGAATGAGGGAAAAAAAATTGATCGAGAAATATCTCTTGTTCTTGTTATAAGATCGTGTGATTAGACCCGTAGATGTTTGGTAAAAAGAATATTCAATTGGAAACATGAAAACGTGACCGTGTCCCACACTTTAAAAATCTAGTAAAACAATTTATATGATTGGAACAACAAATAATCTGTGTGGTCATGCAGATTCGATAGGAACAAAAAAAAAACACAAAATATACAAACATAAATGGGGGAATTGCCAAAACCAACCCAAATATTCATTTTAAACCTAAAGGTGTACCCCATATTCAATCAATTGCAAACCCAACCTAAATGAGTGTTAAAACTACTATTTAACCCTTATGAACAAACAAAAAACGTGGAATATATTTTACGATTTTGTCCTTCGTAGGTCTACACTTTAAGAAAGAAGTCTACAACTAGGTAGACTAACATTAACGTCTACTGTGTAGACTAGTGTAGACTTATTATTTAGTCTACATCTTAATTTAATCAAATAATTTAATTTTAAAAATGTAGAGAAAATGTTTTTGGTAATTTTTTTTAATAAATCATCAATTTAATGGTTAGTATGAGGTATATAAATTAAATTTTCTTATAATTGAACAATTTAAAAGAATGTATATTGATTTGGGAACTATATGGTAGACAATTTTAATGGTTTAGCAACCAAAGGTTCTAACATGTTATGTCTTTTAGAGTTAGATTCTTAGAGTTAGATTCTAGATTTAGAATTATTTTGTTTTCATGATTCAAAATTGCATATTTAATGTTGAGTAGTTTATATTTTGTATATATGATATTTGGTACAATAACTAAGATTTTTTATAATCAATCAAACGTTTAGGGTTTGAGATTTGGGGTTTAGGGTTTGAGATTTCTGGTTTAGGGTATAGTAGACTTACAGTTAAGTCTACTTATATGTAGAAGTCTATTTCAGTCTACGTTAATTTGTGTTTACCTAAATAAATTATTTTAAAATTAAAATTAACTAAGCGGGAAGAGAAAATGAATTTTGGAGCCTATTTTTCCATATTGGCGCCAATATTTCGGGTATAGTAGATTTACAGTAAAGTCTACTTATATGTAGACGTCTATTTCAGTCTACGTTAATTTGTGTTTACCAAAATAAATTATTTTAAAATTAAAATTAACTAAGCGGGAAGTGAAAATGAATTTTAGAGCCTATTTTCCATATTGGCTCCAATATTTAGGGTATAGTAGACTTACAGTAAAGTCTACTTATATGTAGACGTCTATTTCAGTCTACATTAACCAATTTAACCTAAACAAAAAAATTACACAGCATCTAAATATTTTTTTAGGGTTTTCTGGTAAAAAGAATCCTAATCACGCCATTTAGATCTGAGGCGGTTTAGGGGGCGATTTCCGGTGAGATTTCCGGCGAACCCTCTTCGACTCCGTTTTCACACCCAGCCACCTTCCTCTCGGAATCACCATTCACCACCACGACCATCACCACTATCCTCAGCCATCTCCACCTTGTCTCCTCCTCATCTCCTCCTCGTCACCACCATTACTCTCCGCCTCGTCTCCTCCTCATCTCCACCATTACTTTCCGCCTTGTCTCCTCCTCATCTCCTCCTCGTCATCACCATTACTCTCCTCCCTATCTCTCTCTCTCTCTCTCTCTCTCTCTCTCTCTATATATATATATATATATATATATATATGTTTATAAAGAGTCTCTGCATCTCTTATTGTTTTGATTAAAGTGTTCAATTTTCATTCTAGGGTTTGTATATGTTCAATTTATTTACTGTAAATTGAAATGCATATGTCGTTGACGAAAATTGATGAAGTGTTATGAGTTAATACATGTTTGTAGTGTACAAGCATGTGTTGTGTTTTATTGATTTCTCTGGCTCTTTTTGTTGCAGGTTGCTCCCAGAATTTTACTGCTGACTACGGATTTGTAGACTTTTACTGCAGACTACGGATTTGTAGACTGTCTTATAGGTCTACATTAATTTAGACTGAATATACAGTTTACATAGAAGAATCAATTAAAAATTGGATTTGTGTATTGTTTATTTTAGGTTTCAGATTACGTTTAGAGAAACATTGATTGTTCATTATATTTTCGGATGCATTTTCTTAGATTCTGTATAGAGAAACACTGATTTTTTATTATATAGTTGGATGCATTGGGTTAGCTTAAGCTTGTTTTACTCCTTATTCTGGTCGTAGGTTCTATCTTGTTTCGTACTTCTGGTTCACAAGGCTTAGTTTTTAGATGTTTAGATAGCTTCCCTCGTAGACACCTTATAGACTTGTGCTACTCTGTTTAGGTTTGCTTGGTTTCTGCAACTCTTCCTCACAATCTTTAGTCTTGAACAAGCAGTTCCTCGTCTGTCAAGTCTAGCTGAAGGTAATAGCAGGAGTCAAGTAAATCTTTAGGCTCGTACTCTGTTTCTTTATTGTTTAGAGATACCATTACAACACAAAGTATTCACATGCCAGGTATAAAAGATCTCTAAAGTTTGTCTCTTTTTGTTGTGGGTTAAAGATTGTTGATGTCTGATGTTAGGGTCCNTACCATTACAACACAAAGTATTCACATGCCAGGTATAAAAGATCTCTAAAGTTTGTCTCTTTTTGTTGTGGGTTAAAGATTGTTGATGTCTGATGTTAGGGTCCATATGGAATCTTGAAGAGCTGTTTGGTTCATTGATGATGACAAAAGTTCATTCCTTTAGCTTAGAACAACTTTAAAGTTTGTTTCTTACATTGTGGTTTTAATGGGTTTTAGGAATGGTTACATTTTCAGCTGATTGCTCTATTCTAGCCACCAATGTGGAGACTGGTGATAGTGTTGCACATCTTGAGAATACTTACGAGTAATTCAGTTCCCCTTTTAAAAAAATTTGACACACTTTCTGGTTTTTTTTTCTAGGATAAAGCATTTAACATTACTTCTTGGATGCAGGTAATGGATTCTTTAAAGAGCAAAAGTATCTCAGATCCATCCTCAAAGAGTTGCCACCACCACCGTCAGTCTCGTCATAATCACCACTGGTCACCTCTCTGTCTCCTCACTCTCTGAAGTTGAATCATTTATAAGAGTGGTTAGGATGTGTTTTTTGATTACTAAAAAGATTTGAACTTTAATTGAGAAAATCTATGTGAGTTTCATGCTTTACTCATAGCTTCTAATCTTAATTAATGTCACTGAAATCAGATGTGTAGTGCCCATTAATCACTGACAGTCTGGACCGCGGCCCGCGGGCTAGTCTCATAAAAGGTCCATATGGGGCGGGTTTGGGCCTCAAATTTGTAAACCCGATAATTAGCGGGCCTCGCGGGTATTGCTGTTGCGGGACTGGGCAGGTGCGGGTTGGGCCACTGCTGTGAAGCGGGCCTCGCGGGTATTCTTGGAAACTGTCCTACTTTCCTTCTTTGTGTCGGCACCTGAAAAAAAAATGGTGAGAAGGCGATATCACCGAGGATATCACCACCGATACTCCTCGAGCTCTGACGACCTTGACTCGAGCTCCGACAGTACCTCCGGCGTCCGCTCTGTTGATCACCAGAGGAGCACACATCGACCTTGTACTCTGTTGATGTCCAAACCGTTTCGTCTTCTCCTCGAGTAAGGCCACCACCGATATACTACCTCGATCTACCACCACCACCGGAGCTGGTCTCCTTCCTCATCCAACCACCGGCCTTCCTCGTCCAACCACCGGAGTTTGGACAAAGTTGTTACTAGAATACGGTAACAACTTGAGCTGATAGTAGCGAGCTTTTACTTGATAGTAGCGAGCTTGAGCTGATAGTAGCGAGCTTTTTTTTAGATACTAACAACTTGAGCTGATAGTAGCGAGCTTTTTTTTAGATATATAACAAAGTTGTTACTAGAGTTTGTACTTTTTGAGCTGATAGTAGCGAGCTTTTACTTGATTGTTTCAGAGTGATACAAAGTGTTTAGTGGATCTGTGTGGTGCATTGCATTGTGATTATGTGTTGAGTAATTCCAAGAAGGCTAAGAGCAAGTGTAACCCTGCAGCTGCTGCTAAAAACCGTCATCTCTGTGAGGTTGTTTTCTTTGTCTTTCTTTATTCTTCTAAACTTCATTATTGGACCAAGAACAAAAAACTTACTTTGAGTGTTTCTTGTTTATTCAGAGTCTTGCCAATACTTGTTTCCCAGTGAGTCAAGGTCCTGCACCTAGCCGTTTTCATGGTATGACTCCTTACTGAGAATCATTAAATTACTACATGTCTCTTTAAAAACTTACTTTGAGTGTTTCTTATTTGTTCTTGAGTTGCATCTAAACTTCATATTTATTGCTTGGCCCATTTGCCTGTGTCATTCTCTTGCTTAGATCTTCTCATTGTCGAAGTTTGGTTCAGTTTTTTTCTTTTCTATTCAAATGTTATAAAAAATGTGGCTTTAAAGTATTCTTACAAGTGCCGTCACAAAAGATTGAGCTAATGAGTTTTTTTTGTACTTCTTATTTGATCATTTTGTTTCTGCAGTGAAAGAGAGAACAGGTCTTGAGACTCCCATTGTTGACCATTGAATCAAAAATGAGTACAGCGGCTACAATGCACATGCCCCGAGAAGGCTCAAACTACGATGAGATCTCTATGCAACAGAGTATTCTTTTCTCTAATAATCTTCAGGTATATCCTAAAATCTTGAGTAATCTTGATGATGACCATTGCTCACCAAATATTTCTTTGCACGAGTATCAGGTAAAAATCTTCAGGTATATCCTAAAAATATTTATCTTGTTTACAGGATCTGAAGAATCTGAGAACACAGCTGTATTCAAGTTGACCAAGTAACTGAAACCGAGCTACGAGTAGCTTGCATCGAACAGGTATCTAATGCTCTAGTTTGTATGGTCAAGCTATAGTCTACGTTACTGAGTTTTTTTTATATTATATGTATGTATAGAGGCTACGGATGTGCCAAGAGTATATGGACCATGAAGGTCGTTCTCAGCAATCACTTGTCATCAACACTCCAAAGTTCCACAAGTGTGTACATTTTGCCTTGTAAGTTCCTCTCCACGTTTGGTACTCAACAAGATACAAACATTCAAAGTGTGTAAAGGTACTTGCCCTAGCTGGTGCTGACTTGTGTAGTAGAAAATTGAATCATGCTAGGTTATCGGACTCTTGAATCTTGATATTGCTTGATCGCCAGTAGAGTTATAAATTAACTTACAAAAATATTATAAAACTTGACCAATAGGAAATAAGATAATTCAAAAAATTTAAAATTAAAATTAAAAATACAAAAATACCCTAACAATTAAACCTAAACTCAAGGCTTCCAAGTCGCTTACGACTTATTTCGTGAGGTAAGCTAAAATCAAACAAAGAAACTTGAGAGAAGAAGAGGTGATGGATCCCAATTTCAAGCTACTGGATACTGGTGAATTTGCGACTTATGATCCTAATTTCAAGCCATTGAGTACATGTGACCTTGAGACTCAAGGACTGCTGGCATCTCTTGACGCTACTGCTGAGGCTGAGGATGAGGATTTCTGTTCTGGTGGAAAGAAGCAAGAGCGGAAACGGAGGCTGATAGAAGTTGGTTCTGATGATGATGAAGTCGATACTGATGTCGAAATAACAGCTCCTCCAACTCAACCCTCCCAGCCTCGCAAGCAATTTAGTTTTAGATCATCAATGTCCAGTGGATTTGCAACCTCTTCAAAGGCTACTCAAAGCAAGAAGAAGCCGAGTGTTGCTATAATACGTGGAGGAAGAAGGTCTTCAAAGCCGACTCCAAATAATAGAAAGAAGAAAGCTTTGGAGTCTAAGCAGCCAGTGGCTGGTGAGGAATCTGAGGATATTAACATTGGTGATGATTCTGATGAACCAAATTAGGATGACAATAAGAGGGAGAATAGGCAAAGGTCTAAGGTTTGGGATGATTTTGTTGTGATTCGAAAACCCAATGGCGAGGAGAAGGCTAAATGCAAGCACTTTAAGAATGAGTATGCCTGGAGCTCCCACTCGCATGGAACTTCGGCGTTGATAAGGCATACGCAGAGATGCAAAAATATAACAAGGATGAACGGCAAGATGAAGCTCGATGGTGAAGGCAAATTACAACCTCGCAAGTATGATCATCTTGTGTTTAGGCAGCTGGTAGCTAAGACGATAGTCCAGCATGATCTACCATATTCCTATGTGGAGTATGAAAAGGTGAGAGCCACTTGGAAGTATTTGAATGATGATGTCCAATTCATTTGTCGAAACACGGCGAAGGCTGATGTGTTTCGCTTGTATGAAAGCGAGAGAGATACGCTGAAGAGGGAATTATCGAGTCTTCCTGGAAGAGTTTCCTTGACATCTGATTTGTGGACGTCTCTTAAGCGAGAGGGTTATATGTGTGTGACTGCGCATTACATTGATCGGAATTGGAAGTTAAACTCCAAAATTTTGACGTTTTGTGCTCTACCACCACCACATAATGGTATGCAAGTTGCAACACAACTCCTTGAATCACTGCAAGAGTGGGGTATCGAAAAAAAGGTGTTCTCTCTCACATTAGATAATGCTACGAGTAATGACTCGATGCAAGATATTATCAAATCGCAGCTGATGTTGAGGGATGGCTTGTTGTGTGCCGGAGAGTTTTTTCATGTCAGATGTGCAGCTCACATACTGAACCTCATAGTGCAAGATGGTTTGAAGGTTATTAAAGAGTCTTTGCACAACGTAAGAGAGAGCATTAAGTATGTAACAGCATCGCAAACGCGTGAAGTATTGTTTGCAAAATGTGTGGCTGCTGCGAAAATAGAGGAAGATGCGGGTCTGATATTAGATGTTTCAACAAGATGGAATTCTACATACTATATGCTTGAAAGAGCCATCAAGTATCGAAAGGCGTTCATTCAGTTGGAGACATTTGATAAGAGAGGTTACAAAATGGCACCTACAGCTGAGGAATGGACACGAGTTGAAAAAATAAGCTGTTTTTTGGGGCCTTTTGCTGAGATCACACGTTTGATGTCAGGTTCGCATTACCCGACTTCGAACTTGTATTTCTATCAGGTCTGGATGATCCATGATTGGCTTCAGACGCATAAAGAAAGCGAAGATGAGATTATTAGAGACATGGTGCCACCGATGAAAGAGAAGTTCGATAAGTATTGGAAAGAACTTAGTGGAGTTTTGCAATGGCAGCAATCTTTGATCCACGTTTTAAGCTCTCAATTGTCGAATATTGCTTAGGGAAGCTTGACATGAGCACACGTGATGTGAAGTTGAAGAACTTGCGCACAAATCTTGGTACTCTATTTGAGTCTTATGACAAAAAATCCAAGACAAACTCACCTTCTACAGAGCCACGCGGGACGGTTCCACAGAAAACTTGTGGTGAAGGATCTATGGGAATGTTTGGGAACTATGATGTGAGTGTTTTCTTCCACTTTTTTGCATTCTATTTAATAGTTTAAATTTTTTTTTAATTATTTTGAGTCTTTTTAGGAATTCTTTGCATTTCGCAAAGTCAGTGGCGTTGCAAGTGGAAAGACAGCTCTAGAAGCTTATCTTGATGAGCCAGCTTTGGAATTTGAAAATTTCCGGAGCATGAACATTCTCGACTTCTGGAAAGATAATGCTCATAGATATGG
>CAKOAT010591820.1:84791-136874 GCA_932364175.1 Eruca vesicaria subsp. sativa
ACTTAGGAAAACCCTAATTTTCCAGAGGAACCGGATCTCTGCGAAAGCCAACGACAAGTAACCAAATAAATGCGGAAAAATATGAAAAACATAATAAAACGAATTTATAAAGAAAGTCGATCTTATTTCCGATTCGCGTAAGAGCGTTGCGATCATTACAAGGAGTTACAAAGGCTTTGGCCGCAGGGGCCATCAGCGAATTACAAACATAAAACCCTAGATCTAGTCGAGTCGCAGCTTGATAACGAAAAACGGAAAAAGATAGGAAAAAAGGTTTGAATGATTTCGGACTAAACCTTATGAAAGGCTGCCTACGTACCCCTTTCGGGGATCAAGTCGAACGTAGTTCAGTTGATAGAGCTGGACAAGAGATTGAACTGCCTGGGCGAGTTCGTCTAGTAATTGAGCGCCAGTCATAGAAACCGAACTTGTCTAGAAAAAGCCTAAGTTTCTAAGTGCGGAAAATTCTAAATCTAAAAAAGTTGTGAAAGTCTCAGATGAGAGCTCTGGATTTCGTCCCCCTCTTCTGCCCTACGCCTCTGGTTTATATACTCCTTTCCTTGACGGTTCGATCTTTCCATTTTGCCGGATTTGAGTATTTCGGGAATCTTCCATTTTTCTCGATCCTTCCTTTTCTTCCGCGGAACTCTTCTATTTATCTTCAAACTTGCCTTTATTTTCCTTCTGCGAATAAACCGTCAAAACGTTATCAAATCTGCGGGTTAGATTCCATTGAAATCGCGAGATTGGTTTTTATCGCGTTTTAGGTCCTTCCGGGCCGTTTTGCGATAAAAACCGTTTTCCGACTTTTTACGGGATCGTTTCCTGATCTGACGTCGTTTTAATAAATTACTCGAGTTAATCGCAAGGTTTTACGATTTACTCGACTTTTTATTAAAAACACGTTTTTTATGACTTACTCGGCGTTTTTTTATTAAAAAACGCGTTTTTATGATTTTAACGAGAAATCTCGAATAAATCGTATAGTTTAGGCAATGTTCAGTGCTTCGTTTAACCTTTGCCGTTTTATACGATTTCCTCGAATTCTTTCCGAGAAAGCGAAGTTTTACGGTTTTTATCGTAAAACTCGAACGGTAAGTCGGATCGAGATGGAACGGGAGATGTTTTAACCGTAGTTTAGAATGCGATCGTGTCGAAAGACGTAAGTTTTGAATCAGGGATGCGGGAGATCGAGGCGCCGAATATCCGAGAAGTTTTTAGTTCACCCATCGGCGAACTAAGCCGGGCCGGCTTAGTTCGCCGATGGGCGAACTAGTGGAGTGTCCCTAGTTCGCCCGTCGGCGAACTAGTGGAGTGTCCTTAGTTCGCCCATGGGCGAACTAGTCGTGATTAGTTCGCGTTTTACGGCTGTTTCGGTTTTTTGCGGTTTCGTAAAACGATTCTTCAAGTTTTATAAAACGATTCTCGAGTTTTGTAAAACGATTCTTCGGGTTTTATAAAACGATTCTTCGAGTTTTATAAAATGATTCTCGAGTTTTATAAAATGATTCTTCGAGTTTTATAAAACGATTCTCGAGTTTTATAAAACGATTCTTCGAGTTTTACAAAACGATTCTTCGAGTTTTATAAAACGATTCTCGAGTTTTATAAAACGATTCTTTGAGTTTTATAAAACGATCTTCGAGTTTTATAAAACGGCTTCTCGAGTTTTATAAAACGATCTTCGAGTGTTGTAAAACGGCTTCTCGAGTTTTATAAATTGATCTTCGAGTTTAATAAAACAGCCTCTCGAGTTTTATAAAACGGCTTCTCGAGTTCTATAAAACGATCCTCGAGTTTTATAAAACGATCCTCGAGTTTTATAAAACGATCTTCTAGTTTTATAAAACGGCTTCTCGAGTTTTATAAAATGATCCTTGAGTTTTATAAAACTATTCTCGAGTTTTATAAAACGACCCTCGAGTTTTATAAAACGTTCTTCGAGTTTTATAAAACGGCTTCTCGAGTTTAATAAAACGATCTTCGAGTTTTATAAAACGGCTTCTCGAGTTTTATAAAATGATCCTCGAGTTTTATAAAATGATTCTCGAGTTTTATAAAACAATTCTTCGAGTTTTATAAAACGATTCTCGAGTTTTATAAAACGATTCTTTGAGTTTTATAAAACGATTCTCGAATTTTATAAAACGATCCTCGAGTTTTATAAAACGATTCTCGAGTTTTATAAAACGATTCTTTGAGTTTTATAAAACGATTCTCGAATTTTATAAAACGATCCTCGAGTTTTATAAAACGATTCTCGAGTTTTATAAAATGATCCTCGGGTTTTATAAAACGATTCTCGAGTTTTATAAAACGGTCCTCGAGTTTTATAAAACGATCCTCGAGTTTTATAAAACGATTCCTTTTATATTTCTGCGGGAAGTTTCGGCCGTTGATTCCGTCGTACCGATTTTGACCCCAACAACGTGCATGTTTTTTCTATAATGAAGTATGAACGCGACAATCAAAAACATAATGAACCGTGAAATTCCTTCTTGTTATATGTAATATGACTTGGTTCTGTTTTATTTTAGTATAAGAAATTATAAGTTTTGTTTTGTTTTTGTATGAGCTGTTCTGTTTTGCTTTAGTACAAGAAATTTACTTGTATTATTTACTTACCAGTCTACTTTGTTATTTTTCATGACATGTCTCAGGTGATGCTGGAAAAAAAACGTTTGCAGCTGTCGAAACTAGGTAAAGTACCTTACTTTCCAAGCAACAACCAAGACACTACAACTCTACAAAGTCACTACAACTCTAACAAACATTTGCAGCTGTTGAAACTTGGATTATGTCACGACCCGCGGGTCGGACCGCAAAGTCTTAGGAACTTAGCAGGGCGGGTTTGGGTAGAGGTGTGGACACCGCGGGTCACGGCGGGCTGACCCGCACAGATCCACCGGAAAAGAAGCCCGCGGCGGGGCGGGTCACGGCGGGGCGGATGATCCCAATTGCCGTCCCTAATCACTGTCAAGTCCTGTGTACCATACTCTTAGTTTAGTTATGGTCGTTTTTTCCCATATTATTCTGATTTGTTTTGTTGAATCTGACTTCTTTTGTTTTGTTTTCTGTAGATTAACCTCCATTCTTCGTTGATGGGACATGAAGAGTGGAGAAGACCTTGAGTTGTTGAAGAAGTTTACGGTGGAAGAAGAAGATGAAGCTGCTGGAGTCTTCAATTTTTTTAGGTTTAGAATTTTTTAAAGATTTGGTTTGGTGTAAACCAAGTTGGGGAAATTGTGGTGGTTTGACTTTAGTTTCTAATTATTGGTTTAGTTATGTAAACTGGTTTTAATTTATAAATAAAATTTATTAGTCTTCTTTCTTGTAGACTTACAAAGGAGTCTACTTGACAGAGAAAAATATAACATAAGTTTATCACATTAGACAACATCCAAAGCAACAATATAGTTTATAAGTTCAACACAGACTAAAGACCTACAAATCCAATAGAAGACAACTCAAAGCAATGAGACACTAATACATAATAGAACATCCATAGCAATAAGACAACTCATAAGTTTGACACATAACACTAACACATATAGAGTTTTTCACCACCCATTCTTTGTATACAACGAGTGATTGAGCCATCTCCTGCAAAAAAAAAAATACGGTTTACATAATTAGCAAACAAAAATTTCATGTTTGATAAAATTTTAAAATAGACTTACAAGTACATCTACAATTACTAGCAAACAATATAGTTAAACCAAAAAATTATATCATAGACTTACAAGTACGTCTACAAATTTTAAGCTAGCAACATAGACAAACAAAAAATTTGATAACTTCTTAATTATAACAGATTATCTTCTGAAAATCATTCAAGACTCTTATGATTAACTAACACACACTTTCATAAAAAAAAATTGAAAAAACTTAATGAATAATACACAAATCCACTTTTGATAGATTTTTCTAGGTAGACTACATATTCAGTCTACAAATGTGTAGACGTTTTATTCAGTTTACACTTTGTAGACTGCAAATTAGGTCTACTTTTAGGTTGGTTTTTGCAATTGCCAAATTCACGGGTTACTTTCTGTATTTGAAAAAAAAAGATGTGATTTTATACGAGTAGACCTATTTATTAGTCTACATTTTTAAAAAGATTAGTTTTGCAATTGACCAGAATTCGTTCAGAGTTTGACTTTTCGAAGTAGACTTACTATGCAGTCTACATTTTTAAATTTGTTTGAAAGATGTTAGTTTTGCAATTTACCAAAGTTGACTTTCTACTAGTAGACAAAACTAAATGTCTACGTAACTGTAGACTGCGGTAAAAGTCTACACTATAACCCGACAGGTTAGTTTTGCAATTGACCAACATAAAATAGTAGACTTCATATGCAGTCTACTTTTTTTTCCTAAGATTTGTAGACTGCATATGAAGTCTACACGTAAAGTAAGTTTTAGTCAGTTTCTAAATATTTTAGTCAAATACAAAAGAAACCTATTCAACGAAGTTACAGTTTTGGTCAAATGCAAAACTGACCTTCCGTAGACTTCCCTAGCAGTCTACAAAGTGTAGACTTCCAAGAAAGTCTACTATGGTAAGTCAAAATTTTGGTCAAATGCAAATCTAACCTCTTTTATCTAGATTTCTTAGTAAGTCTACCAATTTTTTTGTTTTTGGTTTCAAAGGTAAAGACGTTGACGTACTTGTAGGTCTACATTACAAAAAAAAAAAAATTTTGGTCAATTGCAAAAGTAACATGTGCGTTGACAAGTAGACTGCATCGTAAGTCTACACGTAAGTCTAGACATATAATACAGTCTACTTTCGCGATACAGATCAGAGATATGACGAAAATCATGTAAATAGTTACCTTGACACCGGTTTAAAGCTTGTTTCCAAGCTTTAAACCATCCAAAATCCAAATATGAGCAAAAGAAGCAACTTTTACGATTCACTTGTGAATAAAATCAAGACTATGAAGTTTGTGTTTATGAAAATGAGAGTTATGAGGATTGTTTAGATGAAAATACAGAGGAAATGAAGTATTGTTTGTTTAGAAAGTGAAATAAGTGGTTGAAAATTCATAAACACAAGCTTAAAGAGCTCATCAATGGTGGTTTTTGGTGGTTACAAATATTGATGACAATGGCATTGTGGTAAATAAGGAGAAATGTTTAGGGTGTAATAGGTTTTTAATAATTTTCAAAAATAATAGCATATTTAATAATAATGGCAATTTGGTAAATAGTTAGAAACATGAGGAGAGTTTAGGTTTCATAAGAGTGAATAGTAATGACAAAAAAAAGAGGTTGTTTTGTGTTTGACTTGAATTTTTGGATTGGTTTTGCAGACCCCCCCCCCCCCTCCCAACATAAATTTGTTGTTTTTGGTGAAAAAGGATGTTGGGTGATGTAATTCAGTATATAAATTAACAAAATCCATTGGACCAAATCTCTATATATTATATCCATATGCTTTATTTTTGGTAAGAGTTTTCAAGAAAATTAGAATGATTTCATAAATATGTATACGGAAATATTATAGAAGATTATATAGCTAATGGAATAAAAGTTATGTATATTTTACTCAATTAAAAGTCTTAATTTTATTTTATAATTAAAATATATAAAGCAAAAGAGTATTATATGAGGTGTAATTAATATGATATATATGAACACAAATCTACAATCTAAATAAACTTTATGTTTTTCTTTTTTGAACGGCTACTTTATGTAATTTGTGTAAGTAAAACCTTATGTAATTTATGTAAGTAACATAATAATTTAATAAAATAAGTTAATAATAGCAAAACATGATTTAAATAAAAAAAGTCTACCCAAACTTGAATCAAATGCAAAACTAACTCAAAAGCCTTGTGAAATTACATCCATCCCTCTGTGATTGAAAAAAAAAAAATAGAACTCGTTTTTACAAAATAACCCTGGGAAATCGTCTGAATCTTCTAAGATATTGTAAGTCGTCTAGGCGACTTTCATGAAAGTCTTCTGGTGTAATTGATTTTACCAATAATTTTTAAACTTAAAAAATAGTTTGAAAAGTGAAAAATAAATGTAATTATAAATAATTTTACGTAATATAAATTAAGATATAATAAAATTGAATAGTTTTCAAACTTAGATGAGTGAAATTAGTTTTTTTTTGTCATCAACAACACACAGACTCATGATGACTCGGCAAACCAATCGGGAAGCTCTGCATCCATATGGACGACGAAGTTCGGTTGTTTCCTAGCACTTCGTGCAAGGCCATCCGCTCTTGAATTCATCGAACGAAGTATATGGAGAAGCTCGGATGAGTGAAAACTGTCTTTCATGATCTGATGTCTTCTAAATAACTTGCAAATGCTAGCCATTCTTCTGGTTCCGAAACCATCGTCACCAGTTGAGAACAATCTGTGTCAAATGTAACCTGATATTGACGTAAATTCCTCATGCATTCCATTGCCCAGATGAGGGCTTCCATTTCAGAGCGTAGTGGGGAAATACTAGCACGAGTATTTCTCGCCCCCAACAATTCATCGAAACCCTCAAGGGTGCTATACCAGCCGTGGCCTGAAAGTAACTCCTTGTCCTTCCATGATCCATCTATAAAACACTATCTTCCCGGAATCTGGGGTAAGGTTGTAACCGTTGATATTTGTGGTATCTGTTGCGAAATTGTCAGTTGTGCCTCGGCCCAAAGAAGTGACTTTGTTTCCGCCACCTTAGGGTAACTCTGGGATCAGTATCAATGTTACTAAAAGTCTTATTGTTCCTCCCCTTCCAGATATACCATAAAATCCAAGTGAATTGATGGTCCTCCATCTTTGGGGAAACTCTCCAAAACAAATGATTCATATTCCTGAAAAGTGATTGGGCAAGGAAATGTTCTGGATTTAATGGGATCTTAGACAGTGCCCACACTTGTACAGCAGGTGGGCACTCAAAAAAAACATGGTTCACTGATTCTTCTTGGTCACCACAGGGAGCACAGCATATGCCACCTTTTATTCCTCTTCTATTAAAACTTGTCTTGACCGCTATGCAACCTGTTATGATTTTCCCTAAAAAGTGTTTGATCTTCGGTGGACATCGAACTTTCCAGCAGAATGCCTTAAGAGCATCAACCGTAGGTCCGTACAGTATTGGTGCTTTTTCTTTGTCCGGGTATATCCGCTCTACCTGATATCCAGATTTTACCGTATATTTTCCATTATTTGTAAAATGCCATCCCTCTCTATCATTCACTTGCGTCCGACTTAGAGGTATACTCTGAATAATCTGTACATCCTGCGGCTCTACGATAGAACGAATTACGTGTAAATTCCATGTACGTGAAATGGGGTTGATGAGCGAATCCACAGTAAGGTCTGGGAGAAAATTTTGTTGCTTGTTGTTTGCTGGTCTCGGGCGAGTGGATGTAAGCCAAGGATCATTCCATACTGATATGGACGCTCATGTCCCCACCCTTTTGATTAGTCCTTTGCTAACCAAAGATCTAGGAGAAGTCATACTACACCAACCATACGATGGTGAGTATGATCTAATCGGTTCCAGGGGTGAGGAATTCCTGAAATACCGCCCTTTAAATACTCTAGAAAATAGGGCATTCGGTTTTTCAATCAGTCGCCACATCTTCTTGGCGAGCATAGCCGTATTGAAATCTATAATATATTTAAATCCTCAACTTCCTTCATCCTTTGGTATGTTATCCCATGATTTTCTATGCATCCCTCTCCTACTTCCTCTTGGACTCCACCAAAATTGTGCTACTGCACTCGTCAGCTTTTGTGTCACCGTCTTGGGTATCCGATAGCATGACATGACATGATTAGGCAGAGCTGTCACCACTGTTTTGATAATCACTTCTTTTCCCCCTTTGGTAAAAAACTTAAAATTCCATCCATTGACACGATTATTAAGTCTTTCCTGCACAAACCCAAATACTTGTGTTTTCGATCCTCCCAAGCTTTCAGGGATACCTAAATACGATCCCATCCCACCTCTATTATGGATCTCTAAAACGTCTCTTAATTCCTGCCTTCGTGTTTCCTCTATCTTGTGACCAAATTGAATAGATAATTTTTGGAAATTAATTAGCTGTCCCAAAACTGCCTCATATTCCTTTAATATCCTAAGAACAGTTTGACAGTCCTCGATTTGTTCTTTACAGAAGAAAAAAAAGGCTATCATCTCCAAAGAGCATATGTTGTAGTATTGTATGCATTCTTATGGTTAGATTTTAGAAAGCTTAAAGGTTTTTTTGAAAATTTAAATTTTTACCAATATGTGTTTATTTCTGTGTATAGTAAACACTTTTTAATTTGATTTTATGAAATGTTTAGTTAGTTAATTTAGTTTAAGGGTTGTGTTTAGGGTCTAGACGACTAACAGATAAGTCGTCTGGCGATTAGAATGACTTTCTAACTTCCGCTAAACATATTTTAATTTCCTGCTAAAAGTATTGAAGTTTTTTGGCGACTTACAAGTAAGTCATTTAGGAAGTCTTCTATTAGAAGACTTACTTGAAAGTCTACTCAATTGAAAATATTTAATCTTATTGGAAGTTTTGTCTTCCTATATAAGGAAAAATTTACACACTCTCTCCTCCTCCCAAATGGCTGCAAACGTTCATCATTCTAAAACTCTCCAACCTCACTATAATCTCTTTGAACTTATAAACACCAAACTTTATATCAAATTATTGTTTTTGTCTCATGTCTTTCTCTCTAATTTATCTTATTTGTGAAAGTTTTTCATCACATGGTTCTCATCTTCCACTCATTAATTTTAGATATAAATTTTTGTGTGTTCTATAAATGTAGATTTATCTAATCTTCCATTCATTTTATATGTTTTTAAGATATTTAAACGTTTTTGGATATACAGGTTTTTCAGATGTGTATCAGACTTTGGAAGACTTTTGGAAAATCTTCTCATAATTTTTCTAAAATATAATTTGCTAGAAGACTTCCAGAAAGTCTTTTAGACGACTTCCACGAAGTCTTTTGGACAACTTCCAGAAAGTCTTCTCGAAGACTTCCTAGAAGTCTTCTGGTGGAGTTTTCTCCCATATCTCCCTTTCATAACAGATTTGAGCATTTTCATAAGTTTTTATGTCTGATTTTTCTTCATTTGGTAATCTCTTTTTGCATACAGTTTTTACCTTTTTTCTAACTAAAACTCTTCACACCTACTCTACTCTCTTTGACTTGATAACACCAAATTTTATATGAATTTTTCATTTTTGTCTCATGTCTTTCTCACTAATCTATCTTTTTGTTGCTGGTTTTTAATCAAATGGTTCTCATCTTCCACTTGGATATGTACGTTGTGTGTTTTATAAAAGTATATATATCTAATATTCCACCCATTTTCTCTGTTTTAAGCCATTTGAATGTTTTTTAGATCTGAATTTGATATACATGTTTTTCAGATCTTGATCATACTTTGGAAGACTTATGGGAAGTCTTCTCGAAAGTCTTCTAAAACATAATATTCTAGAAGACTTCTTACGGTGTCTTCATCCATATCAAGTGGATTCCAAGCTTATCTTTGTACAGAAATGACCTATATTAGTTTTGTTTGTTGCATGTTTTGTGATTTGCATGTGTACTCCTTTAGTTGTATTTTTTTTTTAAATTTAAAGAGATATTAATAAAAAAAATTGGTAAATATGTTCATTTCCCAAAATATTATTTTGTCAAACTTACTTGACATAATTGAAGTTATTGATACAACTTCATAGCAAAACACAATAACAGAAAAATTAATCAAATATATTATAACTAAGGGAGAAGAATTCTCAAGAAAACTTAATCAAATTCATAAAAGATAAAACATTATATAAGTTCAAAGATAGAACACTTTCATTAGAAGTCTTCTGGGAAGATTTCTCGGAAGACTTAAATTTAAAGCGGAAAATTAAAATATAAGCGGCATATTTAAGCAGAAAACTCAAAATTTTAAGTGAAAATTGAAATTTCAAATTCTTAAAAGTTAAAAAGTATATTTTATGATTTAAGAAGACACATTAAACCATGTTACTTGATATTCTTGAAGTTACTTAATACTTTTGAAAATTAAATAAACATATCTTAAAGTTACTTAACAAATTTACAAAAACTAATGTAGAAGACTTCCATGGAAGTCGTCTGGAAACATTAATACACATGAATGTTGGCACACTCATAATTAAAACCAATTAAGTTATGAATTTCATTCAGGAGCTTAAGTATCGACTAATATACATGAATTAACAAGAAAATGTTAAAAAGTCTTTATAGTCTTAGAGAAAATGAAAGTTTATTAAACATTGACGCAGACGACATACACGAAGGTCATCTGGTAGACTTCTAAGAAGTCGCCCATTTAGGTTAGTTTTGCAATTGAATTTTAACCTAGTCGACTTAAATGGTAGTCGTCTCTAAAAACACATTTAAAAGTCAATTGCAAAACTAACCTCTACATTGACCAGAAAACTTCCATGTAAGTTTATAGCCAAAAGACTTACACGGAAGTCGTTTGGGCGAACATATCAGGAAAAAAACACTGATTTCATAATTTCAACCAGTGAGATAACTTGTTTAGCACACAGGAGTCTTCTCCAAGCACTCAGAATCCCAAACAAAAGTGACCCACCAAGAATCGTAAGCTTCAATGGCTCTATGAAACATGAAAGTTTAGAATCAAAATCGTGGGATTTTTGGATGAATATCGAGAGAAAATGAAAGAGAAATTTTTTTATTTCATAAGAATTGAGAAATGAGTGTAAATTGATTTGAGGTGCATTAAGAGCTTCAAATTGGATGTTCATGGTTGTTAGTGTTTTGATGCAATGGCAATCTTGTAAATACATGAAGATGATGAGGTTGGGAGAGTAAAAAAATCACTTTCGAAGAAAAAAAAATTAATGGCATTTTCTTGAATAATACGAACTTGTGGGGTGAATATGGCAAAAAAAACATGGGTTAGTTTTAGGTTTGACATTGAATTTTGAGTCAATTGTGCAAGTAACCCATCAATATAATGACAAAATAAATATGAAAATATTCAAAATATATATTATCTAGAAATAAATGCTTAACACTAATTATAAAAATTAATTAATTATAATATGAAAAAAAAATATTAGTAAGATAAATTATACAAAAAGATTAAAATGTTAATTAATCCACGTTAAACAATATTCTATTATTTATAAAAAAATTTAAGAAATTTAAAATAAAATTTTCGTTGTTGCGCATATTATGATCTAGTATATTTATTATTGTTAGTTGTGCATGTTTATTGCTTATCTTTTTGAGAATAATCCCAAATATAGAGTGTTAATTGGTACTTTTAGATGCCAGTATATAATATTCAAATAGAAAATTATAACATATTAAAGATAATAATTATAATTAATGTTAAATAATAATTATAATCAATATTAAATTATTATGTATTTTTAATATCTTCCAATATACTAAGATATAAATGCTATTTATGTAACAATGTGCTTTATATAAATCTAAAGTATTAAATTTCTCAAAAATAAATCAATATCAATAAAAGTATATATTAAAAATCATATTTGTACTGGTTAAGAAGAGAATGTCAAGAATAGTTTAAAAATTATAATATAGAGAGGTTCAATACTTGAAATAACTTTACAAATAAAGTAGACTTTTCGCAAAAAAATTTTGGACGTCATACTTCATTTTCAGATTTTTGAAACAATTGGGGATGATTGAGTGGACCATATATGAAGAAAGATGGCTGCAAGATTTTTAGTGTGTAATTTTTATTGTTGTTGTTGTATGTTATTTTGATGTAGAAAGATACTATGATTTCTAAGGCATTTTCATAATTGTTTTAAGAAAAAAGTAAAACTTGACAAAAAAAAAAAAGCTGTAGATAATGTAACAAAACTTTAATTTTGAATATAAAGCGAAATCATGATTGATTAGAATTTGTGTTTTAAAAATAAAATAAAGATAAAGGTACTAAGATAAAAACCCAACCAATCATCGGTAATGTAATTTATTTATTTTTGTTTTTATTTTTATTTTTTGGTCGAACATTTTATTTTCCTTGCTAATCTAAATAACTGACACTGTAATTTATAAGATTTGATATATATAAAGCCAGCACATGTCCTTTATATATAAAGTCTATGGGCCTGATTAGAAAAAGCTACAGTTTTAGTTTTTGTAGAATTAAGCATATTTTCTATGTTGGTAAATTTTAATTCAATAGGTAGTCGTATGTTTGCGAACATTTAATATATTTAGTAATAAATCTTCAGACTAAGAAATTAGTACTTTAGATATTTTGTCTTTTACCAAAAAAAAACATTGATTAGAAAAGTTTTTGGCAGTGTAAAAAATATACTATAGTTGTGCAAAGACTTAAACCACAATCAAGTTCTATACCTCAATGTCATAAGTGGATTCTGATACCCAATTGGATTCATATACTATTTCAAGACTTTGGCTTTTTAACATGATTTTTATTTTTCAGTATATAAACTATTTGAAAAAAAAAATCTTTGACGTTTAGGTTAATATGTGCCATGTGAAAGAGCACAATGATTCTTGGAAAAGAAAACAGCACTCAATGATTTGTACTCTGTGCCCAAAATCAACGCATCTTTTCTATTAGCAAAGAAACAAAAAAAGGAGAAAAATAAACAGACAAATGTTCTGTGCACCTTCCCACTCATCCTCCATTATTTTGCTGAAAATCCCATTATTTTGTCATTACCACAAAAGTCCCCATCAAACCTTTTCTCATGAATCTGAAACCCTCCAATCAAAAACTTTCTGTTTTGTCTTAATTTTATAAACAGACAATGTCTGAATCTCCACCTCCATCTTCATCTTCCTCTGTTTTAACTCAGAACGTATCAAAACCAGTTTCGGACAAACTTCTTGACAAGTACATTGACGTGTCTGAGTTTCAGTTCGATTATCAGAAAAGTGGAATCTGGTCTCCACCGTTTCAACGCACCGCTTTTCTTACACCACAAGGCACAATTCTCACAGGTAAAGAAATGGCAAAGAAGCTAGAGAGTGTTCTAGAACCTCCACGGATCAAAAGGTATAATTTTTATTGTTGTCGCTGAATACGCTTTGTATATAATCTTGATCTACAATGTACGAATCTTTTTTTTTGTTGTTACCCTCAAAAAGATTTTTTTTTTTCTGACACAAGAAACATTAAACAGAAACCTGGTTTTAAACAGCAAGAGTGCTCAGTTCCAAAGCGTCTTTGCCAGTGATTCCATCTTTTTCTGGTGGATGATTCTTAGGATCCATTGTGAAAGGTTCGCTAAAACGAACCATACTTTTAACTTGAAAACAAACACACAAAACGTAGCTCAAATGAGAAATTAAACATCTTCTTGATTTAGTCCTCAATTCTTGTGAAAATGAGTTTCTCAAATTTTCTGTCTATTGTAAGTGAGAATGAAGTCAAGCTCCTTGTTTAATCTCTCAGCCGGAAGTTGTTTGCTTAGGTCCAAACCGGGTCTCTCTGGTTGGGTTACACTAGCAGAACCAACATGAACAAACCTGTAACCGTATGTAAACCAAATGCCAATTCAGAGTTCAGTGAAGATTCTTGTTTATAAGGAGAAAGAAACTAAACGCACCTTGGAGTCAGAGTCTGTTGAATGTACGCTAGAATGGTCCTTCTTTGAAAGTCCGGTAAGGTTAAGCTTACCATCATACTCAAAGAAAAAGCAAAGAGAACCAACCATTTAGACAAAACAAACAACCGGTTAGATCTTTTCAATGTGTTATTTATAGATCGGTTCGACTTTTTAAAAATAGACATGTAAAGGTAAAATGATTAATCAAGTTACATGACTCAACTTACCCCCAATGAAAAGAAGTTTCCCGTTCTCAAGTCCAATACCATCTTTAAAGCATTGATCAAGTTCTTCATTCTAATATATTCCACTAACTCGGGAGAGTCGCCTTTTATCAGTGTATCACCACGAATCTATATGTTTAGTTTTGTTCAACATTGAACTTAAGAATTAATGTTCTTTCAGTCCCATTACCTCTGGCTAGACGAACCTGACTCCTTGGGCTAAAAACCATATCTAAAAACCCTCATTTCTCAGAGCTGGAATAAAAAAGAAAAAAAAGAGAGCATCAAATCTTTAAGAAAATTTTACCAACCTGATTGCATTTTTGTCTCTCAGGTTTATTGTTTATCTCCTTCCTTTGGACAGACTAACAGCAACAGCATTGATCACTTTCCTCACTACTTTGAACTATTCCGGAACTAATGTATTTCCTTGGTAATGTCTGCAACAATCTGACAACATCAATGATTTTATCCCACTGATTAAATCAAGAATCTACGAAGTAAGAAAATAGTTATCGATTATCTCCAAACTGTGGAATCTCACACAAGATCAATGTCAGCTCCTAACATCTTCCGAGCCTTCACTCCATTCCTAACCTATTGATATTTTCACAAAAAGTTGGAGACTTCACCCACGAAGTACATCCAAAAGGATAGTACTAGTGCTTTAACAGGCAAGTCTCTTTTCCTCAAGATATCAACAACACTTCTACCTACACGACCCGAGCCAAAAGAAAGACTGACCCACTGACCCGGGTTTAAAAATGCGTCTGCCGGTAGTCGAACCCGGGTCTATTGCTTGGAAGGCAATTATCCTAACCGTTGGACTACAGACGCTGTTGAATAATCAATAGAAAATAACATATTTGAAGTTATATTTGTTTTCCTATTCCATAAACATTTAACTGTTATTTATGTGCAGTTATTTTTTTTGTAAGGAAAGTGTTAATTTTAAATCTTTTAATATGTTTTGATTAACTGGGAGAAGATGAAGTGAAAGTCTTAAATTTTATTTTTAGTGTAAGTAAATTGACTTGTGATACTTCATCATTGATCAGATTAAGCTTATTCTAATGACAGTCACATGATATTCTTATGTTTCTGTTTTGTCTTTGTATTTACATCAGAAAACTTCTACAGTAAGATCATAGTGAAAATTACAAAGATTTTTTACTTGCAAATCATAATCTCTGAGCTTTAAGCTTACATGGTTAAAAAAAAACATTTGCAAAGCTTACATGGTTAAAAAAAAAAACATTTGCAGCTAGCTATAAACTCTTTAATTGTTGGGTGTGATTTGGGTATGTAGTCAAATCATTTAAATATATATTAGGGTGAATTTAGTGAAAAATGATAAGAGAATAAAATATTAAGAATATACCCATTAAATCCAGCATTTGATGGACAATTACAGCAGCAATTTCCATTTTTTTTTCTAGAAGCGTGTGGCTGTGAGAAGTAGAAAACATGTGCTTCAACAAAAGCATAGCCTAGGCCTGAGAAAGATCCGGTATCCGTGCTATTAAAAGGTATCCAGATCCATCCGGATGCTTGTTTGATAGATCCATGTTTTTACTATCTTTATCTGGGTTAGGAGTTCTCGAATATCCGAGTGTCGGATCTAAATTTAAATTCTTAAAATAAATAAAAATAATATTAATATATATAAAATATTAACAATAATTTAAAAATAAAAATAGATATAAACGCAATCCGTATATAGATTACAATTTATCAGATCAGGTGGTATAGTATATGGCTGATTGCAACAAAACAAGCAATACAAATATATAACTATGCCATTACAGATTTAGAATATACATTAATGAACAAATCATGTCAACATATGGTCATCTGAACAAAAATAGCAATAAAATTATTAAATATCAAAAATACCTAATAGGTTGTGTTAATCAGCGGTTTTATTTTATTAAGATGACTAATATAGTATAGTCTTAACAATTACATAATACATCTGATCTCTTTCCCATGAACCCATAACTATATTGAAAATTTTCAAAAATACAGTGACAAATTTAAACAGATCTCATATACATAGATAACACCTAAATGAAGTCTTATCCCACAATCCCCCTGGATCTGCAGGTAATGATGTTCAATGCATAAAGAAATGGCGTCGACACGACTGCTATGACCATTTAGTTTTCAATCAAACTGGAATTACTTTGATTCTTTTTTTTTTGCTCTTCAATCAACTGTTAAGGGAAACCCATTTGAAGAAACACAGAAAACTACGACATGTTGCACCTCTCCACGCGCATGAAAAAGTATTTTTGTCCAAAATCAATATAATTATAACATATCATAGATTTTCTTTTGCTATCCATATAAACTTCATTTTCCTTCTACTATTGATATGATTCCAAATTTTCCTTTATATTGAGAAGCGATTAAAAATTATTATAAGTCTTCACAACATTCCAAAGATATTATTTGAGAAGTAAATTTTTGAAATTTGCTTATGTGTCATCACAATATTAGTTTTTTTTTAGAAAACTATGACATGGCTTACTAAAAAATATGATAAGGATTAAATTTATAATTTGAAAATATGCATTTTCGAAATAATATTAAGTTTTACTTTTTGATAATTTTACATTTTTTTATTTCTAACAAAATTTCCTCTTACTCTTATGTAAGTTGATCTAATATATTTTCAACCAAAAGAAGTAAACAAAAAACTGAATCCATAATTATAATATATATATATATATATGTATATATATTCTTAAATATAAATTGAAAATAAAAATAATTATTTATTCTATCTTAATTTTATAGTTGATTAAATCAGAAGTTAAATTATTTTGTTTTTACAAAATCAAAAAATGAGTTGGTTGAAACGATTTAATGGCGTATCAATTGAGTGTGAGGTGTTGTGTTATACTTTTCATGGCTACAAATTTTGTTTTTAAAGTTTAGCATCAAAACGACGTTGTTTTAATTTATGTTGAACACTCTTTTTGTTTCATTTTAATTATTGTTTTAAATTTGTGCACACAAATTCAGAAAACATATAATTTTGTTCTAAATAAAAACATCACTATTTATACACCTAGCTGACGAAATTTCAACAAATAAAAAATAGAATAACATATAAAGTTAATAATGTTTTGTAATGAAATTATGAATGATAATTATTTTGAAACATAAATTTTACTCTACACTAACAACTAAATTGAAACGGAGGGAATAGTTAACAGTTTTCATTTTACTCTACACTCTACACAGATGGTTTAACTTTATATTATAGGTTGACTGCTGCTACTTGATGGATTGACTTGTGAGATTTGGATTTTTTTGGTCAGATTAATTATGTTATTACAAACTAAGAAAACCATTACAAAGATAATATTGTAGCCGACAATTCTACTTGTCATATGAAGATTCATGTCTGACTGCATCACCCTGAGCTGCCTTATGAAATCTCTTCTTGATGATACTTTTTGCATCATGCTTAAAATTTCTTGTAAGCGTTTTCTCTAATTTTCTGCATAAATATCGATTTTGATTTTGAAGGTTAAGTTTCAAAAATCTTGCCATTTTTTGGCAGAAATCTATCTCTAAATAAAAATAGGGCTGTTATTGCTATATAACAGTCAAATAGTGATTATGGAGTTGATTGTTGAATCTTATTTCTGGTAAAAACACAAAGAAATTTGGAAAAGTTATTGTACTTGTTGATAACTATATCAATTAAATTAAAATTAACTTACAAAATTTAAGCTTTCATCAATAAAAACACAACGGGTTCGTATCCCTATCACCAAGTTTGAAATAGTCGTGAAAATTAAACATCTTGTCATTTTAATAATACTAGATCTTTTCACCGTGCTACGCGCGGTTTATTTATTTTAATTGAATTTTTGTTTACTACGTAAATGGTCTTGTTTGATTGTAATTATTTTTTAATAATTTTCATTAGTTTTATAATTTCTATTTTCTTTCTTTTCAGTAATTTTGGAGTATAACTAACTTAGTTTTCTTTTTTACTTTATACCATATAAACATTATTTTCACAAAACTGTAACTTTTTAAAAAAAATTCACATAATTTAGGGATAAAGTTATGATATCAAAAAGTTTTACCTACCTTATCTATAATCTTTGAAAAAAAATTATTATATATTGTAATTATTTTAATCAATATGGGTAAAATGGATAAATAATTTATAAACTTACATTCAAAACATAAAACGATTATCTTTGCGAAAAAATGTAAAAATTGAAATTACCATCTTCGTCGAACCGTAGAAGTAACTTTACCATATATTTGTATTCTAAAATGAGTTTACAATTTATGTACAAACATTAACTTCCCTTTTTATTAACATTGAGTCATTACAATATTATTAGAAATGTTTTCTATTTGATCTTAAACTTTGTGATTACCGTTTACAATAATAAGGGTAAATGAACATTCTTAATGTCTAAGAGATATTCTAAATATGTTTGCAGTTTTAATCTGTATCCTGATCTAAGAACATTTTTATCATATATAATTTCACAATCTTTTCATTTTCTTTAAAGTATAATATAATCTTGCAGTATTTTTCACTTGATAAATATATTTATTATATATTTCTATGAGAGGGGAGCAGTCTCTAGCGTGTTTACAAAAATTATAAGACAAATTATTATCAAAAATTGTAATTAGTATGTAAATTAAGTTAATATCTTGGATTCAACATTTGTAATGATATAAAATCATAGTATGGAAATATGTCAATATACATGGGAGAGAGTAAGTCATTTATCATTCAAAAAATGTCATCAGTTTAATTTTTTTAATCTTTTAGTTATATTTAGTATTTTAAAATTTGATCCAGATCTGTGCTATTATTGAGCTATTGCCGAGCTAGCAAGTGAAGAAAGAAAAAAAGAATCTGAGATAGCAGTTACGGAACAGAAGATTAGTGGAATATAAATAAGAGGCTTTAACTTTCTTGTTGGCTATCAAATTATTTGGAATATAAATAAGAGGATTTATTTTAGTGGATCTACGTGTAATTCTATTTGGATTGTATAAAAAAAACCAAATAAATGAGTTGACAAAGACAAATTAAAATATTAATAGAATGACAAAAAAAATCGCTAGTATACTCAGTATTCAATAAATAAATAAAAATATGCAAAATTAACAAACACGTGTTTGCTCAAAATTTTATCTTCCACGATTTGTTCATAGTTTTATATTTGAGCATTTTCTCTCAATTAGTTTGTCAATTTTGTTTTCTTTTTTTGGCAAAAATATTTCTTAAACTAAGTTACATTAGCTCTATAAATTCAGTTTCATAATCTCATATCATCATTTAATTGACGTAACAAATATTTTTTAAACGTCAGTAAACCAATGTTCTCCACTCTGAAAAGAAAATAAAATAAAACTAAATGATTATACCAATGATTAAAATATATATATTATTTTATTTCACCTCCTTTATAGTGTGTAAGCAGTAGTAAACGGTTTTGATTTCTTTGTTTGAACCATATAAATACATTACTACAGTAAAATAGTAAAATATCTCCATATGTCTGCTAAATATTTTATTTACAAAAATACAAAAATTGTTTGAAAATATATTACTGTACAAAAATCCGGTGATATCTCTTATGATCATTCTAGGTTGCATTTATGTCTTTATATTGCATTTGCATACATAATTTCATTTGACAGGGTCTAAGATGAACAATTAAGAAGTTTGGGCAAAAATCAAGGGTCATTCTCTATCATTTCAACCTTTAGGGTCAGAGTGAAAGAAATCAAAAACCAAAGAATCAATCTGCAATTTCAGTGACGTGGCAAAAGGGGACAACTCCATTGAATGATTTTTCAATCCGATGTGGACACCCTCACAAGGCTTGATATCCTCCTTTTATTTATAGTAGACGGTCGGTCCAAAAAATCATAAGAGATAATTTAAAATTAAAGTTTCTTATATAAGAAAAGGAATACTATTCTCTTTTTCCTTTTCAGATTAGAAAGTAGAAGTGCCTGAAACTGGTGAATTTGCTAATGCTTCTATGCAAAGTCTTTACTAGGCCTGGGCGTTTCGGATATCCATTCTGTTCGGTTTGGATATTTCGGGTTTCGGGTAGTTCGGATAGGGGGTTAGAGGATACATTTACTACGTGACCTATTTTCGGTTCGGTTCGGATAGTTCCGGGTTCAGTTCGGTTCGGATAGTTTCAGGTTCGGTTCGGATAGTAAAACTAGGAATCATAAAATACCTAAAAATTTTGGTTCTCATTTAGTTCCAGTTCGGGTAAGTTATCAGTTATTTAGGATAAAATATCAAATAAATAGAACGATTTGGATACAAATTTCAGATAATTCGGATTACTTTGGATATTTGGATAAAATTATCCATATACTTTTAGGTAGTTCGAACACTTTATAATTATTTACTTATCTTCAACTATTTTTTGATACTTCTAATATATTTTTAAATGAGAATCATATATTTGATTATGTTATATGTATATAAATTAATAGTATTATATATTTGAGTATCTGTTCGGTTCTCGGTTCGGTTCGGTTATTTTGGGTAAATAAAAGAACCGTTTGGATATTTAAGGGCTTCGGTTCAATTCCGGTTTCGGATATTTTGGTTCGATTCCGGTTCGGTTTTTCGATTCCGGTTTTTTTGCCCAGGCCTAGTCTTTACAATATATAGAGAAACAAAAGACCTTGTGTAAATAAAAATTCACTATGTTTCTCCATTGGGTGGATATATTATAGAAGAAAAAAATTATAAGTTAGAGATTAAAATCATGAACAAGTTGGTGGTGGATGACGCAAACCATCATACCTCAAGGTAGGTGATATATCCATATGTAGAGATTAAGCTGTTCCTCTAAAATAAGGACCACCTCAACAACTTCACAAAATCTTTAACCATAACCCTGAATCTTATAGCTTTACCATCTTCATGCTTAAAATTCTCTTAGCCTAGGATCCGGGACTGATAACAATCATATTCTTCTTTTTGGATGAAAACTAGGGTCTGGGGCTAATTCTATAACCAGTTTGCTAGATGACTAAAGACATAATTATGTAACTAGATTTTGATCCGTGCTTCAGAAGCGCGAGTTTTTAAATCATAAGCAAAATTTGATATGAATTAATATTTTGAGATTGTTGCATATTATTATGTTACAAATTAAATCATATTATATTGAAGAAGATATTTTTTTCTAAAAAATTCTTTAATTTATGAGTTAGTTTATTTGATATTTTGTATGTACATTCTTATCTAATTCTTTCATAAGCCTCTGCATTTTTATCCGGACTCAAGAAACCAAACCAAAACTGATTCAAAAATATAGGTTTGAGTCCGGGTCCAAGAAAAAAATACCTATTGGATAGTTTTTTTAGATTTGCGGATCTCTATTTGAGTCCAGGTCCTACATGAGAGCTGATCGGATAGTCAATGTATCCAAAATATTTTTTTGTATATTAAATACTTTTGGATGTTTCAGATATATTTTAGGTATTACAAATATTTTTCAAGTTTGGGGTTCATGTTTATAGTTATAGTTTTGGATTTCTGATACAAATTCTTTTTTTTTTAATGTATTTTGGATATTCAAATAAAATGATGGTCAGAGGCGAATTAAAAGCTAAGTAGTTGTAATTCTAAAGATTCCCCTAGGAAATATAGAGATGTCTCCTACGTTACAAAAATTGTAAATGTAATTCAATTTTAATAATATAAATGTAATCATTGCATGAGCAAGAACCCAAGTGTTTATAGGTTTTACGCAATTAAGACAGCTACTACAAACTAAAAGATGGGATGATTCTTGTGGTTCTTGGATCGGTCACGTTACTGAGAAAGAAGACATGGCCTAAGTCTTTGTCATCGATGAAATTTGTTGTTTTGATTGATGCAACTGGTCCCCTCACTTCGGTATAAATTCCAGAACATACCTAGAGATTACAAAACCAATAAAACAAAAAGTTTTCTTAAGGCTAAAAGTGGGCACAAGATGCTTCAGGCTGATTGGGTTATCTTTTCCAAACTGCAATAGCTTTTACCCGTTAAGACAACATCTTCTCATCTCCCTATTAAACACAAAGACCTAACCATATAACAGCAACAAACTTTAGATACATCCATCTTGTTTCATAGTCTAGCCTGATACATAAAAAAAACTGTTCAGCTTCTTGGATTGTTTTGGAATGATGAAATGGGGAAATAAGATGAAATGGGGAAGTAAGAAACCTGTTTCTTGGTTTTCAAAGTTGAGTGGTTCTTCTAAGTTGAAACCTGCAAAAGAGAAGAAGCAAGATGATGAAGCTAGCCAGAAGATATCTACAAAATTTTCCTTGAGTTCTACTAAACGTGGAAAAGATATTCATGAGAGCAGCAAAAGGTTACAGAAAATATCAGTAGAAAAGGAGAACGCTACTAGAAGGCCGGAAGATATGGAGTCAAATGAGAAGTTTGAAGAGATCATGAGCAGTGTGAAGAAGAAAGCAAGAGATTTCCAAAGAGAGACGCATAACTTCCTGGAAGTAGAAGCAATGAATAGAGACAAAGGAACTGTGATCATGACGCCAAGGATTCAAGTGAAGAGAGATAAGAAGAGATTTGAAAGACGTGACCAAAAGCTTCTCAAACAAAAGTCAGAGGTCCAGGTACAAAAATCAGCCACAAGAACATGTACAAGAAGCAACATTAGAGAAGATTTTGTGAAGCTAAAGAAAATAAAGCTAAGGGAAGTAAAGCTAAAGGCTGACCAACAGAGGAAATCTATGTACCTAAGAAAGGAGCTAGGAACAAAAGAAAACAGCAAGGTTAGAGTCTTTTCACCAAGAGCTTGCAGAGTGAAAGCTATTGAAGACTTGAAGAAGGCTAAACTGAGAGTACACGAGGACGATGGAGGAGGAATGGAGATGAAAAGCTTTGCAGTAGTGAAATGCTCGAGCGATCCTCAGAAGGACTTTAGAGATTCAATGGTTGAGATGATCATGGAGAATGGTATTATCAACCACCCTGAAGAACTCAAAGAGCTTCTTGTTTGTTATCTTAGACTCAATACCAATGAATATTATGACATGATCATCAGTGTATTTCAGCAGGTGCACAGTGATTTACATGTACATTAATTTTGATGTAGAGTAGTAATAATACTCCCTCAGTTTTTTATATTGAATTTTTATAAAAAAAATTGTTCCAAATTAAATGATCTTTTCAATGTAAAATTTATTTATTTTTATGTAATATTTTCTTGTCTGTTTTATTATTTGTTGAATTATGTTTAAGTAAATAATTAATGAAATAATTATTTTTAAAAAATGTAAAGAATAAAATGTTTTTTAATCTATGTGTGCAATCTTAAAATTGTCATTGAATAAAAAGCAGAGGGAGTATAAAAATAAATATCAATCATAATATTTTGCATAAGAGAGCATGTAGCAGAGCTTCTAGATGATGTCTAACTCTCACATGAATCAAACCGATCAATGACAGAAAATAACTGAACAATGTTTTCAGGATAAGCTTCTATAGTCCTACAAGACTAATAGTCTGATATAGTTATAACTGAAAGGACATGCATGTGATGCTGAAAAGCAGAACCAAACCCAAGAAAAAGAAACATTTGTTACAAGAAGAAAAAGAAAAAAAAAAGGATCTGAAGTAGAGATCCTTAAACATAACAACTTCTCTATCTCAAGAAGTCAGATGTCCAAGCTGTTCTGTAATAGTATTTACATCCCTCGAATCCCAACAACATTTCTCAGCTTTATCGTCTTTCCTCTCTGATTGAACTTGCCGCTGCTCAGTTGAGCCAGGATTCTCTGTCAAAAGCTGCTGCCAGAAGACATCATTCACTCCTGCTCCTGGAGAAGGCGGAGCAGGCGCCATAGACTCAGAGTTCATGTCGATAGTCCTTGGAGAAGGAGGAGACTTACGCGTGTCGGTACTTAGATGCATGCAAGAAAGAGGAGGGCTTTCAGGACAAGTAGATGATTCATCCACATCAAGTGTCATCATCATGCTTCTTGTTTCTTGTCCCAAACTCTCGCAAGAATCGGATACAAGATTCTCCCAAACCGCTATTGATGACTCTAACTGTTCCACCTGAAGCTCTCTCGCGTGTGAAGAAGGGCTTGTGGAGCCTTCCTCATCCTCACCCACAGCAACAAGACATGTTTGGTTCAACCTTCTCTTCCTCTCGTTTGTCTCGTGTAGATACGGAGAGAGATTCAAAGCAAGCTCTGGTTTCTCCAACACTTGAGAGACAAACGAAACCATTGTCTTCTGACGCTTCTCCATGTCTTGTAACTGATCTTTAAGTTGTTTAACTTGTTCCTCAAACATCTCTCGTTCCCTCTCTTGTTTATGTAACTCTCCAAGCAACACTTCTTTCTCCTTAACCAGTCTCTCGATCTGATCATTCATTCTCTGTCGTTCTGAATCAGTCAATGAGTTCTGCTGAGCTTGGAGACTCGTTAGAGAGTGGCTGTGGACAGGTTTGCGTCTATGAATGTTCTTCATAAGATGAGGCTGACCTCTCACGAAATCATCATTCGCAAACTCCCATTGCTCAGGATCAGCTTTTCTAAAACCCTAAAAAACAAAAAAACTTAAACTAAACAAAAGAATGTTCTGTTTTAAAAAAAAAAAGAAAAAAAGACAGAACAGAACTAAACTTACGTATGTATTAAGCTGTCGGATAAAGCTTGAGAAGTTGTTGTGTTTGAAGAATCTTGGAAGAAGGTTTCTTGAGAACTCTGGTGGGTTCCAAACGATGAAACTTTTGTTGCTTTGAGGGCTCCACGAGACGATTGAATCAGATGAGGAGTCATCAACCATCTCGTACGTTTTGGTGAGGAAAGGTGGGAGTGAGCCTCCATGATTACTCTCATCCATCTCAATAAGCTTTTCAAGAAAACCAAATATCAAAACTTTCAATTGGGTAAGTTCAGTACTATCACTAGTTTGGATTAAAAGTGGATAAACCTTCAAACTTTAACAAAGTGAGAGAGAACCCACCTCTGTTAGGTAATGAAGTCAATAAAAAAAAACAGAAAGCTTCTCAGAAACCCCCTTTTAAATTACTCTGGGATTCAATGAATTTAGAGCCCTTTTTGTATTAAATTTTAAGCTAATCAGATAAAATAAAGAAAACTAGGTGGACGGTGTGCGGACATTAATATAACAATATATTGCATAAAAATTGATATGAATTTATAAATGTATTGTAATTCTCTTTCTTTTCTACGTAAGTATTCCATTTTTCCTTGTATATCTTTCTACCTTATTCATTTCGTTTTTTTCTTGTTTTTTTTTTCACACATTCATTATGTTTCTTTTGTATCTCTATTCTAGTTCCTTTTATCTATCATTATACCTTTTTCGTTTGCTTTCCCTTTTTTCCCTTGATCAAATAGTCTTAAAAATCTTTCAAACTTACATTTAGTCTCTCAGAATCTTTTATATTCGTCCTTTCAAACTTAGGTAATGAAGTCAATTAAAAAAAAAACAGAAAGCTTCTCAGAAACCCCCTTTTAAACTACTCTGGGATTCAATGAATTTAGAGCCCTTTTTGTATTAAATTTTAAGCTAATCAGATAAAATAAAGGAAATAAGCTTCTCGAAACCTCTCTGCTTCTGGAGTTTTCAAAGATCGATGATTTTGTGTTGCTCTGTTTCTCTGAGGGAAAAAAAAAACAGTCTTGGGGGAGAGGAAACTGAAGAAAAGTAGACGAGATGAATGACCCATTGCTTGATATGAGAAGAAGAATTGTCAATGCTTCCTCGATTTTTAATGGTCAATACGCAATATAGTCCTCAATCGTATATAGATGTATATTTTTAACAGATATCAAAATTACTGGTCTCAAGTTAATCCAACACTGACTAAAAGTTATGTTGTCGAATATATCTAATCGACAATTTGATTTTAAATGCAAAAGTAAACTCAAATGAATCAAATGCAAAATTAATTATTGAAATTACAACTAGTTCTTTGTAAACAAACAAAAAATTGATTTTTTTTACGTTTCTAACTTCCGCTTCCGCAAGTATTTTGTCCAGATGACTTTCAAGTAAATCATCTAGACGACTTATTTAAAAGTCATATAATATAGTAATTCTGGAAAATAATTTTAAATTCTGTAATAAATATTGTAATAAATGAAAAATTGAAATCATGTAACTAACATATGTTTTAAGAGATATAAATTAAGATATAACAAATTTAATTGTTTTCAACATAGATAAGTGAAAGTAGTGAGTCATGATATTCTTTGGTTTAGGTTTTGCCAACATATTTTGCAGTATTATATGTATTCTTAGAGTTAAATTTTAGAAAGCATAAATATTTTTCTGAATTTTTTTAAAATTTACCTAAGTGTGTTTATTTCTATGTATAGTAAACACTATTTAAGTATAATATGATTTTATAACGTGGTTAGTTAGTTAATTTAATCAATTTAGTTTAGGATTTAGGGTCTGAACGACTTACTATTAAGTTGGTGAATATATTTTCGGTAGACGACTTACTAGTAATGTACTTTTAAACCTAACCGGATTATTTACCGGACATATATAAGATATTTTTTATTCAATTTTTCGCGAAATTCAGAAAACCCTAACACCGTTTCTCTCACCGGCGATTTCCGTCGATTCTCTCTAATCCATCGTTCTCACTGCCGGTTATCTCTCCGCCGTTATCACTGTCGTTCTCACCACCGTTCTCACCGCCGCTTCCTATATTTCAAATTTGAGAGGAAATCCTAACGTTGTTTCTCTGTAAAACTTAGTGCCGTTTTGCGTCTCGTTCGCACGCCGGTTTTCTGTAAACCCTAGCGTCGTTTCTCTTAGTGGCATTTTGTTGAACTCCGCTGCCGGTTAGTTATATCTCTTACTGTCGAGTGATTGATTGAGGAAAAGATAAACATAAAACAATGTCTCTATCAATTTATGACTTAAGGTGTATCTATACTCGTTCTCACCGTCGTTCTCACCGCGCTTCTTTTTCACGTCTATTTTTGCCGATCTATACCCGCTGTTTCGAAGACAACTATATCTTCTCTGAATTTTCAATTCGGTTTAAAATGTTCTACTGGAAGTCTTGGAAGACTTATAATTAAGTCGTCTGGAAAGTCTTCTAGCTGGAAGACTTTATAGACGACTTAAATATAAGTCTTTCAGCTGGAAGACTAGCCAGACGACTTAATTATAAGTCGTTTAGAAAGTCTTCCAGACTTATAATTAAAATGTTATACTGGTTGGTTGTGTGTTTAAGATGGTTGTCTTTGATTGTTATGCAGACAAAAAAATGAATATTCCATAATTCCCCCGTAGGGTACATACAGTAGAGGAAGAGCCCCCCCCCCCAATAAATAACATTTCGTATCATACGGATTATTCGAAGTTGCATACTGCTTTAAGGAATGTTCTTCATGATGATGAATATAAAGAGCTGAAGGAGTCGAAGTTGGGAGTTTTCATCAAGTTCAAAGAGCTGGGATTTGGTTGGGCTTCAAGGCTGGTTCACTATATGCTCGCTTTCTAGCTCGACATAAAGAATAAGTATGAGCTGTGGAGTCTCGTTGGTCCACAACCTTTGAGGTTTTCACTTTTAGAGTTTGAAAACCTCACTAGTCTAAACTGCGAGTACATCAAGGACCTTGCGAGACCGACTGTGTTGTTACAAAGGAGTTGGCTTATTTCTGGGAGATGTTGGGAGTTCATGTTGAAGCTGGGCCAACTACTCAGCAGATAATAGCAGCATTTGAGAGATTCGAAGGGTGGTCTCGGGATGATCGCAAGCGGCTCGGATACCTCGCCATCTTCATTGGATACGTTGAAGGGAGAAAGTATTTAACCCGTACACGGGTTAGTCTGGCAAAGCTAGTGATGGAGTTAGAACGGTTTGAGAATCATCCATGGGGGAGAGTCGCATTTAAGGTGCTGATGGACTCTATGAAGGGCAAAGATATTTCGGGTTCTTACAATGCTGATGGGTTTGTACAAGATCTTAAGGTCTGGGTGCACACTGCTCTGTCGGAGTTGGGTGCTAACTATGGTAATCTCATACCAAACAGACCATCTCCACCGATACTGACTTACAAAGGTGGCAAAGGACGCGGATGCTTTAAAGAAGCTATCGGCAGACATGTATTTACTTCAATCCAAAAGACTTTGAAGAAAACTTATGATTAAATCGTCTGGAAAGTCTTCCAACTAAACAACTTAGTAGAAGACTTATAATTAAGTCGTCTGGAAAGTCTTCCAGCTGGACGACTTAGTGGAAGACTTATAATTAAGTCGTCTGGGAAGACTATCCATACTACTTAATTATAAGTCTTCTACAAAGTCGTCCAGCTGGAAGACTTTCCAGACGACTTAATTATAAGTCTTTTACTAAGTCGTCCAGCTGGAAGACTTTTCAGACAGCTTAATTATAAGTCGTTTGCAAAGTCGTTTCTTTCCATCTTTCTTAATCCGTCAAATATCTAAGTTCATACTTTCTATTTACTGCAAACTACGGTGATCATAAACTTTGTTCAGAAAGACATTGGTGAAATGTTTCCACAATTAGACTCTGATGTTAAGGACCCGTCCGCGGAGAACATAATTAAAGTCATGTTTAATCAGTGGAAGTGGACCATGGATTGCTGGGAAGTCACCGGTACCTAGATCAATACAAATATGGCGGTTATGAGTCCAAGGAAAGAGAAAGTCGTGGTGAAAGAAGACAGTCCAAGACTACGTAGAAGACTTTCTAGACGACTTATCAGTAAGTCGTCTTATATCTTCTGACTTTTATTATTTTAAATACAGCATATTGATGCTTGGATTAATGTGCTGAGGAAGAGGTACGATGCTAAGCCACAAAATTTCAGCAGCGAGAAGATGTGCTTTCTTGAACATCTCTTTTCTCAGCAATGAAGATTCAACTACAAGGATTTTAAGGACTCAATGGCTTAGGAAGAAGACTCCCTGGTGGGACGTGGAATTATTATTCCGGCCCTATACCATCATTTTGTCGACCAAACAAGTTTTGGGGGGCGGATATTGATGATATCTATGCACCAGTGAACACCAATGATCTCATTAGATTGTTATGCGGATATTGATCCCTAAGAGACACATAGTCGTCTCGGACAACATTTATTCTTTTATTTTCGAAGAAGAACTCGATGTGATAATAGAGCATTTTCTCTACATGGTCTCTTATCTTCTTGTTGAGTGTGCCTTCTCTGATGCTTGGATTAATGAAGGACATTTGGATGAATTCTCCATTCTCAAATGTCTTGAAACGGAGAAAAAAACATGAAATAAATGACATTTGAATGGATTCTCCATTTTCCTTATATTTGAAATGGTTTTGAGGTATGAAATAAATGATAGAAGTAGTGAGACATTAAAAAGTGGTTGATATAGTATGCAAAACTCATGAAAATGTCGATATAGACAATATATTATATAATACATTAACAAATGTCTACAACTATAACAAAATCTTAATATATGTAATATAAAGTGTATTATGAGTTTATATCATATAGTCTTTGAAATATAAGGTGTAGTAGAACTATATGAAAATCTTAATATATGAAATATAGCATCATATCATGGTTAGAGTCATATGAGTTTATAAAATATAGTCTTTAAAATATAAGGTGTAGTACAACTATATGAATATATTAATATATGAAATATAGCATCATATCATCCATATATGATGCATATACCAAAAACTATCAACCAAAAAATTATAATGTTAGAAATCTATATATTGAAATCATGTAATATAAGTTCTACAATCAACTACACTGGCTACAAAGTGTAGGCCAGTGTAGTATAAGTTTATATCATATAGTCTTTGAAATATAAGGTGTAGTACAACTATATGAAAATCTTAATATGTGAAATATAACATCATATCATGGTTAGAGTAATATGGGTTTATAAAGTATATTCTTTGCTATATAAGGTGTAGTACAACTATATGAAAATATTATTATATGGAATATAGCATCATATCATCGATATATGATGCATATACAAAAAAATATGAACCAAAAAATTATAATGTTAGAAATCTATAGATTAAAATCATGTAATATAAGGTTTATAACACAATATAAATATGTGAAATATAATATGAAATATGATTAGAGTAATTAATGGGAAGAAAGAGAATAAATTGGGTATATGTAATATGTGATATAATTTGTAACAATTAATATATATAGATGTAAGACCGAAAAATAAACTACCAAAATGCCATTAATGAAGTTGCAAGTAACTTTTATCAGTCGAGTTTTTGAAGGATGTCTTCACTTTTAATAGTATAGATAATGAAATGTGTATTATAAACAGAAAATCATACACATCTTGTTTGTGTATGTACTATGTAGAAGCATATATGACTGTTAGAAATTTCGTAGCTATCTTTTGGGATATTTATTTTATAACTACATAAAGTCTTTTTTACTTTCGTCATTTTTTATGAACTTGATATTATTAACATTGCATCAAAGATATTATATAGTTTTGTTTTAGTTATTGCTTGCTTTGCTAATACTGTAATATACACTAGATGATATCCCGGAGAGTTTTTTATATTAATATTAATTCGGTTTTAATATTTGTAACACTATAATTTTTATTGATTGAGAAATGACGAATATAAATGTTGGTCTCTTAGATATATCATTTGAATGTGTGTTCGGGAGTCCGTCGGTTCCGTTCGATTGATCTAGATTATTAATTTTTCTATATTATGCTCTTCAGTTCCATTCGGATTTTACTAATAAGGTTCTCGAATTTTCAAAGATCAATTTGCTCTGATTCTATGGGGAAATAACAAAGTCTTGTGGAGAGGAGACTGAAGAAAAGTAGATGAGACGATTGACCCGGTGCTTGATATATGAAAAAGAATTATTAAAACTTTATCGTCGATTTTTATTAAGTTAAATTAAACGAAATAAATTTTAAGGAAAAAGGTTTTGATCAGGTGCATACGAAAACATTATCGTGACAATATGAATTTGAACCGCAATTATTAAGAGATGGCAATCACTTATATGGACCGCAGATCTGGTTAGCAAAGACTTGTAATGAGAAATTATTGTACCGTGTATTTGTAGACCCGTAAAATTATGGGATTTATGGAACAAGTTGTTGCAGGTTTGGGTTTCAACAGAATGGATTGAATCGGGTCATGCGAAAAGGAAGACCCGTAACTCTGATTGTTTCACTTCATTTTCACCTAAAAAAGAAAAGAGAGAGTGAGAATGAAAAAGTGATTCAATTATTCTTCTACAGACAAAATAGTAGGTTTTTCGCTGAAGAAAAATCAAACTCTGACGGTAATTCTGGTCTTCACATCGCCTCTACCTGCACAAACTAAGCTTCACATAGTGAGCGAAAAGCTTGCTTGGTGGGTTCAGTAAACTATATCATTGGTTATATTAATATGTTTGGAGTATGATAAAAATAACTAAATAAATGGTTTGATCCAACTAAAATCTTCAATGATATATCAGTGATATTTTGTAATTGACATAAATTCAATGTGTGTAATCCAGTTCAATCTTCGACTTGTCTCATGTATTGAAGTGTTCTGAAACGTTTTGAAACAACTAAAAATAACTAAAATGTTTTGATTGAACTGGATTACGCACATTGACTTTCAGTATGCACACATTGAATTTATGTCAATTACAAAATATCACTGAATTATTCTTAGTGGGCTAAAATTAGGCCCATATTTAGATGTAACTATTATATTCATCCGACCAAAACCAAACCCTTTATAAATTCTCCACCGCTCTTTTTCTCTCCCGGTCACGCCCCCCTCCCCCTCTCGACAGATATCTGTTCGAGCAGACTTTAGTAGCGTAAGTTTTCTTGTTGGCTCTTCTTCAATTTTGGATAAACAGAGATTGGTGGTGTATATATTGGGTCTTCTTCGTAGCCTAGTTAGGGTTTTCGCCGTGATAACATATCAAATTTTCTATAGTTCTTGCAGTTTCTTCGTGGTCTTAACTAGTTCATCTGATTAAAAAAAAAATCTAAGTAAGTAGATTTTTTGTTCTTCTTCTATCATTATTAGATCATCTTTTTGTTCATCTGCTTTTTGTCATGTTTGTTTGTTCTTTTTATGTTTGGAAATTATGTTTTTGAATCCCTTAAATTGGAAGATTTGTCGTGTTATGCTGAAATATATGGGATGGATTTATGCCTAATAATTGTGTTACATGTGATACTTCGGTTAGGGATATTTTAATTTTTACATTTTTTCAGAATGATAACTGCATTTTCATGGGTACCGAAAGGGGCTGCAAAGGCCATACCCGATCATGCTGAACTTCCTTCGAAGGAGGACATCCAAAAGCTCAAGGAGAGTTGTGAACAAGTTTACAGTGAGGAAGAAGAAGATGATACTGAGGATAAAGAAGAGAATGGTGAAGTAGCTCACGCGAAAACAGTAGCAGAAGCTTTGGGAAAATCTTCCAGTTGCAATAATGCTTCTTCTTCAGTGGAGATTAATGACTTAAATGATGATTTGATGAAAGAACTCGACATGGATAATTATGATCAAGAAGATGATGGTAAGTTGCCTTATAATATTTTTAACTAAAATCCATTGGCAGTAGATGAAATGACTCTTTTCCTTTTTGTGTTTCGATTCAGGGGTTGAAATTTTTAGCTCCGGGAATGGAGGTCTTTATTATGCGAGTAATGAGATGGATCCATATCTCATTAATAATGATGTATAAATCTCATATCATTATCTCTTATTTTTATGGAATCTTATCATATTTTTTGTACATATAAATAACATATATGTGTTCTTCAGGATAGTGATGACTCAGATGAAGATGAGGACCAGACAATCTTACAAACCAAGTCAATGATTGTCTGCGCTAAGACCGAAGACAATGATGCTAGCTCTCTTGAAGTTTGTCATATTCTTCTCGCATTTTTATTTATTTATTTTGGTCCACATATACGACATGGAGCTTATATATATATGAATGCATGACCAGGTTTATGTATGTGAGGAAACATCGAATGGTTGTCCAAATATTTATAATCGTGGTGATATATTCGAATTGCCAGCAGTTCCGTTGTGTACTGCTTGGCTTGATTGTCCACTTAAAGGAGGAGAAAAAGGTTAGTGAGATGTATCAATCAAAGTATTATATCAACCATCCAAAAAAATATTGGATTGTTCATTCTTGCTATAAGATGATTATATCATTTGACTCTGTATTTGTTTTCTTTTGCTTTTCGTATTGGCAGGAAATTTCTTAGCTGTTGGTTTGTATAAGAAGCCCCTGATAGAGATATGGAATCTTGATGTTGTATGTAAATTAAACTGTTATTTTACATATATTTGTTTCTCTGACAAATCATGAGACTTATTGTTTTTAAATCACTCAGAAAGATGAGGTGTTACCTTGTGTGCAACTAGGAGGAAAAGAGAAAGGGGTGAGTAAATTAAGTTTCAATTTGGTTTGATTGCAGCAAGAAAAATAAATGTATCCGCTAATTTGATATGCTGTATTTTGTTTTAGAATTACAAAGAAGGTAGTCACACTAGATCAGTACTTGGTCTTGCTTGGAATAAGGAGTTTCGGTATGTCCTATGATTAACTATACATCTTCAGATTTGCTTCTTGATAAACTTGGCTGATTTTTTCAACTTTTTGTTTTGAAAAAAAAAAAAAAAAAGAAACACTCTTGCTAGTGCAAGTGCCGACGAAAAGGTTAAAGTTTGGGATATGGCTACTGGAACATGTATGATTACTATGGAGCATCACACAAAGAAGGTAATGACATGAGAATGAGAAATGCATTAGTTCAGTTGCATTTATTCTCATGTTTTATTGTTTTGTATGGCTCATAGGTTCAAGCGGTTGCTTGGAATCATTATACACCGGAAGTGCTTCTTAGTGGGTCTTTTGATCAAACTGTTGTATTGGTAAGTGGTTTAACATCTTCTTTATTTTGTTAATATAAATTTAAACTTTCAGGTCATTACATATATAACTTTAAGTGATCATTTAATATATATATATTGGTTTGTTACATTGTGTATATTACTTATAAATGTTTCAGAGAGACGGAAGAAAGCCTTCACACTCGGGTTTCAAATGGTCAGTCATGTCCGAAGTAGAAAGCTTGGCCTGGGATCCACATAGTGAACATTCCTTTGTGGTGCGTTACATTCTAAATCATCTATATGATTTTCTTAGCGGTTTTAAAGACTTATTTGTTTTCATTTGTTTCACTTCTTTATAGGTAAGTCTTAAAAATGGAATTGTAAAGGGTTTCGATGTACGTCAAGCCTCAAATTCAGCCTCTGATTTAAAACCAAGTTTCACTCTCCAAGCACATCACAAACCAGCCACCTGTGTCTCATACAACATTTCAGCGCCTAATGTAAGTAACCTATTAGTAATATCCCTTATTTATCAGATGGCAACCAAGATTTATATATGAATTTAATGGTATCAAAATCTCATAGTGTAGTGGTTTATTGATAGATTATTTTCATGTTTTAGACGGCCAAATTGATCCGAAAAATTTAGAATAGAGGAGAATATCAAAGATACTAAAATTTCAAACCATCTATCTATCAAGGTTTTTTTAACTGGACACTGACGCCTACTCTCTCTTGTGTCATTGGTCCTTGGTCTTTGTTGTGTGTTGTTTAGTGGTTCTCACTTTTCTTTTTTATTGTAAATTAGCGGTTCTCACTTCTGTTTTGGATTAACAGCTTTTGGCAACGGGATCTATGGATAAAACGGTGAAGCTTTGGGATCTTTCAGACAACAAGCCTTCATGCATTGCTTCTCACATACCAAACGCTGTAAGAACCAATCAACAAATAAAAATAATTTATTTCTTTTGGACAAGAAAATAATTTATTTCTTTTGGACAAGAAAATAATTTATTTCATTTATCTTAAACCGATTCTTAATTTCTTAACTTGTTCTTATGACTCGAAACTTTTCATGTCACGCAGGGAAGCTTATTTTCCATTGATTTCTCGCCGGATAATCCTTTCTTACTCGCTATCGGTGGCAAAAGGGGGGATCTAAAAGTTTGGGACACACTTTCTGACACAAATGTCTCCCGTAGATACGGAAGCAGCGGAGCCGGACCATAATAATGTACTGAAGCTGTGATTGGTCGTTAGATTCGAACACACTCAACCCAAATTTGGTAGTTTCTTTCGTTCACTAGGTTGGTTTTGTCTTGTAGCATGGCTATTCTTCTTTGAGGCTCAACTTCATAGTTAATGAGCACTAGGACAATATATATTTTAATCATTTTTGAGGTACAACTGAACCGTTAATTTCTTACAAAAAAAAAAAAAATCGCATAAAAAACCTCTAAGGTGATATCTACTTATATTTTAAACCTAGAGTATTTTAGAAACACTTTAAACATTCAAGTTGACAAATCCCCTTATTATTAAAAGGGAAGCAAATGAAAAGATAAACCTTGCCAATGTAATATATTTACATTAGTGTCATTCTGCTTACTTGTCGCAATAAGAGAGCTCTTCAGACCGAATTCATTAACACCCTCGCTCATCTAGAATAATTACAGAGAATTACCACTGGACTGACATTTTAATAAACAAACATATATATTGTAGAAAATATTACACCATAAGACGGTTTCATGTTTTTATTCTCACAAAAAGGCAGTTGTTGCTACCCACACACTTTCTCTAACAGCTTCTTTTCCTTCTAGTTTTGGTCCAACTATCTCAGTCGTTATTTAACTAAGCTGTACTCTAACCTAACCACATTAATAGCGGGAAACTACCCTCACCGTTCATCTCCCCTCCATACCAACGGTCCAGATGAACTCTCTTTTTTTTGACAAGACAGATATCTGTCTAGTATGCTCACCATTCGATCTTTTTTTTTCTTGTATTATCAAAGGCTCAGATTTGTTGTTTCCATCCCAGTAACATTAATTTCTTCATCTTCTTCGTTTTTGACACAAACAAAGGTTTTTACAGTTTCATGTTTTTCTCACAGGGTTGACTTCATCTCATTACGGTGGCAGTGTGAAGGTATCTTACTTCGACGAACCAATTACCTCTTCAGTAACTGTTTCTTAATATAATTTCTTGTCCTTTTATCCTATTGCAGACGAAAATGTCGGATCATTGCATGGTTATTCCTGGGGAGTGGTCTTCGGACAACTATCTTTGGAATTTTGTGATAGACAAGAAGAAGATGTCGAGGATTGTACCTGTCCGTTCTGGCATCCCCCTGCTTGAATTACAAAACAATGTCATTAAGGAGTTCTTTACCTTCACTGAACCGCCTCCTACTCCTGTTTTGAGTTACTGGCCACCTAACACCAAAGAGCTTGCGACCGGCCTCACCACACCACCTGTTATACTGACCAATGACGGGTCTGTATCCTACTTCTTCCATCACTTATCAGCACACCCAAGCATGAATTTGTTTGTCACTTTTGACTCAAACACAAACAAACCTCCTTTGAGCCAAGTCAGTGACGCACCTCTTCGCTTCTCCACACCTAACCAACCTATAAGGCCTGATTGCAACCACTTCCGAAACCCTTCAACCGCTTCCTCCAAAATGCCAAGTTTTTCCCTCTTTGCTGATGATGAACTCCAACAAGACATGCCCCTTTTTCCTCCTACTGAGAACCAATCAATACATTCTGCTGGTACAGCTACTCCTTCCGTCGAACCTTCTAAGCCCCATCGAGTGTCCACTCAAGACGAAACTATTTCCTATGCAGATGAGATGCTAGAAGAGGTGTTCAAAGAGGATCCCGACAACATCCCAGATACTTGGGTATTGGATGATGAAGAGGAGACTTTATCTGAAAGTTCACAACCAGAAATTGATGTACCAGTTCGTGGTTATGACCACGACTTCTGGGACCCTTTGTTAGACGACACCCTCGGTGGTTCAGATGCAGCCGAGATCATGGCTGGGATTCATGTTCCAAAAACAGCTCCTGCAACTTACCAGTGCACAACAGGTGGTGCCTTCGATCATACTGTTCGTTTATCTGGCGAAGATGATACGGATTGGAAGAAAGACTTAGATTTCTTAGGTGTACACCAGAGAGAAAGTACGCGTGTACACTGCAGTTCCGCGTCCAAAGATACACCCTCCCGTGGTGTACATTCTAGTTCAGCGTACACGCGTACACCACTCCCAGACGGTAAACATCCGTCTTTTCACACACCACCTCCCATGCAACGTGATACTCACCACAGTGGCCCTGATACCCCTCCTCCTCGGGAGACTAGACCTCTTTCTGAAATCAGTGATGAGGAGTTTGATATTCCCCCCCTCTTTGATGACGTTGCTTACCAGGCTGATGCTGTTCCAGATCTTAACTTAGATGACAGCGATGGAGAACCTACTGTTGGGAAACTATATGCAACCAAAAAAGATTGTCAAATTGGTCTCGCAATATATGCAATCAAGAAACGCTTCCACTTCAGACAAACCCGAACCACTAGGCACTCCTTTGTCCTTAGTTGCCACGATGAGCGTTGTGATTGGCGCATACTAGCCAAAGAACTCAGCACATGTGGTTATTGCACAATCAAGAAGGCGCAGCTCACCCACACTTGCCCATTGGACCAGCGTGATAATTACAAGAGCAGGGCCACCTCTAGAGTTATTGCTCATGTTTATCGGTCTCGTTATGGTGAACCAAACGAGGGTCCTAAAGCAGCTCAGTTGCAGCAGCTTGTACTAGAAGACCTGCGTGTTGATGCTTCATACATGAAATGCCACCGGGCAAAAGACATAGCTGTTGATATCACAGTCGGAAACGCAGAGGAATCTTACCACAACCTGGCTGCATACTTTGAGAGGCTGAAACAAACCAACCCCAATACTGTCACATTCATTGAAACTGAACATGATGATTTTGGTAAATCCCGTTTCCTCTATGCTTTCCTCTCATTTGGTGCTTCCATACAAGGTTTTCGTCGTCTTCGGCATGTTCTCATTATTGATGGCACGCATCTGTCTGGAAAATATAAAGGTGTTCTTCTCACAGCTAGCGGCCAAGATGCCAATTTCCAGGTTTTCCCTCTTGCTTTCGCTGTTGTTGATGCTGAGAATGATAGCTCTTGGGTCTGGTTTCTTACGAAGCTCGAAAGGATCATTGCCGACTCCAACTCTCTCACTATCATCTCAGATCGTCATATCTCCCTGCTCAAAGCTAAGAAAATTGTCTTCCCCAAAGCTCACCATGGTGCATGTATTGTTCATATCATGAGGAACGTTGTTTCCCGTTTTAAGAGCAAGGGCTTGGCAAAACTTGTATGTGCTGCTGCGTTTTCCTTCAAACGCAAAGATTTTGATGACAACTTTGGGAAGATCAGGCAATCTAATGCAGCTTGTGCTAAATACCTTGAAGACATCGGTACTGCTAAATGGGCACGGACATACTTCCCAGGTAACAGATACAACCTCCTCACTAGCAACGTCGCTGAGCAACTCAACAATGCTTTGAGCAAATCCAGGCCTTCCCCATTGTTGAGTTATTCATGTTCATTCAACGGATGTTAACACGTTGGTTTTCTGCGCGTCGAACCAAATCTGCTAAATACCGGGGTGCTGTGACACCTGAGGTTGCTCTTGTTATGGACACACACATCAAACTCACAAAAGGAAGTAAAATCTCTAACATTACTGATTGGAGCTATCAAGTCAAGGGCATTTTTGGATATTCTTATACTGTTGGCTTGGACAGCAAAATTTGCTCCTGCCAAATATTCCAAAAACTAAAAATCCCATGTGGTCATGCACTTCTTGTTGCCGACTCTGTAGGTCTCCTTCTTGTATGTATAACTCACGTGTGCCTTTTTGGAAACTTTTATGCATTCCTTAATTGAATGTTAAGGTTTATTCGGCTGCCCATCTTCTTTTTATAACCTGCAAATAAAGTTAAAGTTAATAACTTATACAAAAACATATTCTCAGACCACATTAATATTACAAGTAACTATTATCATAACATTTCTGGCAAAGTACGTCAAATATATACTATACAAATAAGCTCTCATGTATTTGAATTATATTATGAGACAGACATGTTCTATGGCCATATATATTTTAGAGATCTCTATATTTTATACATCTAAGATATTAGGGGTTTGGATAATATTATGAGACACTTCTTATACTTACATGAAAGTGTAACTTATTTCAATACTAACTAATCATAGTTTAGAATTTTTTATTTGACTCCTATTTGAATTTAGGAATTGTAGGTTACATAAAGGTTGTCCACAGTGTTATTTGAAGTCAAGCAAGAGACTATATAATAACAAAACACCAATGTTGTATATTCTAATATTATTTTAACTATATAATAACTAAAACCTTGATGTTTTAACTATATAATAAGTACATCCTCAAAGATGCAAAATAATTTTTATAAACTTGCTAAAATATCGACACTCTTAATTTGAATTACAAAACCAAGACTTTTTTTTATCATAAGATTGAAACTAAACTAATTTCCGTAATCTATGCATAAGCTATTAAATCCAGTTTTGTCTCCAAGCAATTGTTGTATTTAATGCAATGATCTATTCAAGCAAATTATGGTAAGTTTTCCAGCGTAACAGCGTCAAAAAACATTCTTATTGATACGAAAATCATATATATTTGAATTCGAGATATACATATTTGTATTCGAGAAATCTATTAACTTGCTAAAATTTTGGTGTCTTAACCATACAATCAATGTCGATTGCCAATCAGTTTAGGTAAAATTAGTTCTATATATTATCATTCCTTATTAGACTTATTTCATTAAAATCTTAACCCAAGGTTCTTCTATAAAAGCTGAATCGGGAATGCTCCAGACATGTCCCATATTATTTTCTTTGCTTAAGTATCTTATGATAGAAGATAAAAAATAAGAGAAGGAGAAATCGTACCTGCGTTCGTCGATTGTAAGAGTGAAAATATTTGGGTAGAACCCTAATCCACTTTCGTATTTTTATCCATCGTTATCTCAATACTAGGTGATTTTCCCGTGCTCATATGCACGGGTATAAATATTTTTAATTATATATATATGATAATAATTGATTACTATTTAGTTTTAATTTTAAATTAATTTATAATTTGTATGCATCTTTTATTTTAATAATATTATATTACTTTAATTACTATAATTTATATATGTTATATTTAGTCGATTTTGTTGTTTTTACGGTTGATTTAGTTATCATTTGGATAAATTGGATTGTATCTCTGAATTCAACTGTAATATTTTAAAATATATTAATTTTTAAGTAACTACTTATTTACATGTACTCGGTGTTGTCTTAGATATGTAAATATATTTTAGGAAAATTATGTATAACTTAAGATATATTATGCTTAAAATGAATTAAAAATTAACTAAAGTGTATGATTCCAAAATACGTAAATTAATATAACGATAATATTTTAAAGTCTCATATGTTTTGAGTTATCATATGATCAATAGAAGGTTACATGCATAAGTAGTTGATACACTTTTGATAGCTCATGAACACACATCAATATTTACAATAATTAAAATATTTATAAATTCTAAATAATTTTATGCTTTAGATCTATTGAATGTAAACTGAAATTTATTTTAAATAATCTTAAAATTGGAAATTCAGATTTTTCTTTGATATTTTTATTATGGTTATATTTAGTTTCACAAACATAAAAACATAAAATTTAAAACAAAATTTAATATTAAGAAGACAAATAATTTTAATAATGATAAAATATCATATATCTAGCTCATTAAACTAATTGTTAATTATTTGATCAAGCGATGTTTATTGTTAAATTTAATTTTAGTTTTTAATATCTCTTAGCAATAAGCACTACACAAGATTGTGATTGTATTTGAAAATAATATTATATAAGTAAAATATAATTTATAGATAATTTCTGTAATTGAAAGATATTATAATCAACTAAATATATGAAAAATAAAAAAAAATTCAATAATATTAACTATAAACTATTTTTATTATTCTAAAAGTATATTTTTTGTTTTTAAAAAATAATTTTAAATGTATTATTACTATTTTGTGAATTTTCTTTTTTTATGAAATCATATTATATATACATATATTTTCGTTTTCAATTTGTTTTTATGACTTTATAAAAAAATTCCTTATTATTTGATATATTTTTGGAAATTTTTAAAAAGAAAACTATATAAAAGAATGAATAATACTATTTTAACTATTTTTAATTCATTAAGGGTATTAGTGTAATCAACCGTCGTTAAAATGAACGTGAGAGCGACACATAGGAAACTGACTTCTCAAATAATATTATAGAGATTCATTTTTTTTTTCTATAAATGTGTTATATTTATACGATAAGTGTTTTGTCTTGACATGTTGCTGGAATAGCCAAGTTAGAATGGGCCTTTAATGAGAATATATTGCTGAGAATACTGATATAAAAAAGCTGAGCTCCATTGCTTCTCACGTTTATAAACTTTACTCAGATATTGGGTTGTTAACTATAAATCATAACACATTTAATAAACGATTTTCCCATTGTTACCATAAATTTACCCAAGCTAATAATCCCTTTAAGAAAATCTTTGTGAATGAATAATTATTCGACAACAAAGCTAACAGTTTTGGTTTGCTAAATTTCAATACTAATCTCATCCCGCACAAGGCGCGGTTCATATCCTAGTTTAGCATATTAAACCTTCAATTTGGTTTACTTGTACATCAAGTCAAAAATGTAACCGGTACTGTTCAAATATGATGACGTGTCGGTTTATTTTATTTTTAAAAAAAATTATTTCACTAATAAATAAATATAAAATTACAGAAAATATAAAAATTCATTAAAAACTCAAAACAATTCGTAAAAAATCATAAAAATACAAAAAATCACAAAGGTAACTAAATTATTTTATTAATAAAATAAACATAAAATAGAGAAAATATTTTTTAAAAATAAAACTTAAAAGAAATTATAAAAAGTCCCAAAATAAGAAAATTCACAAAAAATTAAATAAAATCAAAATTTTTAAAAAGAAATAATATAAATATAATAATAGTATATAATAAATATAATTTTTTAAAAAAATATATTTTTATAAAAAAAATGAGAAAACACTATAGTTTAGTGTTTATTGATTGGGATTTTCTAGATTTTATACCTAGATTAATATAGGGTATATTAATAACTGCTAAAAGACTTGGACATTAACTTATTTGCTTTGATTTGGTTCACGAGAATCATTTGATGGTACATATCAAATGCGATTAATTTTACGAAGACATATATATGATATATAATAGCGACATGAAAAATAAATAGCAACATAATCTTTCAAAGTATACCCGTGCAGGTGAAAGTATAGGTGCTTTGATTTGAAGATAATTAATTTTCTAATAAAATACAGTGTTTTCTAATTTTTTTATAAAAAAAAATTATTATTCTTGAAATTGTATTAATTTTATCTATTATTATATTTATTTAAATTTAAGTTTTTATTTTATTTAATTTTTCCTGAATTTTCTTATTTTGGAATTTTTTTATAATTTCTCATTAGTTTTTCTAATTTTCTTATTTTATTATTTTTTAAGATTTCTATTTTTATATTTATTTTATTAATAAAATCATTTAATTACATTTGTGATTTTTGTAATTTTCTAAGATTTTTTACGAGTTTTTTTGAATTTTTAAAGAATTTTAATATTTTCTGTAATTTTCTATTTATTTATTAGTAAAATAATTAAAAAAAGCTGACACGTCATTGTTTTTGAAAAGTACCGGTTACATTTTTGACTTAATGTACAAGTAAGCCAGATTGGAGGTTTAATATGCAAAATTTGCCAACTTGAATGTTTAAAATGTTTGTAAAACACTCTCATGGTTTAAAGTGTAAATGACTGCTATTTTGGAGGTTTTTTATGCGATTTTCCCCCAAAAAAAACTAGATTTTAATTATGGAGTATGTTGATATGGAATATTTTATTCTCATCAGTTTCATAAAAAATTACATATTCCTTCAATGAAACACAATGACTATTCTATCGATTAAAAAATATCCACTCAAAAGTTCGTAGAAAATGAGATAATGTTTTTTGACAATAGGTTTTCTAATAAATGAGAAGAATTTATTCCATTTTTTTCAATATCTCATTTATCTTATTACATTTTTTTGTTTCATCAGTTCAATTGATTGATCATTCTTATATTAAAACAAAAAATCGATGAATATTTATTTTTGAAAGAAAAAACTGATAAATATAAAAAATGTAACCCCATCTGTTTCATAATATAAATAGTTTTAGATGTTTTTTTATTTTACAATACAAGTAGTTTTAATATCTCAGTATAATTTTTGTATTTGTTTGTTATTCTGCTAATAATAAATTATACTATTAGTTATTGTAGCTAAAACTACTTATATTTTATAACAGAAAGAGTATAAAATAGCATAATCACTTTTCCAAAACCAATATTTGAACAACATGTATGAAAACCTGAACTCCACATTTAGTAATCCAGTTCTCTTTTTCTGAAGAGGAAAATCGCATGAAAAAGTCATGAAATTGACATAAATTTCGACGTTAAATCTTGGAATTCAACTACTAATATTTTAAATAAAGAAACTTGTATCAATAAAATATAAAACATCGAAAATAACTTTCTTGTTTCACACATCAAAATTGTTACCGATTACTATTTATTTGCAGATAAAAAGCAGTGACATGATAGTTTATTTTCTTTAAAAAAATTAGCTTAATTAATAAAAACAAATAAAATTCAATTTAAATTCTAAAAATTCATAGAAACTGAGAAAAATCAAGAAAAAGAAATAAAAATCAAAAATCAAAAATAAATAGTAAACAAAATTATAAAAGATCGATAAAAATCAGGAAACAAATAGGAAAATTTAATAAAATCAGGAAAAATAAAAAATTCAAAAAATTAAAATACTGAAAAGGAAAAGAGTTTATAAAAATTCAAAATAAAAATAGGATAATTTTATACTTAAAATTTCAAAATTTAATATTCAACAAAATGTTTTAAAATCCTATTGTATCTCGTAATATCTTTTTACAGTGATATGAAACTTGTCACAATCATCGCTCTGTCGAACCTGAACTAAAAATTCCTGAATGCCTTGTTGCGTTCAACTCTCTAAGATCCGAAGGATCCAAAAGTGAAAATTAATAAAGAGCAATAAAAAATATAAATTCAGAAAACAATAGTAAAAAATAAAAATAAATTACAAAGCACACCAATCTTGAAAAAAGAAAACCATGAAATTGGAAAAAAATGGCAAAATTGACAAAAGCCTTGAAGTTGGCAAAAGTTTACAATTCAAGTATCTTGTTGAATCCAAATCTTTAGGATCTAAAGGATCCGAACCGGACATCCAAACGCTTTTCTTTTGTGGGCAAAAGACATCCAAACGCTTATATGCCTACTTATACACCAAAGATGTTTGGGTCAAGTACTTTTCCTTTTCAATTTTAAATTTTTTAATTTTTGTTTGTTTTTTACAGATTTTTATAGATTTCCTATTTTCTAATTTTATTGATTTCTACAATTTATTTATTTTTTAATTTATAATTTATAATTTTTATTATTTTACTATTTTCTTAATTTAATCGATTTCAAATATTTGTTTTTGTTTTTAATATAAAATTTTGAATATATAATTTTTTGTATTTTTTTTTTGAATTTTTCCTGAATTTATATCAATTTTTATAATTTATATTGATTTTATCTAATTTTATTTGTTTTTTCTAATTAAAATATCTTTTTAAGTATGCCGTCATGTCATCGTTTTTTATCTGCTAATGTACAGTAACCGGTCATAATTTTGATGTGTGCATTAAGGGTCTGACTGGTTCAAACGCAGCAATTGCGCTTGCGGTTACAGAAATTTGTGGATGCGGGTGGTTGCGGTTTCTAGCGGTTTTAAAAGATTTGTACGACTAGTACTGCAGTTAGAAATTGGTTTGTTTGCTAGATACATATGACTGGTTAATTACCAAATGTGACAGCTATTAAACAGTAAAGTAGTAATATTTACATTTTAGATAATTATAAAAATATCAAAAATCATAATATTATAATAAATATAAAATTATCTTTAGAAAGTTATAGTATCAAATTTTTTAAAATTATAGAAAATATTTTTATTTTCAAATTTTATAACATTAATTAAACATAATAGATATATTTAGTATTTATCTAATTTTAATTTAATTTTGTTATTGAATATTTTATTTTTGTATTTATATTTTTTTTACAAAAAAATAAAACAATTACCTCCGGCACTACAAACATGGGCATTGTCTAGGATTCCTTACTCGCTAAGTATTTTCCCGGCCACGTCGATCTTTACTAATATGAACTATCTATTCTGGAGGCTTCCTAAGGAAGAGGATTTTAGTTACTTTCCATCGATTTTTTGGTATATTTAGAAAAATAGAAATGATAAATTTATAAGAGCAAGAACGGTAATCCTCAACAAATTTTTCATTTGACAGAAGTGGAAGGGGCTCTGTGGGCCGAGGCACATAGTCAGATGCATACTCCACATGGCTCTGTTCCAACGGTTTATAATGGACCTTCTTTGGAAGATAGAAGAGTTTGTTATATTGACGTTGCATGGCGTGGTGAGGATATCTATACCGGTCAGGGATGGTACTGTAAAAAGGCGGGATCAAATGAGGTAATGATAGGGGCGATGAATCTTCAACGGAGTCTTTCATCCCTTCATGCTGAGTGTGAAGCTCTGATATGGACAATGGAATGCATGAAGACCTTCCAATTCTCTTACGTAGTTTTTGCAACAAACTATTCTCAATTGGTGAAGATGGTGTCATCACCAGATGACTGGCCCGTCTTTTTTATGCACATGGATGAATTTCAACGCAGTAAGAATTTGCTCCCTAACTTCCGGATCCGACATATACCGAGAGCACAAAATCAATTGGCATACAAGTTTTCACGTAGTGCGAGAAGTTTTCCAACAGCTATGTTCTATGTCGATTTCACCCATCCAATTTGACTTCCGAATCAGGAGGTCCAGTTACTTAGTATAGTTTTCGTTGTTGTCAGAAAAAAAAGTTCACCATTCCGCAACCGCAAACATTAACTGGAACCAACTTTTGAATGTAAGAGGTTTAGAGCGATTTGAAGCGGTCTGGGTGATTAAAACACAAACAACTGTTGGAAACCGCAAAAGCTGCATTTGCGGATGATAGCGGAGAAACCAATCATGCCCTAAGTAAGTTAGTTTCAATGTTTAATATGCTATTAATACTAGTTTCTATGTTTAATATGCTATTAATACAAGTTTAAAGTGTTAACATTTGAATCTCAGAGTTTAAAGTGTAAATTTTTACCAATTTTATGATTTTTTATACGATTTTCCTTCTTTTGAAGCCTTGTGCTTCCATACATATATAAAAATTGAACTCCACAATCATGTTTAGTCTCCTTCACAACAAAGCAACGGTGTTAACCCAAGCTTTTACTTAACTGTATTTTTAAGGAATTTTAGTAATTTAAACCCTCAACTAAAGATTAATCTTAAAATAAACCCTCAACTAAAAATCCTGTGAAATAAATCTTCATTTTATGTTTGTTAATGTTTTCGCTCCTCCGTAACTTTTATCGTCAACTTTCAACGGAGAAACATTAACTGTTGACGAAAAGGTTACGGAGGGGAGAAAACATTAATGAATATAAAGATGAGGGTTTAATACACAAGATATTTTGTTGAGGGTTTGTTTTATGATATATCTTTAGTTGAGGGTTTGAATTACAAAAAATCCTTTTTTTGAGAAATTTCTATAAGGATTGATTATTTAGTAATTTCATGACCGACTTTATTGTTAATACAAACTCACTTTTCTTTGTCAATGAGACCTCACACTCCTTTGGTAAATCTAACTTGTAGCTATTCTTGTTTTCCTATTCGCTCTTTCACAACAAAATACTTGTTTTTGAGATTATTGTTTGGTTTGAGTTTTGCATTAGTCAATTCGTACAAAGGAACAACCTATGACCGGAGTTCAAATTCAAGTATCCGATCCTCATTTGGTGAGGAATCCACATTAGCTCAGACAACAAATCAAGTGTCAATTCGTTTTTTGTTCTCTAACAAATCATTTCAGTCTCTCAATGCTATGATAAAACCTCCCTCAGCGTGTTCATCTTCCAGTGGTGTCCTATAAGAACAGTGCCTTTAATGCCATCTTCAGTGGCTACATCATTCAAACCAATTACTCATGCATTTCCATCCGACCCACCAACCAATCTTAGAAAAGACAAAAGGTAACTAAAAGATAGCTTGTGCTAATTTAAGTTATAGATATGTTAGAAGCGCTCACTGAGCCACCATTCTACGCATTAACTGTGGTCTTATTTCTGTATTTGCTTATGTTAATTTGTGAAAATTAGTAGGTTCTCCATTGATTTGGGAAGCTCAGACAACTTAAGAGAGTTAGGTACTCAACGTTCCACTCCAGCTTTACAAGATGAGGTTTGACTTGTTCAGAAATTTGATGAACTAATTCACTTTATGATTGGTTTAACTATGAGTTTATTCATTGTTTTATTTTTCCTTGCAGGTTTAAATTACAAAATTTTTTTTGTAATTTAAACCCTCAACTAAAGATATATCATAAAACAAATCCTTAACTAAAAACCTTATGTAATAAACTCTCATCTTTATGTCCATTAATGTTTTCGCCCCTCTGTAACCTTTTCGTCAACAGTTAACGTTTCTTCGTCGAAAGTTGACCAAAAGTTATGGAAGGGCGAAAACATTAGCGGACATAGAGATGAAGGTTTATTTCACATAATTTTTAGTTGAGTGTTTATTTTATGATATATCTTGAGTTGAGGGTTTAAATTACTAAAAATTTTATTTTTAACAGTTTAAAAGGTCCTCAATGCAAATGGTAAAAATTAAGGTTTAGGACATCTCCAAATTCATTCCAAAATCCATTCTAAATTTCATATTGTAGTAAAATCATTTCTAACCTTACTCTAAAATAGAGTAATGAGTTGGTTTACTTCATGGACATAATTACTCCAAATATGAAATAAACCAATTCATTAATCTAAAATAAAGTAGAACTTTTTTATTTACAAAATAGTCTTCTATATTTAAATATTTCCATTTTTAATAAAATATTTTTATATATAAGTAGATTAATATTAGTTTATTATATATAATATAACATATACTGTTAATATTTTTAGTCATATAAATAGCCATCTAATGAATTATTTTAAGCGATAAAATATATACAATATAAAACATAAAAGATCATACATATAAAAAATAAAAGATAAACATATAAAAGAAATAACATAAAATAAATAAGTTGATCATCAGTGGGAAAATTATACTAATTCTAATGAATAATTTAAGTTGATGTATTATTGTATTTAAACTATGTAATGTAATTTTTAATGCAATAAATATCTTTTAAAACTTTGTCAATTAATTTTATTTATATAATAAAAAAATAATTGTGTTTAACATTATATTTAATAGAATTGTTATAAACTAAAAATGGACTCTGTAAATCTATACTATTATTAAAGAAGTAATTTTGCTGAGGTGTCATGTCATCCACGATTTTAGGTAATTTTCATAATTTTTAGTTTTAAATCCTATTTTCGTAATATTTTCATTCATAATACTTATCTAACATGTTTTTTAACTTTTTTTATTATTATAAATCATTAACTAATAATAATCCGATAAAATACATGGTTGATCAAAAGCATTATCAAAATATTTTAGTTGGTTATTATGTTGATTATGCGTCGCTGACTTAGTCATTATCGAGAGCTAATAAAATCTAAACAAAAGAATACAAAAGTATTATTCTCTTAGTAACTTCAAATCTAAGTTATTTCAAGGAGACTCTTTTATTTTGAATAATTTCACCATAGGTGATTATACAAGAGAATATAGAACGAATCCTCTTCTTTTTAAGATTAACTTTTATAGAACAACCAAAATTACTCCTTGTGATTATTTTCCAAAAGAGTTGCCAAATAATTATTTCAAAGATTTTAAAGAAATATTAGGAAGTGAGTATGAAAAAGAAGTCTTGATCGGTAAATTTTCTATATCATAGTGTTTTAAATTGATGTGTCCCTATTTATATTCTCTTTTTCACCAGTTCCTTATTCTAATGTTTTGTGTTTTAGATATTATTGGTGAAGTTGTGAATGTTGGACCTTTAGAAGATCTCATGGCAAAAGGAAAGTCAACAACTAAGCTGGAATTAACAATTCGTGACATAACGTAAGTTTTATTCAGCTTTTAATTTTATATTATTTGATTTTAATAATCTTATACTGTCTTGTATTTTAAATATTTAATGACACACGTTTAACATGTACGTTGTGGTCTGGGTATGCAAAGGAAGTATCAGATTTCTTTAAATCTAATGAAGTATCATGTATTGTCTGTGTTGCTCGATTTGTTTGTGTGCGAGAATTCAGAAGTACTTTTTCCCACAGAATTTAACATCTAAATTGCTGATAATATATAATATTTATTTTTTGTTGTAATTATGTTGATGTTTTAGGAGCTGTTATTGTTTTTAATGTATTCAATGCCACTGAAATTTTTTTTTATCCACAACTACAAGAAGTGCTCGACTTCAAATCCAAATTTCCCAATGATGATTTGGCTATTACTAGAGAAAAATTTGATCCAAAATCTACGCCTATAAGAGTAGATTTATATGATGAGTTTTTCATTAATAATCCAATAAAAACTATCGGTGCATTGAATGTATCGAATGAGGTATGTTCCATTTACTAAATAGTTTTGGTTACAACTAACGGATGTCAACTGTATTGATGAATTTAGTTTTATGTGAAGTTGATTTGTTTGTTTCTATAGGTGGGAAAATGTGTTACACTTTATTTCCATTGAAACTACTCCAAAGTGGTATTTTGTTGCGTGTCGTACCTGTAGGATGACAGTGTCGTACCTGTAGGATGACAGTTCATCCATGTGAAGATTATCTTGATGATAGTATTTAGCTGAATATTTTAAGCCTAAAATATTAAAATTGTCCGAATAACTCGATATTTTTTACCCAAACAACTCGAATTAACTGATATTTAACCTGAAAAACTCTTATTTTTTTAACGCTAGATTCGATTCAATCAAAATACAAAGAAGACATTGTTTCATATCCAAACTCCAACAGCTGGATGGATCTAAAGAAAGAAAATGCAAAAGAAACTGAAAGTAAAGAAACAAGACAACAAAAATGGCCAAAGAGGAGGGGAAACATGACCCTATCAGTAGATAGCATATGTAGATCGACAACCGTGCCACAGAATTGTAACTTCAGAGCATATCATAGAACCAAGCAAGAAGCAGCTAAACGTAGAAACACAACACTAGTATACGTTATCTAAGATTGCCTCTTTTTTTGTGCTCAAACACCAGAAAAAACCTCGAGAAGACTTCGTTATCCAAGACTTCGTTTACAGTCATAACTGAAGTTGAAATCATCTCTATACCAAGAAGCAACATTAAGAACCATTCGCTTCCGTTTCAATAACTGTATGGAACCATCAAATTTGACCTTGCAACTTCCCACAATTTAAGTAAACATGAGCGAAAGCTCCAAACCGTGCCGGAAAAACTCAGCCAAGAACTTAAGATCAACATCATGACTGAACCGTTGCCATCAAAACCAAGATACAACAATCTACAACACCAGCAATCCAAATCAAACAAAGAACACCAAGGCAGCTCCGTATAACCAAACCAAATGAAACAAAAACCACAGAAAAACTCATCGATACCAGATGTGTTTCGACGGGAAGGGATGATGGAGGACGAGCTAGCAGCCCCCACCTCAAGACACCACACACACCACCAATAAGGACCTCTACAGATCCGAAACCTGCACAAAAGAAGAGCTAACAGCACACATAGCCAGGCTGCGTGCACAAACAAGCTATTCCAAAATCCTGCTCAAGCTTCCCTGATGTCGAGAGCAACTCTCTCCTCAGCAACCAGATCTGACTTTTGACGAATGAAACTCAACCCACCACGACCATAAAACACAGACATAGCAAACAAGAAGGACCAGAGAGGAGCAGAAATAGTAAAAGAATAGAGAAGAAGAACAGTTGGTTTTCCGGCACTGCGCGCAGGAGGCGGCGGCCGCCAGAGAGAGAAGAGGAACTAGGTTTTTTTCTCACTAAACTCAATCCGAGAATGAACCTGAAAACACTAAACTATCAGAAATTAATCTCCGAAGTGGAACCAAACTAGACCTAAATTTTTCCTAATATTATCAGGTTCCTAACTTTGTTACCCTAACCGAACCGAAAACTGAAATAACCAACTGAACCCAAAATATTTGAACCAAAATCAAACTGAAAACTGAATGCCCAGACCCAAACCAAACCATAAAACCCACTAAAGTCTTAGTATACAGACCTTCAAACTCATATTCTAACCGCAAAACCTAATAACCTTCGAAGCTTTGGAATAGGATTACGACTGATTTGGTTTTATAATTGAGTTTCTGATTTATATTCATAGTATAAATCAGAAAATAAAAGAAAGAGAGCAAAAAGAAAAAAAGAGAAAGAACAAAAAAAAAAGAAACAAAAAATATAAAGTATATGAGATATAGTGAAATATGGTCCATATTCTAACGCTTAAAATTAAAGACTAACAAATTAAAAGTATCTATACTATTAAAACAGAAGACCCTTTTTTCAAGCGCCCTTCTGTTTCAACAATATTTACAGAACAATGCCACTGCATAAGTTTTAAGCTATGCTTTGTATTAAAGCGGTTTTACCCGATGCAAGTGGGTTTGACCCGATAGAATATTCTAAAACAAAAATTTTTATTTAATTCTGTTTTCTGTTTTTCTTTTATTTATGCAGCAAAAATCACACATTTAATTAATATAACCCTTTTCATTTATTTATATATGCTTTCGAGATAACATTGTCTATATATTTGCATGATATAACACATATATATTTGTCATGTACGTTTTGAATCAAACACATCCTTCCATCCATATTACGAAATAAATGTGCATACGATTATATCAATTAATGTACATACAAACATTACTATCTCATTAAAATGATGAATCGACGTATATGTTTAGTAATACATAATTACGAGTAATCCTCTGCATATTT
>CAKOAT010591820.1:137077-181637 GCA_932364175.1 Eruca vesicaria subsp. sativa
TTGTCATGTACGTTTTGAATCAAACACATCCTTCCATCCATATTACGAAATAAATGTGCATACGATTATATCAATTAATGTACATACAAACATTACTATCTCATTAAAATGATGAATCGACGTATATGTTTAGTAATACATAATTACGAGTAATCCTCTGCATATTTTGTTTTATTTATGCTTATTCTTTAGAATATACTGATTGTAGCATTTCGAATAAATTTTTTCTACGATTATGATATCGCAACCGATTCCGAACCATAACGAATTTAACAAATTTGTTTTATAAGTCGAAATTTTTTTCTTAAATAAAAAAATATCCTTCTTAGCATAAAATTCTCTTTGTGCAATCTTAACTAAAGTTGTAATCTATTCATAGAATAATCAAATCAATAATTATATATATATATAAAATTAAATAAATAAATAAAAACTAAACTTTACTCAAATAAACTAAAATCTCGGTAAGTTGTTAAATTAAAAAACAAATATAGTAGATTGTAAATAGCTGAGCAATCTAAGTATCATCATATATTTAAAATATCAGTAACAACCAATCATAACATAAAAATCGCATCATTTAGTAACTTAAATCTATATAATTAAAACAATAAAATCTAATCTACCATATTTTGAATAAACTTGATCCGCAAGATCACAAACCACACAACTAATTTTAACACATACAGTTTATAATGAATTTAGATTTTAACGCATACAGTTTATAATGATTTAACAAATTCCATTAACACACATTAACTGAATTTCAAGGTTTTAAATATAATTTAGCAGATCAAACTGGTATTCATTAGAAATATATTATTCTTATCTACAACTAACTACTAATGTGAATCTCTAACAAATCTATTGTTGTTACCACATATTCTATAATAAATACTTAACAATAATATCTTAGTATTTAACTTAGTTTCAAAAAGTAATAAACTTTAACACCGTAAATTGTGTTGCAAGCTAAACAAAATATCATCTTCAAATCATTATATAAAGGTATTCTCATTTCAATAATCGACACATCCGCTTTTCGTTTTCATAGCTTTTTTGTTATTTTTTTCAACAAATTATAGTTCTAATTTAAACGTCATGCTTGTGATTTTATACAGGTCTAACAGAGAATGGGATAATGGCTACAATCAAAAGAGATTCGTGACTTATATGTGAATTTTTTTGTGTTAGTTATTTGTTTGCCTAATTGTTTGCTTAATTTAATTGTGTTATCATGTTAATTTAAATTTCATGTTTGATGGTAACCACATTGACATAGTGATGTGTGTCCGTCCAGATAACAGGAATCGAAGGAGGTTATAGATCATACAAGAAATAAAAAGTTTAAAGAATGGAAGCGATGTAATTGATCACCTCGATAACTTTCATGTAACTTCAATTTTTTTCCAGAATTCATGGTGTCTTTTGGTATATTGTTTTCTCACTTCAATTTGTGCTTTGTGATCTCACATGTTTATCTGGATCAAACCAAGGAACAGATATGGCCGAAAATAGGTGCAGTTTTCATCGGAGTTTTGATGTTTCTTATCTTTTTGCATCGAGTTTTATCAACATCGAAGTTTATTATAGCTAACTATAATTTTTTTCATAAGCTATAATTTCTTTATTTTATTTCAACTTTAGGTATGTATTTTGATCTCAATTATGATCTGGAAAAAATAATATTTCAGACATTTATAATTGCATCTTTTTCGCTAACAATAATGTGAAAGTATATATGTATAACCAAAAAGAGAAGTATCATTTTTATCTACCATTAAGAAGTCTTACAAGGTCCATTTCATTAATTGCATAATATAACATAATAATCAATAAAATATTAATAATAAATCAATTTTGATTATTAATTTTCATTATTAATTTTAATTATATTTTTAGTTATAAAGAAATCTGTTGAGAAAAATCTAACAAAATCCTACTAAACATTTTAAATATTTTTTTTTATTAAATAATGCATTAATTAATTCGTAATTAAGTAACATAATATTAGTTTAAATTATATTAATTAAATTTTATTATAACCTAAAAATAAAATAGATTGATATTTTTAATAAATTTATAACTATAGTCTATATCTTCTCTATTAAAAGAGAAGTACCATTTTTATCTACCATTAAGAAGTCTTAATAGGTAGACATATGGATTTTATAATATTTATTTAAAAAAATATCATGCTTGGTGATGTAAAACTAAAAATCTAATAAAATGAATATTATTCGGATTATGCGGGTATTTCAAAATTGTAATAATTCATATTGATTTAAATGAATAGTGTCTTTTAATTTGAAATAAAATTAAATAGAAAAAGATATTATTTTATTTATACATTCCAAATCATTAATTTTACATACCATATTAACTACAATTATCATTATCATTTCTGCATTGTATACGGGTCAAAAATTCATTTTGATATATATATATATATATATATATATATATACATATGGGAATAAGCTAAAAAAATTTTAATATGGTCATTTGCTTTAGGTCACAAAATATTTATCAAGTATAAACATGTTAAACTAATATATTTGTCATTTTTATTAAAAACTAACAAACGGATTAATAGTTTTATTAACAAAAACGAAATCCCGCGCTTTCAAAGAGCGGGTCAAAATCTACAATATTTACAGATATGCCACTAGAATATTTAAAACCTATGATTTTTATTTAATTCATTACAAAATCTATCTAATCCTAACAAAATCTATTTAATCCAACAATATTAATTTTAAGCTTTTTTAAATAACCAAATAACAATAAAATCTAATATTTTAACCCCTCCTTAATTTTAGGATTGATTTGTTTGTTCTATAATTGTTTTATCTATTTTTCAAAATTAAAAATATCCAATATATTTTTAATACAATTAAAACTATGTGAAAAATATTTTTCAATATTTTAAAATATTTACACATGATGCAATTATGATTTAAAATGACCAAATAAATGTTAATTTTTAAGTTTAAATAAATAACTACAAAGATTGCATTTTAAAATCAATATGACATAAATTTACTAAATATATGCGCTTAAAAACTATAATTTTACATAAATTTTAATNATGACCAAATAAATGTTAATTTTTAAGTTTAAATAAATAACTACAAAGATTGCATTTTAAAATCAATATGACATAAATTTACTAAATATATGCGCTTAAAAACTATAATTTTACATAAATTTTAATTATTTTTTAAATAAATATTTTAAATTTTAAAATAAAGTTGATTTTACAAAATTAATCTGCAATTAATGAAGTAGAAATTTTACAATTAAAATTTACAGATTGTTTCATTAAATATGTTAAATATTTCTTGAGTACAAATGGATCTCACAAATACATTTTTTATTTCTATTGTCATCTAACAAACGAGTTAATAATTTTATCAACAAGAAACGGGTCTCTGTCTAGGAATGATTCAAAAACGAATTGGTAAAATATATCTAAAAATAATTTTTATTTAAAACATCAATTTTAACCAATATGAAATTATTAAAAAATTAATTATCTTATTTCAGTTTTTACAAATCAATACTTTAGATTACCGAATAGAACTCATAATTTTATCGGGTCCCTATAATTTGTTATTTAACTAAAACGAATAAAATAAATAAATCCTACACCACACATTAAATTGTACGTAATTTTATTTAATCTATATATGTCGGACCAAATCAAATTATTAATGACAATCGATCTGAACCCGGATACTCATGCCTATACATACTTGTGAATAATCGAACAAGGGCATAAATTTAAAGCAAAAACGGTTGATCCACCCTCTTTAAGGACGGGTCAAAATCTAGTTATATATTAATTATCATTCTGATGAAAAAATTTAATACAAAAACACATTTAATATTATTGGACATATATTTCCCGCAGACAAGTACCTAGTAGTATAAATAGAAAGTGATATTATAAAATAGAATGGAGTAATACATTGGAAATGCTTTTATAACAAAACACTTTTTGAATTTCAGGGAGTTCTATGCAATTTTTCTTCTTCTTCTTCTTCTTCGTCGTGAAGCGCCGCTACATCTCTCACTCTCCATAAATCTTCAGAAGCAATTCTTCCGATTGTTAAACCCTAAACCCTAAATCAAACCGTTTGTTCTTGTTCCTCTCTCTCTCTCAAGCAAGAAAACAAGTAAGTTCTCTTTGATTCCATTTCAAAGGTCTTAGCTTTATTGTCATATCCTGAATTGCCAAACCCAAGTTATGAAATTGATTATGTCAAAGTTTTGATTTTCAATGATGTGATGAAAGTTTGATTCTTTCTATATATTACTATTAACCCATGATCATGTCTCTCTCTGTGTTTTTGAAGAATGATAACTGCACTTTCATGGATCCCAAAAGGGTCTTTAAAGCCTGTTCCTGAGGCTGCTGAACCTCCTTCAAAGGAAGAGATCAAAGAGCTCATTGAGAGTGGTGCCTTCTCAGCAAGGTCAGTTATTGTTTCTTTTTTTTTTTTTTTTGCCGTTTAGGAAATGAGAAGATGATGATATGAAGTTGGTTGCTTGTAACAGTGTGGATGGTAGTAACGAGGATGAAGAAGAGATAGAAGAAGATGGAGATGAGATTAGTGAAGTTGATCATGCCAAGGCTGTAGCAGAAGCTTTTGGTAAATCTTCCAATAGCAAGAACGTTTCTTCTTCTTCGATGGAGGTTGATGACGTTGCTGCTGGAATGAAAGAGCTTGACATGGATAATTACGATGAAGAGGATGATGGTAGAGTTTTGCCTTGTTCAGTTTTTTTTTTTTTGGTGTTTGTTTCTGAATTTATGTTCTTGTGTTTGGACTTTAGGAATTGAACTCTTCAGCTCTGGGCGTGGGGATCTTTATTACCCAAGTAATGAGTTGGATCCATATCTGAAAAATGCTGCTGTAAGCTTATATCACTGTTTCTGTTTATGCTGCAAACTTGTTGTTAAAAGATTTGAACTTTTTAGGATGATGATGATGAAGAGGATATTGATGATACGACAATCAAGCCAACAGATTCAGTGATTATCTGCGCTAGGAATGAAGATGAAGTCAGCCATCTAGAGGTATATGATCAGTATCCTTCTTGCTTCTATAGGTTAAAATGTGAAAGGTTGGGGCTCATATGAAAGCTATCAGGTTTATGTATACGAGGAATCAGCTGATGGCTCTCCAAACATGTATGTTCATCATCATATAATTATACCGGAGTTTCCCTTGTGTACTGCATGGATGGATTGTCCTCTTAAAGGAGGGGAGAAAGGTTAGTGTACAATTTTGTTATACATCAGTCTTGCTACGAATGAAATATCATTTTAACTATGTGTTTTGCTTTACGTGTTGGCAGGCAATTTTGTAGCCATTGGCTCAAAGGAAACACCAACAATAGAGATATGGGATCTTGATGTTGTACGTACAAGTAACTGTGTCATTGTATGTTTGCTGTTATCTGTAAATAGACTGTTAATAAGGTTATTGTAATGGTTTCAGAGGGACGAGGTGCTACCTTGTGTACAACTGGGAGGAGTAGAAGAGATGGAGATCATTAAGAAAAAAAAGAAGAGTAAGAAGCAGGTTTGCCACATCAAACTCGTCTTTTCTGCTCTTTAAAGTTCGTGTCAAAGTCATTTGTGTAAGATTTTTGGTCTTTATTTCTAGAAATTCAAAGAAGGTAGCCACACTGATTCAGTACTTGGTCTTGCTTGGAATAAGGAGTTTCGGTATGTTTTGAGCTATACCAGTGCCTATGATCGTAGGTTTGTGTAGATTTTCTGATTTTCTTTTGAATTTTTTATTAGGAATATACTTGCTAGTGGTAGTGCCGACAAAAAGGTTAAGGTTTGGGATGTGGCTACTGGAACATGTAAGATTACTATGGAGCATCACATAAAGGAGGTAAGAACAGGACTCAGTAGAATGATAAACTCCTTAGTTTAGTTGCATAGATTCTCATGGTTCATTGTGTTCTATGGTTCACACAGGTGCAAGCAGTTGCTTGGAATCATTATGCACCAGAAGTGCTTCTTAGTGGGTCGTTTGATCAGACTGTTGTATTGGTAACTAACTCCTTTCATCCATGTTTTGTTTTCTCATGTTCCAACCTTTTACTGACAATTACTATCCATATAATAAGTTTGTATATTATGTTGCAGAAAGATGGAAGACAACCTTCACACTCTGGCTTCAAATGGTCTGTCATGTCTGACGTCGAAAGCTTAGCCTGGGATCCCCACAGTGAACACTCCTTTGTGGTGAGTTACACTTTCCTTTGCTTTTATAATAGATAATCTGATGTTATATCAGTTTTAATCATTCTTTTTTACTAATCAGCTGTCTCTCTTAGGTAAGTCTTGAGGATGGAACCGTGAAAGGTTTTGATATACGCGCAGCACAATCAGGTTCAGATTCTGATTTAAAGCCAAGTTTCACTATCCAAGCACATGACCAAGACAAAGGAGTCTCCTCGATCTCATACAACATTTCTGCACCCAATGTACTCCTATCTCTGTTACTGTCCTTATCATTTTTTTTTGTTTTTGTTTTGTAATGAGTTCTCACCATTTATGATCTGTGATTAACAGCTTTTGGCGACGGGTTCGATGGATAAAACGGTAAAACTTTGGGACCTTTCGAACAATGAGCCCTCATGCATTGCTTCACACAAACCAAAAGCTGTAAGAACCAATCTAACATTAAATCTGTTTTACTCCCTCATTAGTTTTGTGCATCTTTATTCATAACTATTCTGATGTTGTCATCAGGGAGCTGTGTTCTCCATTTCCTTCTCAGTGGACAACCCTTTCTTGCTTGCTATTGGTGGCTCAAAGGGAGAACTACATGTGAGTAAAGATTAATACAACTTACTTTTTTTTAATTAGTGAAGATAGATAAGTTATGCCTGTGTGTTGCAGGTTTGGGACACACTGTTGGACGCCAATGTCTCTCGCAAATATGGAAGCAAACAATCTTGAAAACCCCCACAAGGATCACTTGTTTCCTTGAAGCTGTGATGGTCGTTCGGTTCGATCACATGCCAAAAGTTTTTGCAGTCTCTTTTCTGTTTTTCTTTCTTTAGGTTTGTTTTTGTTGTTGAAAAAAAAAGGGTTTGTTTTGTCTCCTATGTCAATCTTGTAAGCGTGTGTGTGTGAGCTTATATATTTTTGCAGTTTATTTTCTGTTTTTCTTCTTTAGGTTCTTTTTATATCCTACTAGAGGCTATTCTGGGCTACGCCTGGATTTTTTCTATATATATAAATACAATTATATTAATTTATCATTTGCATTTGAATAATGTATAAGCACAGTTATATAAAATTATCATTTGTATTTGAATAATATGTATATATTATACATATGTAGATTGATTGTAGATAGAAATATATTAGAAATTTTTGAATTTATTTTGATCACATATAAATGCTCTCATCAAAATCCACCAGCGCAACAATGTCACTAAGATGACAACTTTTTTTTATAAAAAATCTGAAAATATTAGGCTTCTATAAATACTTATCATATTAATTATGTCTCGCAAACCTTTGTGAGTGAATTCACTCGTTTCAAGTATGGCGAAGAATAAGAGTATTGACTTTCTTATACTTCTTCTTCATCATCTTAAGATTGTTTTCTCTTTAAGTCTGGAACATTTCTTAATCCCGTGTGGCAGCGGCAATAATCTTTATATATCAAAATTTATAATTAGGGGCATCAAATTTTAGGTGTGCTTTAGGCGCCATTTAACTTCGAACCGGCACTGCTTGTAGTTCCAAAATGATTTGCATCTAATCATTTTTCATATTGGGATTATGGGAACCTGTTTGATATTAATCTATTTAATTAAAGGAGACTTTGTCTCCCTCTTTCTCAGTCACGTAGGATAATACATTTCCAGCGTTCTGCCACGTGTCTGTGTCGAGATGGGCCTTGCTTTTAATTCTTTGGGCCTGAATTTTTGTAAACCCATAGCCCGTCACCCGTATGTCTTCTCTCCAGTCGTTCTCTTACCAGTCTAATTAGGGTTCATGTGGTTCTTCCAGCAGTAGCAGTCGCCATTGTTTCTCCTCTCAACTCATCTCTTCATGTCGACTCGCTTTCCTCTTCACCGGTTGATATGGTTTTCGATACTCATTGATGAGAGAATTTAACACTCTCCCACGATCTGTCATCAATCCCTTCTTATCAGCTTAGAGTCGGTGGCGAAGGTGTATATATAGAGGTCAGTTCTTCATCTTTTCAGAATCATTACGTACCATTCGTTTCTCACAGATCTAAATCATTTTTTGTCGTTATAGCTTTGTCTAGGGTATTCTTTTCCGACTTGAAGTCTGGTCGTTGCTCCTCCATCATCAAGAACATAAAAACCAAACACACCAGAAAGAGGATCTTCATAAAGGCATGATTCAGATTCAGAATCACCACAGCTAGAGGACAATGTTCTTATACGGTCCTAAAATGCTATCAATAACAAAAGACTGAGGGTTTAGGAAAACACTATTTCCTATGAAAAGTTACATAACATCAGATATAATAGGATTAATACTCTTTTTGGTTGGAAAGCAGACAAATGTTAGTTTTAGCAGCTATGCAGGTGAAATCATTACCTCGATCTGCTCGGAGTAACGTTTATGAGGTGCCATATGTAACATTGCATCTTATGTGATCTCAACGCTTCTGGTAAAGAAAGAGTGACAAAATTAAACATAAGTAATACTATAACAATCAAATTCTGAAAAATACGAAAGAATGATTCCATGTTTGTTATATAGTCAGAACAAAGAAATGTCTTGACCTTTAATGTCAAGAGACTTGATATCTTTGATATATGTCATCTTCTTCACTTAAGGTTCTCATGTGGATGAAACAAAGAAGTATAAATTGGTCTCTTTGTAACATGTGTGCCTTCAAGACTTTAGCCTTTCTAAAGAGTAAGTAGCTCTCTACAGATATGTGTTGTTTATATCTCAGAAAAAAACACAAAAGTATTATGTGAAAGTATATACTGGTAGCCTCTAAAGTCTCCAGTTGATGCCTCGTCATTCTGTATTTCTGTGCGTACCATTGTATATAGACGATAGACATCAATTATTTAATTGCAAACACACATTTCTCCCTTAGTTTCACGATAGTAGAAGGTAGCCCTTTGTTCCTCCCTTAAAGATGAAGAAAAAAATGGAAAAGACTGTTAGGAGCTGGAGAAAGAAAACCTCAGGCCAAATGCAGAGGAATCGTAACTGAGTTAATACCAAACTAAAGAGCACAAAGATAAGTGGTATCAGTAAACGAAAAATGGCAAAAAAAATTAGAACACAAAATATTGCAACTTGTACAAATCATAAGAACCATTCCATGATCTTATCTCTTCTCAATCTATAAACCTTCTCACAAACTGAATGAATTTTTTGAAAAGAACTTGTCTAATCAACTTACCTCACTCTCTCATGAATTCTTCAAGATGATTATGCACAACTCTCCTTGAAGCTTAACTATAGAGAAGACACACAAAGTGGTGAGGAATATATCTAAAAAAAGAGGTATATGCATATTACCAAGGATTAATTGAAACGGTAAACTGTAAGGTTTGAGAAATGTCTTCATCACTCAACGTTGCTCGAGTGTTTGGTTGGAAACGTCTAGATGAAGGTCCATATCCATCTGCATATACTACGATCTTAAAAACTGAGAGACGAAAAATGGTCGACAACTTGTAAACTCTGACGATTAAATTAAAATGGGCAATGCAAAATCAGAAAACTTAATAAACCAAGCCACAATCTAGCATAAAGCTTGAAACTTAATTGAAATTTGATCAAATGAAACAGTAAACACCCTACCAAGAGAAGTTGCATCAATTGTTTTTTTTGTCGCCGTTAACATTGCTTCTCATACTGTCATCATCACGGAGGAATAGATTCTTCATCTCCTCCTTCTCGAAGATGGTCCTAATCGTCCACTCTCTGAGTCTGTTATTTTCAATTGGAGAAAGAAACAGTGACGGGAGACTTTCCGGCGATAGATGTAGCTGTTTCTGCAACAAACCAAAGTGACGATTTTTAACCGCACACCTAAACCGATTCCTAGTTTCGTTTACCTTAGTTTGTTAAATGCCTAACCGGAGCTTGACGAAACCGACGACCGGTGCGAAAGTCCATTTAGCCATCTCCTCTTGGATGTGATCGAATCACATGTTGGAGAAATCAGGAGGAGGATCGAACTCCGGCGTCGCTGCTTTGTCCCCCCACGTTTTCCATGATTCGTCTTCTTCGTTGTCTTCCACGTCATCTAGATCGTCGGTGATCTCGTTCCGTCACCTCCCTGCTTCCGCGAGATGTACGGATCCGCTTCAGTAAACTATTTGGTTAACCAAAAAATAAGTTCAATTTTACCCAAAGATATACTGACGTGGCTGAATACAGTGTTTCTATAGGCTGATTATTTTTTCATATGTGGACACTCTCATTGCTCTAGAATAAAAGCTTTTAATAGTGTATGATGATTGCGGTTAATCATGTTAGGGTGTGTGAACTTATATGTTTGGCAGACCATTTTGCTTCAAGTTATATCATCACATGTTGACATTTGTGTATTTATTAAATTCATGCGATCCAAAATGATCTAGCATTTCCAACTGTTGGGTGTTTTTGACAAAGTGAGACTATAAATTTAATAAATATAATTTGTTTAGGGTAGTGGAAAATAAATTAAAAATAGCTTTATCTTCTATAAAACTAAGATGTAGGACCATATGTATGTGTAGGTTAGTAATCACTAATGAATTCATATGACACATAATTGGGTTATGAAATGGTTTTACGTGATGTTTAACCACTTCGTAACCCAATTTCTATGCAGTAATCAAGTGATGTAAAAAAATGCCTCAGGTAAGTTTTTTCAAAGTATCCAACTCATAGTGTATGATAAAGCTCCTCCTTTTAACTCAAATCTTATGATAATGCCCCTCCAAGTCTCCAACCAATTCAAATCTCATGATAATATCCACGAAACTTATGAAATCTTGACCAAGATCATAAAAATCTCTATTTGGCATTGTTAGTAACTTTTAAGTTTTTAACATATCTGTAGCATTGGAACTTTGAAGTTAGTCATTTTTGTTGTTAGTCAAATTAATATACACAGTACCTCTGCTCTGGATTTTTTATTGTGAGCTTCTCACTTATCTAGTTATTTTTCATGTTTCAGTTTCATATCTTTCGAACATTATGTTTTGTTTTCCTTTTGCAACGATGAATTTTTCTCACCTCATTCAAAACAATACTACTCCCTCTTTTTCATTATAATTGTCACTCTATAGCTGTATACACGGATTAAGAAAATAATTAATTTTACATATTTCCTATATAAAAACACAGTTACCCATACAACTAATTATATTTTAACTAATAGAAAAACAAATTACATAATAAAATTAATAAATTTTGCATTGAAAACCGAAAACGACACTTATTTTGAAACGCAAAAAATTCTCTACAACGACACTTAATATAAAACGGAGGGAGTATATTGTAGACGTAGTCACTAAAAGAAAACTGCTGTTTCAAACGAAAACATATCATTGATCTATTTCCTCAGAATTTTTTTTTGTCGGGGATAAGAATTTTTGACAGATTTTTGATAACTGTTTTCTGCTAAAAGTTGTCGGTTTTTTTGTAAGAATTTTACCCAATAAATATTTGAGAAAACAGTTTCGTAGAAATTTGTTTTTGGAATTGGTCCTTAAAATATTGATAAATTTTCAAAAACTTTAATAAAATACTCCCTCTGTTTTATAAAATATTTTATTAAAAATATCATTTAGACACATTTCACATGTATTAAAAATGATTGAAATGTATTTATGTTTTCATTAGTTACATCTATTTCAACTAATAATATTTTAGATAAATATATTTATTTGTGAGATTAATGCACTTTACAATTAATATTCAGCTGGAACGAATATTAATTGCATTGGAACTATAAAAACAACACATTTTAGATAACAAAAAAATATTAAAATGATGCTTTTTAAAAAGTAAAGAGAGTGATATTTATTTAAATTCGTCTGAACTATTTCTAGGATTTTTTTTGTAGAGAATGGTTTTTTTTTGCCAAATATATGTGAAGAAGTATAAAATATTTTCAAATATATACAAAATCGATAGCATATGTAAATAGACTTTGTTTTTATATATTTCTTTGATGAGTTACTAATCAATAACAATCGATTTTCAAATAGATGCAGAAGAAATTTCTAAGAGAAATTGTAAAGTCACGTGGGAATGGGATCTCTGTTGAAGGTAAATGTAATTAGTGGGAAGTTAGGCGATCATTATTGAGCTCAATGCGGATGCCCTCAGAGATTATGCATGCGCACTGGAAAAATACTGGAATCACACTACCCAAGTCACTTTTAAAGTGCAAAATGTCATTAAGGTTAATCACTAATTCATCAGTATTGAAACTCGATGGACGTATTAGTCAAAGTCTTGATTTTAAAGAAACTTGTGCATCATGTCAATGAAAATATTAGTAGTAGTACTAGTTATCTACTCGACCGATAACATCAGATGGTGATGTTTTTTTTTAACCAGAAAGGATTTGTTCAAAAAAAAAAAAGATGGTGATGTTTGTATTAAATTTTCTGCGACTTTCCACAAGAAATTGTTTGTGCAATTTTAATTACTATGTATTCTAGACGACATTGTGCATTCAATCCCTTCAATATGTCATTACTTTTTAACAACATTGAACTGTTAATTTAAACCATGGCGCAAATTAAAAGCTTTAAATAAAAGAAGTTTTGTTATTAAAAATCGCACATATCAGAAAGAAATCACAAAAAACATTTATTAAAAGGTATAAAATACATAACTTCTTGTTTAAAATTTATGAGAAAGGTGTAGATTTTAGGTGTCTGAGTTTAGCAGTTATGAGTTAAGATTTAAGGTTCAGAATTTAAAATTTAAAGTAATTAATACTCCATTTGTTTCATTTTAATTGTCATTCTACTTTTTTGCACACAGATTAAGGAAACATTTAATTTTACATATTTTCAAAAAAAAAAACACAATTAACTATACACCTAACCACTCTTCAACCAATAGAAAAATATAATATTATATAAAACTAATAAATTTTATCTCGAAACTCTAAAACGACACTTATTTTGAAACGAATTTTTTTCCCTAGAATGAAAATTAATTCGAAACGGAGGGAGTAATTATTATATTTATAATATTCATTTATATTAAATATATTATTTGTTAATGGTAGGTTAGTCTTTTATGTTTTAATTATTTCTTTTTATATCTCCCTTGTTCTACTTTGCAGTCAAAATTTGTGATATCTAGAAGAATTACACTTAAATTTATGTGAACAATTAGCTTGACTTTTTTAATTATTAAAGACGAGTTATATAATTTCAAAACAATGTATATATGTGCATATGTAAAATAAATATTATATAATTAGGAATAATGCCTTTTTTAATTTTTAAGTTTAATATTTATGATTTTTCCTGTTTTTAACAAATTTGGAATATTATATTACTATTTGTTTTAATCTATAGATTTACTGGTATTTGTGTTTCTATTGTATTGAAATGCATAACAAACAAATCAAATTTTCACGAAATGTCTTATATTAGATTGATATGACTAGATTGTAGATTGTTGTACATCAAATGTATACTAAGAATTTACGGAATATTAAAAAATAGGTTTTAAAAATATAATAGCAAATATTTTACAAATATTAGAGTTAGACATAATTTACACTATATATACTAGCAAATGTTTTATAATATTAAACTTGGAAAATTCACACTATATATACTAGCTAACAGATTCATGAATGTATATAGAGTAACCAATTAATAAACTGCTGAAAAGTCCAATCTTTCTCTTTTTAGGATAATAAATTGGAGATAATCGCCATAACAGTCGTTTTAGGTTTGATCTTTTATCTTTGTTATTTCTGAAAAGAGAGCATTCAGTTATGGCGGATATGTCGGTGAAAGTAGAATTAGTTTCTCCTGAAGATTACACTGTATTGATATGCCAATATATACATGAATCAGTTACAATAAATCGGAGATTTCCCTTGAATAACACTTATCTATCTAAACAATAAAGAGAATATTCTTTATTATCTTTCATCCTCCCACAATTGTAGCGTCTGGTTCTTGGACGCCTAAACTGGATCGAAAGGAGTTGAACAAAGAAGACAGTAGTCCTTTCGTAAATATATCAGGATATTGTAACTCTGAAGGCACATATAACACCCGAACTTGACCCATCTTAACCTTCTCTCGAACAAAGTGGATGTCGATCTCTATGTGTTTTGTTCGCTGGTGTTGAACCGGATTTGAGGAGAGGTAGACTGCACTGATGTTGTCACAATACAGAACTGTAGCTCTTTGTGGAGGATAATCCATTTCGAGGAGAAGATTTCGTATCCAACACGTTTCGGCTACAGCATTGGCAACACCTTTATACTCCGCTTCTGTACTTGATCGCGAGACAGTGGGTTGGCGCTTGGCTGACCAGGATACAAGATTGTCACCCAAGTAAATGCAGAAGCCTGATGTTGATCGATGTGTGGTGGTACAGCCACCCCAGTCAGCATCGAAGTATGAAGTCATCTTCATTTTCTGATGCTTTAGGAGTTGTAGTCCTTGTGTCTTTGTTCCTTGGAGATATCTTACGATTCGTCTTAAAGCTGTCATATGAGCTTCTCACGGATCGTGCATGAACAAACAAATTTGTTGAACCGCATATGAAATATCGGGCCTGGTGAAGGTTAAGTATTGGAGAGCTCCTGCTAAGCTACGATATTCGGTAGGATCTTTCACTAGTGTGCCTTCCTTATCTGATAGCTTTTGTTTCATGTCAACAGGTGTTGCGCAGGGTTTGCAGTCCTTCATATTTGCACATTCAATATTCTCCTCTGCATATCTTGTTTGATTAAGAAATAAGCCTATGTCGTTGAACTTGGCTGAGATTCCTTGGAATGAGTTGATTGTTCCAGCATTAGTCATAGGAAATTATGCTTTTCAGTTTGGTGAAAATGTTGGATCGTAACTTTGTTGAAGACGTCGTGATATGCTCATATTAACCTTCAAGCTACTTTCTCAAATAAGAGGTTCGATGTAGTACTTGAGAATCAAATCCATAGAGACCAAATCTTACACTTTATTTCTATGGGATCAATATTAAGCTAAGACAATGAATGGTTTTTAAAGTAAGAAAATAAAACAAGAAAGTAACAGATTTGATTGGTGTTTTCAGATGATGAAGAATGCTAGCCTAGGATGTTTCATTGGGTGTTAATCATACTGAACCAAACAATGATTCAAGCTCTTTAAGAACAGCCTAGAACTCATATTTCTTAACTAAAACACCCTACTCTCGCAGGTATGCTCCCTTTGCGGAGCGACCTTGACACCTATGCTCTCGCTTGGATCAAGGCTCGACAGCAAACAATAAGCGTAGATCTAATACGTTCACAAAATACCCTGATATATATTCTCGCTGATCAGGGATATGATGCTCGTTTATAACAGATCTAGCAACCTAATTCATGGTTAATGCTAAAAGGTTGACCCAGATTCAAACACTATGTGACTAGATTAGTATTAGCATTAAGAGCAGTTACAAACGAAGAAAAAAAGATGAAGCTTATCTATGTTCAGTTCATGAATCAACACCCTAGAACCCTAGACTAACAAATCTGACTACTCAGCCATAGCACAAGAAAACACAGAGATCATAATAGAAGAATACATGAAATAACAATGCAATAAAAGAGAGTTAGGGTTCATGAGGTCTTCTCTAAAACGAGAGAGATGCAGATCCTTCTCCCTTTACAAAAGTGGAAAATCTCTAATCGTTTCTTGTCTGTAGAATAGCGTGAAAAAATAAAGAGAATAGTAAAAAGCATATGTCTAGAGGCCACAAGCGGCTGGGAAAAGAAGATAGAAAAACAAGGGCAAATCCCAAAATTAACCAGAAGTTTCCATATAATTTTCGGGAGTAGGCAGGGGTTGCTCTGTTTGGGTGCTCTGCGCCAGAAAACTTCCAATTTTCATTCTTTTCTTCATGTGTCTCCCCAAAGGTCTCCTTACCTACTCCAGACCTCTAATGACTCAAAAGACTAGAAAGACTCGATAAAGACTTGAAAACCATTAATAAAACATATATACAAGATGTCAAAAACACCGTATATCAATTCTCCCAGACTTAGATCCTTGTTTGTCCTCAAACAATGTCAAGTATCAAGAACATGGAGAAAGGTTTGAAAGTGTGGGAACTCTCTTATGGCTCAGCAACTATACTTTAACCACGAATCTTTGAACCATACAAGCAGACATACTAGGACGACACACCCTTACCAGAACCCCACTGTTTGATGTTCACTTCGGCTCCATACTCTATATCTCAAACCTGGAAAAGTCAAACCTTCTAGACAAAAACACCTTACATTCGTTTAAGGTCAGGTCAACTTCTTGTCATAGGCATTATTCAGGGTAGACGGGTCAGGTGTGAGACAGGCTTTTTCAGTGTTTAAAGTGGAGCTAAAAAGTGTTTAGGGTTTACCATGACTTTGTAGAGCATGTAGGATATCGTGCAAAATTGCAAGAGAGGATGGATCCATTGATCTCCACAGACCCCCACTCGTTTTTCTCTGCAGAGCAGTCGCTTTTAGTTCCTCTTTCCTTTGACAGGTTGCTCTCTTTTTTTTCCAGACCACCCTTCTTCACACTGTTCCACTTCTACATCAGCTTTTTATTCACCGATTGGCCAGGGCGCTGTTTTCCTTTTTGTTCTTCTCCTTCTCATCATCTTTCAAAACCCTTGGGACTTAAATAATACTGATGTTTTTTTTACTGAATAAATGATGAGTTCAGATGATGATGATGATGACGAGAAGGAGGTAATTACATATAGTGTGCCTCTACTGGTTCTGACTTTAGCACTTCTTTCACCATTTTGTCTTTTCTGCTCGGATCACCCTACTTACTGCTCTCTTCCTTACGGATCATGTGTGTCTATGCTCTGGAATGTAGTCTGTGAGCAAAATGAGTGAGAGTTGTGTTTATCCTTTCCTCTCTGTCCCTTTTGCACATATCTATACATATGAAACTTAAGAACATAATGCATGAGGGTGGAACAATGGTCTAAAGGTTCAGGGTGGAAACTAGCTAAGAATGAGCTAGCCACTCATGATCAGTAAGATGGATATAAAGAATTAAGAAGTCCTGAGTGTAATCTCGTTTCCCTAATCTAATGCCCATAACAAGAAGAATATCAGTCAAGATTAGGTTCAAGTTAAATGGAGTTATAGTCTTTCGAGAGTAACCTATACAAGCCAAAATCTTATGGAGAGCAATGTGAGAAAAAGTAAGGGTGTTCCAGATCCAAGTGTGCCATCTTTCGTCACTGCTAAGGTCATTGAATAAGATAACTAAAACACGATGTGGTTAATGATTATCAAAATAAGGTCCTAATCTCCACAAGTTTTGACTCAATAAAAAGACTCAAACTGACTCAAAACTGACTCGAACATAAAAGCCAAAAGAAACAGATGCGTTAGCTAAACGACAAAGACCCTCCGCCAGACTTACTTCACAACGTCTCGGTGTGAAAATAAATCAGAGAGAAGGTTTAAACAGAAATACAAATTATTTTGTTCGAGATACTTACCTGGCGTGGAGCAGCCTGGCAGAGCAAGACGCAGTTGCTCCGGTAAAGGTTGCTCCGAAATGAGAGAAGCCACCTGCGTGCTCCCGTCAAGGATCTCATATTTTCTGATTTATGACTTGAGACTCAACAAACTAAAACCAAAAATAAGTAAAAATAAAATCTTAATGTTAATGATACTCACCAGTGGGTTGCCTCCCACCAAGCGCTTGGTATAAGTCACTAGCTTGAATTGGTGATAGGGATCTGTCTGGTTAAGCAGGAGGGTCTGTTCCAAAAAAAGCTCCACAATCAGACATGTTCAGCTTCAAAACCCTGCTCAACAACCCTTTCACAGAAGCTTCCCCTTTCTCCTTCAGCTCATGTGTGAGAATGGCTCTGACTTTAGAGAACGATTTGGAGGTACCCTTGCACTTTACCTCATACTCAATGGAGTTCTCATCACACTTGAGAGGTATGAAAGTCATTGTAGGATCTCCCTTGACCCTTTTCTTCTGGACTTTCTGTTTCACCCTTGAATTTCCTCTGAATTTAGTAGGATCAGTGCTAGGATTTTCATCAGAGAAAAGCCTGCTCTCACCCTTATCACCATGCTCTTTCTCTGGAACAACCTTCAGCTTTTCTACATCAAACACTAAGATGCAAGAGGCGTGTGATGAGGAAGATCTGGTGGGTACAACCTTGTAGAAAACTTTCGTGTTGATGTTGGAGAAGCAGACTCTCTTGTTGGTCATATCGATGGTTGCTCCAACAGTAGCCATGAATGTCCTTCCAAATATCAAAGGCATCTCATGATCCTTGTTCATCTCAACAACTTGAAACTCAGCAGGAATAATGCATTCGCCTACTTGAACATGAAGGCTGCGGATGGTTCCATATGGGATTGCTCTGGAATAGTTTGCAAAGGTCAGGGCCAGCTGAGAATGCTCAACATTAGCAATACCAAATTCGTCTACAATAGCCTTTGAGACGAGATTCACACACGAAACAGAGTCAGAAAGAACATGGGAAAAAAAGTTTCCAGGATTATCAACCTTAGGCAATACCTTTAGTGCTAGTGTAAACAGTGCTTTGGTATAGATGGCTTTGATCTCCTCTTGTGTCTCTCTACAGTTTTTAAAGAACTTGAGCACTGGGCGAATCTGCAGAGCATCTTCGAATGCAAGTTCTTTAGGAAGCCTTGTCACCATCTTGTTAAAACCTGCCAGCTGCTCTTCATTAATGGGATTCATCAGATGTCAAGGTGGAATTTGGTAGGGAAGCTTAGGAACATAGACTCGAGCTGGTGGAGTCTCAGCAGATTCATCGGGAGCAGTCTCTATAGTGCTAGTAGGTTGCTCTGTTCGGCTTTCTTCGTCTAGAGCAGTCTCAGCAGACTGCTGCTCCATTGCTCTTTCCTCAGCTTTCTCAATTCTCAGCTCTGTTGCAATACAATTGTCAACCCTAGGATTCATCACACTCTTTCCACGAAGGGTTTCTTGCTGCTTCTTAACAATTTCAGCAGTTTGAGCAAGCTGAACATCAATCCTCTTTATGTGGTTGCTAACAATATCATATTTTGAATTCAGCTCAGCGAACATGTTGTCCATTCTAGTGTTGATCTCTGCGGTAACCTGATTCAATGCCTTACCTTAAATTTGCTGACCCTGCAACAGTTGTTGCATCATCATACCCAAACCTTTCAACTCATCTTGTGGACCACTGGTAGTAGTTGGAGCAGCATGAGGCTGCTCTGCGGTTTCTACTGGTTGCTCTCTTGGTAATTGTTCTGTGTGGCCTGATCAGGAGTTGTCTCTCCTATAAAATAGACTTGTCCTTGGTTGTTCTTCATCAGCTGATTAACCTTGGCTGTCAACTCGTCTACCTTGTGGGTGTCGACACTGTTCACCTTCTTGGAGCGATCTGTTTCTGGGTTCTTGTTTGCAGAACTAGCAGCCATGTTCTCTATCAGCTCGAATGCACCATCAGGGGTCTGTGTCATGAAATATCCCCTGCTCGCAGAGTTCAGAGCAGTATGAAATTTCCAGTCTACTCCATCATAGAAAATGCATAAGAGGTAATAATCATCAAATCCATGGTGAGGGCATTCTCTGCGATAGTCATTGAAACGTTCCCATGCTTTGCAAAAAGGCTCGTCAGTGAGCAGTCTGAATGAGGTGATCTTGTTTCTCAATGCTGCAGTTCTTGCCTTATTATAAAAAAGGCCAAGGAACACTGACGGACCTGCTCCCATGAAGGGAGAGAACCGGTAGGGAGAGAGTTGAACCACCATGCAGCCTTTCCATCAAGAGAGAATGGGAATGGCATGTACTTGATGTAGTCAGGTGGCACGCCATTCGCACGAGTGAAACTGCAGACTTTTTCGAAGCTCTCAATATGCTCCATTGGGATATCTGCTGAGAGACCACTGAACACCTTGCTCTGCACTAAAGCGATCAAAGCAGGCTTGATCTCGAAGTCATGTTTGGTGCAAGGCGGAGGAACAATGGCAGAGTTCGTAACAGGAATGTTACGTGGTAGGTTTCTCTCACCGATTGGAGCAGCATGCGCCTGATGTTCCTGCTGCGCGAGAGCAGCTTGTTGTTGGATGGTATGCTGCATCTGGAGCATTTGGATCAGTTGCATTTCTGCAGCGAGATCATCCTGATGGCCGTGATCACCCATGGTGGTGTTGGTTGGTCTTGGCTATTGTATGTTCTCTATTTCTAACCTTGCAATCTCTTGGTTGCTGAGTGTACCTGCAACAAAGAGAAAAGAACAAGTTAAAGGTCTTAGACTAAATAAATAACCGAAAATAAAGGTAAAAAGATGGTCCCCGGCAACGACGCCAAATTTAATATTCTCAAATTAACATTCAAGCTACTCTCTCAAATAAGAGGTTCGATGTAGTACTTGAGGATCAAATCCACATAGACCAAATCTTACACTTTATTTCTATGCGATCAATATTAAGCTAAGATAATGAATGGTTTTTAAAGTAAGAAAATAAAACAAGCAAGTAACAGATTTGATTGGGGTTTTCAGATGATGAAGAATGCTAGCCTAGGGTGCTTCATTGGGTGTTAATCATACTGAACCAAAAAATTATTCAAGCTATTTAAGAACAGCCTAGAACTCAGATTTCTTAACTAGAACACCCTGCTCTCGCGGGTATGCTCCTTTTGTGGAGCGACCTTGACACCTATGCTCTCACTTGGATCAAGGCTCGACAGCAAACAATAAGCACATACCTAATACGTTCACAAAATACCATGATATCTACTCTCACTGGTCAGGGATATGATGCTCGTGTATAAAATATCTAGCAACCTAATTCATGGTTAATGATAAAAGGTTAACAAACACTAAGTGATTAGATTAGTATTAGCAATTAAGAGAAATTATAAACGAAGGCAAAAAGATGAAGCCTATTTATGTTCAGTTCATGAATCAACACCCTAAAACCCTAGACTAACAAATTCGACTACTCAGCCATAGCACAAGAAATCACAGAGATCATAATAAAAGAAGACATGAAATAACACTGTAATAAAAGAGATTTAGGGTTCAGGAGGTCTTCTCTAAAACAAGAGAGATGAAGATCATTCTCCCTTTACAAAAGTGCAAAATCTCCAATCGTTTCTTGTTTATAGAATAGCGTAAGAAAATAAAACTAATAGAAAAAGCATATGTCTAGAGGCCACATGCGGCTGAGAGAAGAAGATAGAAAAGCAAGGGCAAATCCAGAAATTAATCAGAAGTTTCCATAATCTTCGGAGGGTTGCTTCATTTGGGTGCTATGCGACATAAAACTTTCAATTTTCATTATTTTCTTCATGTGACTCTCCAAAGGTCTTCTTACATACTCCAGACCTGTAATGACTCAAAAAATACTAGGAAGACTCGATAAAGACTTGAAAACAATTAATAAAACATATATACAAGATGTCAAAAATACCATATATCATGCCGTCACGATTATGTCATCAACGTACAATAATAGGTAAGCACGATCAGCACCTTTCCTGAACACAAACAAGCTAGGGTCGCTTTTGCTTCGGCAAAACCCTTGGTTAGTAATGAAAGTAACAAACCGAGCATTCTAAGCCCGCGGGGCTTTTTTTAATCCATAGATGGATCTGTTGAGTCTGCAGACGTGGTCTGGTTTGGTTTGGTCGACGAAGCCTGGGGGCTGGAACATGTACACTGTCTCGTCAAGCTTTCCATGGAGAAAAGTGTTTTGTACATCGAGCTGTTGCACCGGCCAGTCATTCGCAAGAGCAACGAAGTACAGAGCGTATGGTTACTGGCTTAACCACTGGTGAAAATGTCTCAGAGAAATCCACTCCTTCTTCTTGGGACTTTCTATTCGCCACTAACCTGCTTTTGTGGTTCTTAAAATCTCCATCTGCATCAAACTTATGCTTTTAAAGCCACATGGAACTCACAATGTTAGTGTCTTTAGGTCGCGGTACAAGATCAAAAGTACCACTATTAATAATCGCATCGTACTCAACATGCATTGACAGATTCCAATTGGGATCTTCGAGAGCTTTGAGATGGCTCTTTGGTAATGGAGAGAAAGTTTGAGTGTGAAGCGAAAGCAGCTGGCGAGGATTTTTGATGCTATGTTTTGATCTTGTTGCCATTTGATGCCTAGGAACCTCAGTTGTAACAACTGGAGTTGGCTGCTGTGTATCAGTGGGAATCACAGCTGGGACATGAAGAAGCGAAGAAGGGTTTCAAAGAATTTTTTGAAAAATAGGAGAATGCTCTTTTTCTTGATCAAGGAAATCATAGGTTTGAGTTTTCTTGTCTGAGGCTTGGTGGTAAGGGAAACAAGACTCCTCAAAAGTTACGTGACGAGAAATGATGATTTTTTTGAGGTGAGATCAAATCATCTATAGCTGCGATGGTTGTTAGGATACCCAAGAAAAATGCAGCGAGATGAACGTGTAGAGAGCTTTTTGGTGTGGGCATAATTTTGGTTTGGGTAACAGAGACAACCGAATACCCTTAGATGAGTATAAGTAGTTGGCTTTTTGAAGTGTTTGGTGAATGGTATTTCATTGTGCAGTCAAAAAAGAATGAAATTGTGTGTTGTTAAACTCGGACCCATTATCACATTGAAGTGACTTTACTTTTGATGAGAATTGAGTCTAACATAGTAGGCAAAGTGTTTTTATTTAGTAAGGACCTCATCTTTGGATCGAATTGGATAGACCCATAAAAATGAGAATATTGACCAAGAAACAACACATAATAATTAATACCGCTTAAACTGCAACCGGGGAGGTCCACAGTCGAAATGGATGATTTCAAAATGAATAGTGACAGTCGTTTCTGATGGAGAGAAAGGCTGTTTTATTTGCTTGCCTAATTGACACGCATCACAAATGTGAGATAACGTTTTCTTATTACAAGGCAAAGCAGAATTAGAAAATAAAGAGTTTAGAGTTTGATTATTTGGGTGAGCAAGACGACGGTGCCAAACGTCAGAAGAGGCAGCATAAAAGACTGAAGGTTGGAGAAGAGCCTTATTTGATGAGGGGAAGACCGGATAAAGATCACTGGTGCTGTCACTGCGGAGTATCGTCCTCCGTGTTTTGAGATCCTTCACAGAGAAACCACATGGATCAAATTCAATAGAGCAAGCATTATCTTTGGTAAATTTTTAAACTGATATCAAGTTTTTGATTATAGAGAGAGTAACAAAGATAAGAGTTGAGAGACAGATTATTAGAGTTTGAGGGTATAGAAACAGAACCCGAAGTTGTAATTGGAATATGAGAACCATCAGCAACAATGACAGTCTTTCCGGTGCTAGAGTTAAGAGTGGTCTTAAGATTACCTGCCGAGTTTGTCAAGTGAGCCATCGCCCCTGAATCCATGTACCATTGATTGTCGCTAGGATCGACAAGTTTCATGGTGTTTAAGGCTGTTGTGAAGTCCACGGTTGGCTCAAACTTTTGGTTTCCAGATTGCTGAATCACTTGTTGTTGGGGCGTATGTGTGATCATATGAGGACGCGGCCCAAGGATGCCTTGCCGAGGGAACTGTTGTTGTAAGTGAGACCATGGCATGAACTGGTGTTGAGGCCACATTTGATAACCATTAGTCCAGAACGGAGAGTTCCATTGCTACTGAGGGCGTGTGTTGTTGTAGTAGCCTCGGCCACGACCCCTGTTCTGTTTTCATCATCCTCTTCTGGAGAAGTTTCTTTATTGTGGTTGCGGTTGAGTGCATTTGCGGTCAGTAGATGCAGCTGCCATTAGAACTTTGTCAGCAGAGGATGTGTCGGTATGGGCAATTGTTGTCTTCTTTCCCTTTTTGAGGCGATCTTCCTCGAGTAGCAACATTGATCTAGCTTCCTCAAATGTGGGGAAAGGTTGTCTGTGGATGATCACATTAATGATGTTATCATACTTACCATTAAGGCTTACATTCAACAGGTAGGTCACAAGATTTCGTTCTGTTACTGGAGCGTCAACATTTGCAAGGAGATCGGCGATGGACTTCAACTCTTGAAAATAGGCTTGGATTGTGAGATCGCCAATTTCCTTGGTCCGCAAGTCATGATCTATCTGTATGGCCCTTGCTTCTTTGTTGTTACGAAAGTAATTCTCAATTCATAACCAGATTTCTCTTGACGTGCCTCCCATTTTGAAGGTGCGCTTGAAGAGATCTTTTGATAAGGTTCCGTACAGCCATAACTCGACAAGGACATCTTTCTTGGTCCACGCTGTGTCAGCATCAGTCGCAAGAAGAAGTGTGCCGTCCAAGTGACCATCAACATCAACACTTTGACAGTGTGTGAGAAAGAGTTCTCTCCATGCGTCATAGTTGTGATCGTCTGTGTCTACGATTATTGGGATATGAGATTTGATGTTTGCTATTCCATATGCTTTATCAACGGCAGCGAGGGCAGTGGCCATTGTGGTGATTACGTGATAGAAGAAGAAGAAGAATATTTTAAGATGGTTCAGGATGAAAGCTCTGATACCATGAAAGTAGAAGTAGTTTCCCCTGAAGATTACATTGTATTGATATGCCAATATATACAGGAATCAGTTACAATAAATCGAGGATTTCCCTTGAACTACACTTATCTATCTAAACAATAAAGAGAATATTTTTTAGTATCTTTCAGTCGGGAAACATCATAGGGGGTACTAGAGAGGGAGCAGTGGTGGTGAACATCAATGAAGAAATCAAACATGAACAACAAAAAGAAACTACCCATAACCATAAATTCATTGAGAAACAAGCTTCTCTCCTCTCATACTCTGTCCCTTTCTTACAAAAGGTTTTCACTTCTGTAACTCTGTTTTGTTTTACCCCGTTTCAATTTTACAATGATGATACTTATCTCACCCGATCTCTCCAACTAAATTAAGGTATTTGATGGCGGAGATTCTTGGAACTTACTTTTTGGTATTCGCTGGTTGTGCATTGGTGGCTGTAAACGCCCAACACGACAGAGACGTAACGCTCACTGGTATAGCCATAGTGTGGGGACTCACTGTCATGGTTCTTGTTTACTCTCTCGGGTAACATCTCCAGTGCTCATTTCAATCTGACCGTCACAATCGCATTCGCTTCTTGCGGCTGTTTCCCTCTCAAACAGGTCAATACATACACGCATTAATCTGTAACCTATTATGAATGATGAAGCTATGTTTTATGTTTCATTTCGAGTTTGATGAAAAAACTATAACTGTGTTTGATAGGTCTAGCTTAGAGCATCTCCAAAAGAAACTCTATAACACCAAATATAGAGTTTTTTGCTCTCCAAAAAGAAACTTCAAATTTTAAGTTTCATCTTTTTATTTACATTTTGGTCCTTACAATTAATTATATATTATATTTATTATTTTCAGTATTTTCTGGTTTAACATTTTAATATTTAAATTTTTTATATTTTATAAATATTTCAGATTTGTTTTATAAATTTAATTTTTATACATAAAACTTTAAATTAGATTTATATTATTTTAAAACTAAAATTAGACTTCACGAATATTACAAAAGAAACTTTTAGAAAAACTTTTTAAAAGTGTACATGAAAAGCATAGTTATTACATGAATTATATATTACAACAATATTAATAGTATGGTAAATTTGCTCTGAAACCTTAAAAATTTCCGAAATATTGTCCAAATAAGTATTGTGTAACTGGAAATAGAGCATTATGGAAATAATTTTATGAAATAATGTGATATTTTGTTTGTAGTTTATTATTTAGTTGTGTATTTCTGTTTACAGTTTTATATTTTAGAGTAAATATTTTTTAATTAATATTATTGTTATTTTTTCATATATGTGCTAGTTATTTATAAAAAAAGTTATGAATTTATATTAACTATGACAAATATAAGGACCACAGAATAAAATAAAAATAGTTTTAAAGTTAGACCTAAAGTTTTGCTTTAGAAAAAGAACAACTTGAAACTTCAAAAATAGAGTTTTGCAAACTCTAAAATATAGTGTCTTTTTGGAAATGCTATTAGGTATTGTCATGAGTGTACTGCACGTAACTACTAATTTTTGGATTTTTCTGTAATAAAATAACATTGGGTTTTTTAACCCATAATAAATTTTAGTTTGGGAAGTCAGTTTTTATTGTACATTACAGTTTTGTTTTTAATATTTTTCGAAAATTCAAGTTATCCATACAAACTTCAATCATTTACTCAATTCCAGTTGTATATAAACGTCAAAATATTCAGCTCAAGGGTATCTTCCAAAACTCAGCCACGTTTACTGCGACATTAAATATACGAGTAAGATTTATTTTTATTTCTTTATTTTTTATAGGTTCCAGCTTATGTGATATCACAAGTGAAGGGATCGACGGTTACGGCGGCGACTTTGCGGCTGTTGTCCGGACTTGATCATGACGTTTGCAGCGGGAAACATGACGTGTTCGTCCGAACATTGTCGTCCGAATCGGATTTTCAGTCGTTTGTGATCGAGTTTATCATCACTTTCTACCTAATTTTCGTCATCTCCGGTGTCGCCACCGACAATAAAGCGGTTAGTATTTCTAAATCTTCTAAAGTGTTTTTTTTAAAATTTTAAAATTTCACTACAAGAACCAGATTGTTACAATCAGATTGGAGAACTTGCCGGACTAGCTATAGGGTCAACGATGCTAATTAACCCGATAATTGCCGGGTAATTTATTTTTCTATATTGTTACCGTTGTGCACAATACCTGTCCTGAGATATTTCGGATTTAATACAAAATAAAATTTTGTAGACCCTAAATAATTAATAAAATAGATAAAAAATTAAATTTTACTATTAAAATTACAATTTATTCGAAAGTAATACATGTCTATTAAAAGTTATTTTCTACTTGTTTTTATGTAATTAAGAAACAAAATTTCATAGTTTATTTTGTAATATGTTTTAAGATCCATTTTATATTTTTTTTTACTAACAAAAAAATTAGGTTTTAAAAACTGTAGAAAACTATGGACCCCATACCAATGTATCTTAGGTGTTGGGTCAAACCCGGGCCTGGTTGTGCATATATATATAATTTCTTCATCGACTAAAACATTAAAGATTGTATATACTTTTTGTTCATTTTGTTTTATCAGACCGGTGTCGGGAGCTTCGATGAATCCAGGAAGAAGTTTGGGACCTGCAATTGTATACAACTGCTACATAGGAATTTGGATCTACACAGCGTCTCCAATTCTTGGTGCGGTTGCGGGTGCATGGGTCTATAACACGGTTAGATATACCCATAAACCGTTGCGAGAGATTACCAAAAGTGGTTCGTTTTTAAAGACCACGCGAAACGGTAGCTCTCGTTAAGAAACCAAGTTTATGGCTACGTCAAGTTAGTCATCAGAGGTTAAAGTTGTCTACCAATTAGAAGTAATATATGGGAGTAGTTCTGTATTCAGTATTTCTAAATAGGAGCTAGCGTTAAAGAGTAAACATGTATGACAATGAATAAAACGAATACAAAAGATGAAACCAAAACAGATAATAAAATTTCAAGAGTATATCTTTAATGTTTTAATAAACTCGTAATGATTTGGACGTGTTGTGTGGTGATCTTCAAGCTTGACTTGTTTTTTATACTGCTCAACTCGATTCAGCTACTTTACGTATCTTACACATGTCGTGCCTTGGATTACAGATCTCTGATTGTTGAGTAACAAGGTTACTATGCCTTGCCATCATCTTCTTGATATAGAGTACTTCGATACTGGAGCTTGAGATAATCTTTACGCAAAATAGTTCGATCTTGCCGATGAACTGTATAGATTTATTACAATAAACTCATTTTTAATAGACTTTTAGGAGACCAAAATTATGTGCTAAATTCATATCCAACACCATTGTATCCGCCGTAGAGTAATTATAAACTATCTTTTCATAATAATCTATCTCCAAAAATCTTTCTGATTGTAATATGGTATTAGAGCCACAATTACAAATGATCAGCCGGTCAGGTGCTGATTGCATATTCACAAGCTTATGTATAAACAAAGTATTTTCTGTGTTTGATAATACTCTGTAAGACTGTAACATATGGGTCAAAAGGCTAAAGCTTCGTTCAATTAATTGAAAAGGCAGGTGGAGCTGTTAAGGCAATTAAAAAAAAAAAAAACTCTACATGTACCTGTTAAGGCCACGATTAGTGATCGTGGTTAGACATGGATAACCGGATCTACCATTTGAATTTATTAGTTTTTGATACTATAGAAACAAAAAACAATAAGTTGACCAAAAAAAAAGAAGAAACTAAAAACAAAAAAAAATCATTTGTACCTTGGTTTGATGTTGGTTCACTTTGGTACGGTTTGTTGTCAGATTGCATTTGATTCGGTTTAAGTTTAAAATAAATTGAACACATAAATAAACTAATAAATCATCGTCCGTTAATGTTATATAATATAATAGGAATTTTTTTTGTAACACTTAATATAATAAGATATAACTAAAACTTTATAAGATTTCAGGTGTTTTTTTTTTGTTTAATTTAGCTGGGATGCATTAGTTAAATCAAATACAATATAGCCAATCGGTTCAAAAAAAACATTCGGGTCGATTTTCATATGGTTTGATTTTCTATTGCTACACTTACTATCGGTCCACCTGCTCTAGTAGCAGGTATCCCCTATATATTAAAAGATAAATATTTGAAAAATTGTAATTTTAATTTTGTAATAATTAAAAAAGATCACATACTTAGGTGTCATTCAATTAGATAGTCAATTACATTCAATTGAAAAATAAGTAGGTTCACATTTGATTTTTATATGTCCCTGGATACATTTGTTAGTCAAACTATATGATATAATATGATATTTATGATAGAAGCATTTATGATTACTCTGTTAAATATAATTATTATTTTATTTTCTTTCCTTAAATAAAACCTACGGAATTTCCATAAATGACTAATATATATATATATATATGAAAATTAATGATTCTAATAATAAATATCTGATAACAGTTTATATCTCCTCCATCATTTTTTCTTTAATCTGATATTATTAAAATAAATTAAACAATCAGATTAGCTATAAAGTTAAACTTTAGTTTTTTTCGTATATGTTATATTTTGAATTAAAAACGAGAATAAATGACTAAAAACTATTAAAATTATTATGTTAAAAATTAAATATCAATAGTTTAACATTTTTATTATAAAAAGATACACATGATTTTAAAACCATATAAGTAAAAAGTATCATTCAAGAATAAAACAAATATATTTATAGATTAAACGATATACCATATAAGATTACATAAATCTTTTAATTTCAAAAATTTCAATGAATTTTCAAGAACATTTATAAATTTTAAGTTTATAAATTTTTCACATTGATTTTTTTTGTTATCAATGATTTTAATATCTTAGTTCTTTTTAATTTTATATTTTTAAAAAATATTAAACAATCGATAATATGGTTATTTTTGTTATATACCATACAAACCAAATGGATGTGATTTTATAAAAACCGTAGGATTTGGATATGGTTTGATTTATAACCGATTAAACTGAAACATGTAAATATGTATATATTTATAACGACACATGAATATCTATTTGTTACATGAGTTGAACTATAATTATAATTTGTAAATCACTTGAATCACTTGAACAATAATTAACTAACAATTTACTGCAAAAGAAACTTCTTATTTTCTTAGTCTTTTTTTTTTAAATCTTTTTGCTTTATTCTAACACTAACTAATTTAAAATAAAGATTATAAATTTGATGGACAACAATTAGTTGAAATTCTTTACAACTTTTTTTTAATCTTTAAACAAACAGAGTTGTGTTCAATCGAAGACATGTTAATTTGATGAACACTAAATATGGAAGAATATAAAACTTTCTTTCATGCTTCTGTTTTGTTTTTTTTAATTTTATTTTCAAAATTTAGAGCTTTGATATTAATTCTAGATTTGATCACTTTATTAGATGATAGAAACCTTTTTATTTTTTATTATTTTTATTTTAAATATATAATATTTTTTAATAAATACTTTTTGACAATATGACTCTAAATATGATCATATTACAAATTTTTATAATATATAATGTGATCTCAAACTAAATAATTATTTTTTTTGGTATAAAACTGAATAAATTGAGAACCGATCGTATATAAATAAATCAAACTGAAGTAAATATAGATTTAGAATAGTAGTTGTATTTTAATAACTGAAATACCAAAAAATCGAACCGAATAGAAACTCGATATCCAGATTGAACATCCCTAATCCAAATGAAATCGAATTATTGTTTTATTTTCTAAAATATAATAAAAATAATAAATTCATACCGTGCAAGGTGCGGATCTTATCCTAGTCTCTTATATAGAGTAACATCCCCAACTATGCTAGTCGTGGGTAAAGAGAGGACAATGACGGAAAAAAACTCAACACCACTGCAACCGCCGCAGACGCAGGAGGATGAAGAGGAGAAGAGGGAGATGTATGCTGTGTGGGCTGTACCAGAGGAAGACGTAGAAGATCGGCTTCGAAGGCTAATGGAGGGACTAAGGTCGGAGTTCGGCGGTCCACCGTTTGGTCCTCATTTGACCCTCGTCGGACCACAGCAGCTTACGGCCGGCGAGGCCAAACGGATGTTTGAGGCGGCGTGTGAAGGTTTTAAGTCGTATCCGGCCACCGTTGACCAAGTCACCGCAGGAACTTCTTACTTTCAGTGTGTTTATGTGTCTCTCCGGCACACCTTAGAGGTAAAGTGGCTCGGAATATTATTTTGCTTCTATCTATAGTGTTTTTTTTTGTAATTGATCAGTCATGCAGATCAGTCTGAATGGCCCACAAACTAATATGTATATAGCTAACACTGTATTTTTTTTTTGAAACACAGTTAACACTGTATTTATATTTTTAATTGCCAGAACAATAAGCCAAATATCGGAATTTGGCAACACATTATTAAAATACAGACTTGTTCTAACTAGAAAACCATCTGATTGAGTTTAACTGATACATTTTAGTTGGTTTTGGATCAGTTAAAATTAGTTGATTGGTTTTCTAGTGGAACTTACAAGGTTTTTAATATAGGATTGCGGATTCTAACATTCGATCTACTATTCCGACAAAAATATATGTTTGATGTCAACTACACAACACATGCTATTTGATACATATCATAATGTTAACTATACAGTTTATATATTAAAATGTATAGTTGTATTGTGTAAATGTGTAGTTATGTGATGATTTATATTTAGTGTAAATAACAATAATGTTTTCAAATAAATATATGTGAATGTCTGTGGGAACCGAAATCCACCTACTGTTAATAAATCGTAAATAAGGAAACTTCGGGTAAATCCTAAGTTTCCAGAGGAACGGGCTATCTGTAGAACCGCACAACGATAATTAAGAAAACGATGAACTTTAAAATTAAACAGAGAATGAATGAGATTGAGAGCAAGAAGGTTCTTATTCCGAATCTGCGTAAGAACTGTTACAACGAGAGTAGCCGAAACTCTAGAAGTCTAAGAATAAAAACCCTAGTTGAGACACAGCTCGTTAACAGAAAATGGAAATATTCCTAAATGCTAATTTTGGTGGTGAAAGCTCTGAAAAATCGTGTCCCAGCTTCTGCCCTATGCCTCTTGCTTATATACTCCCTCTTAGGGGGTTTTAGTCTTTCCATTTTGCCCAATTCGAGTTTATCGGGAATCTTCCATTTCTCTTGATCCTTCCTTTTCTCCCGCGGAAATCTTCCATTAATCTTCAAACTTGCCTTTTGTCTTCAAACTTGACATTTATCTTTCTTCTGCGACTAAATCATCAAAACGTTATCATATCTTCGGGTTAGATTTCGTTAATATCGCGAGATGGATTTTTATCGCGTTTTAGGACCTTTCGGACCGTTTTACGATAAAATACGTTTTACGACTTTATACGAGATCGTTTCCTGATCCGATGCCGTTTTTAGTAAATTCCCCGAGTTAATCGTAAAATTTAGCTACGTTCGTTCCTTGGTTATCCGTTGCCGGTTTTTACAATTTTCTCGACGTTTTTATTAAAAACGCGTTTTTTATGACTTTAGCGAAAAATATCGAACAAATCGTATAGTTAGGAAATATTTGGTATTTCGTTTAACCGTTGCCATTTTATACGATTTCCTCGAGTTCTTTCCGAGAAAACAAAGTTTTACGGTTTTATCGTAAAACTCGAGCGATAGGTTGGATCGAGACGAAACGCGAGACATTTTGACCATGGTCCGGAGCACGACCGCGTCGAATGTCATAAGCATTGAATCAGGGATACGGGAGATCGAGGGTCGGGATGGTCGATTCGACGTACGGCGAACCGAGCCGGACCGGTCCGGCTGACCAGCCGGTGGACCGTCCGGGAAGCTTCTAGTTCGCCCAACGGCGAACTAGTTGGGACGAGGCTAGTTCGCCGTTGGGCGAACTAACCGGGACGTGGATAGTTCGCCCAACGGCGTACTAGCCGGGACGGGGCTAATTTGCCCAACAGCGAACTAAGCCGGTCATGGCTTAGTTCACCGTTGGGCGAACTAGCTGGGAAGAGGTTAGTTCGCCATTGGGCGAACTAGGCGCGACGAAGCTAGTTCGCGTTTTACGGCGGTTTCGGTTTTTCGCGGTTTTTGTAAAACGGTCCTTCGAATTTTATAAAACGATTCTCCAAGTTTTATAAAACGATTCTCGAGTTTTATAAAATGATTCTTCAAGTTTTATAAAACGATTCTTCGAGTTTTATAAAACGATTCTTTGAGTTTTATAAAACGATTCTTCGAGTTTTATAAAACGATTTCTTTTATATTTTCTGCGGGGAGTTTTGGCCGTTGATTCCGTCGTACCGATTTTGACCCCAACAGTTAGCCCCCCAGTTCAAAAGAATCAGTGAGCTCTTGCGAACGGATCGTTGAGCTCTTGCGGGGGCGAATTGCTCGGGTTTTCGCGGTTAGGGTTTCAACCCGTTTCGCGAGCGAACCAATGAGCTTTTCCTGATCTTCCGATTTTTTGTTAAACTCGGAAAGCATCTTTTCGATGGTCTCGGCGTTAGCGTTTGTAGCGTTGGCCGCAGACGCATCTTGTGGTGGTGGTGTTTCAACGTTGTCGCGTTCGTTGCGATTTTGGTTGTCACCACTCATCGTTTCTTCGTTGGACATGTTGCGGCTTCGGTGTAAGATAGATCCGACCTCCCCCTCCTTCTAGCGCCAAACTGTGGGAACCGAAATCCACCTACTGTCAATAATTCGTAAATAAGGAAACTTCGGGTAAACCCAAAGTTTCCAGAGGAACCGACTATCTGCAGAACCGCACAACGATAATTAAGAAAACGATGAACTTTAAAATTAAACAGAGAATGAATGAGATTGAGAGCAAGAAGGTTCTTATTCCGAATCTGCGTAAGAACTGTTACAACGAGAGTAGCCGAAACTATAGAAGTCTAAGAATGAAAACCCTAGTTGAGACGCAGCTCGCTAACAGAAAACGGAAATATTCCTAAATGCTAATTTTGGTGGTGAAAGCTCTGAAAAATCGTGTCCCAGCTTCTGCCCTATGCCTCTTGCTTATATACTCCCTCTTAGGCGGTTTTAGTCTTTCCATTTTGCCTGAATTCGAGTTTATCGTGAATCTTCCATTTCTCTTGATCCTTCCTTTTCTCCCGCGGAAATCTTTCATTTATCTTCAAACTTGCCTTTTGTCTTCAAAATTAACATTTATCTTTCTTCTGCGAGTAAATCATCAAAACGTTATCGTATCTTCGGGTTAGATTTCGTTAATATCGCGAGATGGGTTTTTATCGCGTTTTAGGACCTTTCAGACAGTTTTACGATAAAATCCGTTTTACGACTTTATACGAGATCGTTTCCTGATCCGATGCCGTTTTTAGTAAATTCTCCGAGTTAATCGTAATTTTTAGCTACGTTCGTTCCTTGGTTATCCGTTGCTGTTTTTTACGATTTTCTCGACGTTTTTATAAAAAACGCGTTTTTTATGACTTTAGCAAAAAATATCGAACAAATCGTATAGTTTAGGCAATGTTCGGTATTTCGTTTAACCGTTGCCGTTTTATACGATTTCCTTGAGTTCTTTCCGAGAAAACAAAGTTTTACGGTTTTTATCGTAAAACTCGAGCGATAGGTTGGATCGAGACGAAACGGGAGACATTTTGACCATGGTCCGGAGCACGACCGCGTCGGATGTCGTAAGCATTGAATCGGGGATACGGGAGATCGAGGCTCGGGATGGTCGATTCGACGTACGGTGAACCGAGCCGGACCGGTCCGGCTGACCGGCCGGTGGACCGTCCGAGAAGCTTCTAGTTCGCCGAATGGCGAACTAGCCGGTCACGGCCTAGTTCGCCGTTGGGCGAACTAGCCGGGACGAAGCTAGTTCGCGTTTTACGGCGGTTTCGGTTTTTTCGGTTTTTTTAAAACGGTTCTTCGAGTTTTATAAAACGATTCTTCGAGTTTTATAAAACGATTCTCGAGTTTTATAAAACGATTCTTCGAGTTTTATAAAACGATTCTTCGAGTTTTATAAAATGATTTCTTTTATATTTTCTGCGGGGAGTTTTGGACGTTGATTCCGTCGTACCGATTTTGACCCCAACAATGTCACAGTCTCCGTTTTGTATTTTCCTATTCTGTTATTTATATTATCTTATGAAAGTTAGATAACTTAGATAACCTTTTACACTCTACAGAATGTATAATTTACAGAAAATGTATACGTTATTGAAAATGATCTTTCTGAATCTATGTAAAAAGGTGATGGAATCTTTTGTATGTTTGTAAGGCTCCCTTAATTTTACCAAACAATGCTAATGCTTATACAAAAGCTTTCTGTTATTTTAAGAAGGCAACAATTATGTGTTATACAAAATACGCAACAATTAAAAAAAAAATTGAATCGAAATCGAAACGTCATCACACCAATACTGTTTAATAGAATCAATCTACTACTTTTCTATTAAGACTGAAAACTCACCCAAAAAAAACAATCAAATGGAAATCCGGATTATTTGTTTGATGCCAAGATGAACTTAAGTTATAGAAAGTTATCCAACTAAAAAAATTTCAAAAACACAAAGCTATCTATCACAAACAATTTTTTGTGTTATGTTTACAGGTAATGAATGCTGCCGGACATTTTATGAGCCACTTCAAAGCTTTCACCGGAAAATGTATGATCAAATCTCTAATCAATCGAATTTAATCTTCCATTGGACGTAACTTAACTGTTGTTATATTGAGAATAACGCTAAATCATATAATACCAAGAAATGTGTGTCAGTGTGTGTGACATGTTAGGATGTTGCAGTTTATGAGCCACATATGAGCATACTTTACGGCGATCTAACGGAGGAAGAGAAGAAGAAAGCCTTAGAGAAAGCTTCCACGCTTGATTCTAGTTTAGATGGACTGAATTTTCGGATAAATCGAGTTGAGCTATGGATAACCGATGCAGACGTTGGATCCTGGGCGAAAATCTACGAACAAAATCTAATTTCCTAAACAGAATTTGTGAGAGAAAAGTTTCATGGTTTTCAGTGTATTTTCGATTTTACTCTTGTGCTTATTTGGTTTAATTATATCAGTTATAAGACTTGGTTTAGTGTGGTATGATATTTCATGGTTTGGTTGACATTTGTTATCGGTTTGACAAATATAATGTTTGCAGTTTGCTTCGTTTTCTTTTATTGTTGCTTGCTACTGGTTTTGTGATAAGATCTAATGACAATTTGAAACTTATTAAGGCTCTTTTAATATGGATAAAACATATGTATCTTGCGATTGTGGGAATATTACTTGTGTCTCTGGTTAACTGGTTTGGTCTATATCCTGAAGAAGTGTGAACTAGTCAAGAATTATAAAATATTGGATTCTTATCACTTATCAGAATGATAATAAGATATATTAAAATAATTAAACACAGATAATTACGGACGCAACAGTTGACATTTGTTACTAATAACAAAATTACTGGAAAAGCTTGACCAAGCCAAACTTACTTAGAAAAGTTCCAAGAAGTCTGAGGTTAAATTGAAGGATAAAAAGTTTGTGTCAACGAAAAATATATAGATAAAATGAGCCAAGTGCAGTCATTGATTGAATCTAGTAATGTGAATCTAATAGCTATACATGCATGTGTTGCAATTATAAAGTTTTTTGTAAGATATTTGCTCACGGGAACTTAGTGTCTATGTTGCACGGAAGATTCATAGAATGGACGTACGTGCGCTTCCCGCTTCGGAATCGGAATCGGAATCAGAACCTTGTGGAATATAGAACGGACGTACGTGCGCTTCCCGCTTCAGAATCGGAATCGGAATCAAAACCTTGTGGAATCTCGATTCCAAACACTTCTAAAATATCCTATATAAAAACACGTTGGAAATTTACGATTCCACTTTGGAATCACGCTTCCAATTTTAAAAACACAATATCATATACAAATAAATAAATATAAAATTGTTTTTATGTTTTTTTAGTATATAATAGTATATATGTGAGAATATATATATATGTAAATACATATATCATATATATATATATATATATATATTCAAATATGGTGTGTCAGTTATTATTTTTTTTTTTGACATGTGTCAGTTATATATAAAATGTAAAAAGTAACTAATTGGTAAAATTTGTTTATAAATTTTAATTTATCAGTATTTTCATAATTATAATATGCAATCATTTAAAATTCTGAGAAAATGAATAAACGTTTTATTTTAAATTAGAATCATATAATTCTTAGTTATAAATTTTATAAAATTTTCTTATATATATAGGGGTTTTTGCAAATTTGACTCATAACTCAAAGTCAAACACAAAACTAAACTTTTCTTTTTTGACTTTTCTTTTGTCTTATTCACCCCACCTGTTCACATTATTTACGAAAATGCCATTACATTTTTTTCTTTTTTTTCGAAAATTATTTTTTACTCGAGTATTTACAAGATTACCATTGCCATCAATACCCTAACTACCATGAACAACCAATTTGAATCTCTTAATGCACCTAATATCGATTTACACTCTCTCTTTCTCAATTGTTATGAAGTAAAAATAACATCTCTTTCCCTTTGTCTCCATATTCATACAAAAAACTCAAGCTTTTGATTCAAATTTTTTTTATGGTTGATACAACCATTTAAGCATACAATTCTTGGTGGGTTACTTTCGTTTGATGTTCGGGGTGGTTGGAGAAGACTCTGTGTGATCTCACCTAGTTTAAGGTATGAAATTGAAAATTTTCAAGATCTGTTCGCGTAGAAGACTTACTCGTAAGTCTTCTGGATGTAGAAGACTTACGGATAAGTCTTCTGGTCGAACGGATGATTTACTCTAAGTCGTCCACCTTTGTATGTTTAAAAAAAAACTCTAGAAGACTTATACGTAAGTCGCCTAGAAAAAACGAGCTAGTTTTGCATTTGACCGAGTTGTGTCAGATATTTGAATTTTCCTGGACGACTTACCAGAAAGTCGTCTCTGAGAAAGTTAAAATTTTAATATTTTATTAAATCTAGACGACTTATCCGTAAGTCGTCTAGATTTAATAAAATATTGAAATTTTAACTTTCACGGAGACGACTTACTAGTAATTCGTCTAGGAAAACTCAAATATCTGACACAATTTAGTCAAATGCAAAGCTAGCCCGTTTTTCCTAGATGACTTACTTATAAGTCGTCTATATTTTTTTTTGACATACAAAGCTGGACGACAAGTAAGTTGTCTCATTTAAATTTCAATTGCAAAAATGACATGTCTGGAAGACTTACGGTAAGTCGTCCGGACGACTTACTTGTATGTTGCATGCGTCAATGTTGAGTAAACTTTCATTTTCTTTATGTTTACTAATGTGTTTTTATTTTGAATTTTTGCAGATGATTCGTCAGTTACACGCAGTGTATGGAGAATGGTTATTCAAAGATGGATGTTGGGATTTTGTGGTTGATAATTTCAAAGGAGCGAGAATGTTTCTTTTGAGTGAAGGTTCGACACATGCTGAACTTGTTTCAATGGCTCATGAAGATTTTAACCTAGACATGAGCACCGAATCTGTGGAGATAACCTACTCACTACCAGCAGAAATGATTCAACTGATGGATCCAGACATCCCTCTTATTCATGTTACAAGTGATAGACAAGTTCAAAAATTACTCGAGATAACCAAAATGCATGGAGTACGGCTTTGTGTATCAAGCCGTAGCAAGGTGGAAACGGTTTCAGAGGAAAGGGAAGAAGCTGATAAAGCTGATGAATGTTTCGAAAATGATGATGATGATTTGGTTAAAGATGAAAATCATGATGGGGAGGAGGATGATGGGGAGAATGATGATGAGAGACGGATGATGGGGAGGAGGATGATGATATATCTATTGTTGCCAAAGCGGACGAGAATGGTGAGGATTACAGTGTTTATAGAAAGGTTAAAAATGAGGATGAGGAAGAAGATGATGATATGTGTTTTGAAGATTTCAAAAAGACATATGTTATTGAAGGAGGAAGATGGAATGGTAATAGTATATGTATCAACCAGAGTTTTGTTAGCAAGGATGCACTGCTTTCTAAGCTGCGGTTGACAGCAGTGAGGTCTAAGTTCTCCTTCAGAATATACAAGTCCACAAAAACTCTCCTTGTGGCAACATGTCGGGTTAGTGGTTGTGGATGGAAGATCAGAGCGAGTGTGAAACATGGGACAAACAAGTTTTGGGTAAAAAAGTATGTGGAAACACACACATGCTCAGTGGGAGACCGAATCGCTCAGCGGAGACACTGTACTCCGAAGTATGTTGCTAGGCTTTTCATTGATCGTGTTGAAATCATTGATGGGTTGACTCCGCAGCATATCACTGATGCAACGAAGAACATGTTTGGAAATTGATTCCATCAATAGATTTAAGTATATATTTCTCTCTTTCGGAGCTTCTACCTAAGGTTTTAAGTATCAAAGAAGGGTCATTGTGGTGGATGGGACTCACCTAAGAGGGAAGTATGGAGGTGTTTTGTTAGTTGCAGCCGCACAAGATGGGATTTTTCAGATATTTCCATTGGCTTTTGGGATCGTAGATCCCGAAGATGAACCTTCATGGGAATGGTTTTTCACAAATTTGGCTACTTGTGTATCTGATGAGCAGCCTCTGGAGATAGTCTCCGACCGGCACACCGCCATTAAAAGTGCGTGTGATAAGGTATTTCATTGGGCAACCCGACGAATATGTTATTATCACCTTCAAGATAACATTGTCAAAAAATATAAAGGGAAACATCTCTTGTACTTGGTGAAAGGTGCTGCTTATGCTCATACGGTTTCAAATTTTGACCGATACATGGCTGAGATACGGAGTGCAAACCCGAACCTTGCAACGAATTTGGAGAATGCCGACGTTAGCCTATGGTCAAGGGTTTATTGTCAGGGAGACAGTTACAACATGAAAACAAGCAACATCGCTGAATCTATTAATTTTGCACTGAAGTGAGCTAGAAGATTTTCGATTCAGTTCATGTTGGGGTTCATAAGGGAGAAGCTAGGAAAGTGGTTTTGGGAAAGGAGAGAAGATTCTTTGAGTCTCCTAACAGATCATAGTCGGGGTGCTGAATACTTACTTGTTGTTCGGTCGGAGATAGCGGATAAGATGAGGGTCCAACCAATTGATGGATGAAAATTATTTGTGAAAGGTGGCAAAATGGACTGTGTGGTTGATTTGGAGAATGGAAAGTGTGATTGTGGTGTCTATCAAATGGATAAAATACCTTACTCTCATGCTATAGCTGCTGGATCACATTCTCGTGTGCATATCTCCACACTTGTACATCTAGTCTACTCAAAGAATTATTTGTTTGCAGGATACTAAGAGAATATATATCCTTGTGCTGGACAACAAGTTGAGGAATGCACATGCGATCCTCCGGCTGAAAAGCGTGGTCCGGGGAGACAAAGAAATCAAGATGGCAATCTTGGTTGGAGCTATCCCGGATGAGAGGACGCAAACCCCGGAATCAACACAGAGTTTATAGATGCTCAGTAGGCAGAGAAACTGGTCATACAAAAGAACAATGTAAAGAATGACCTTTAATTAAGTCATTTGGAAAGTCTTTGTGTTATGAATCTATGTATTAATAATTTGTGTTATGAATATATGTATTAAGAATTTGTGTTATGTATCTATGTATTAAGTCTTCTACTAAGTCATTCAGGCTTTATGAGTATGTATTAAGAATTTGTGTTAGTCTTCTTAGACGACTAATAATTAAGTCATCTGGAATGTCTTCCAGCTGGATGACTTTACAGACGACTTAATTATTAGTCTTCTACTAAGTCGTCCAGGCTTTATGAGTATGTATTAAGAATTTGTGTTAGTCTTCTCAGACGACTAATAATTAAGTCATCTGGAAAGTCTTCTAGCTGGATGACTTTCTAGACGACTTAATTATTAGTCTTCTACTAAGTCGTCCAGGCTTTATGAGTATGTATTAAGAATTTGTGTTAGTCTTCTCAGACGACTAATAATTAAGTCATCTGGAAAGTCTTCCAGCTGGATTACTTTCCAGACGACTTAATTATTAGTCTTCTACCAAATTTAAAGAACAAAAATACAAACATCAACCTAATTAACTGAAAGTTTTCTATGCAAAAATAAGGTTACAACAAACAAAACATACAACCAAACATCCTAAACATCAGCCTAATCAAGTTCGAATACAAACATACAAACATCAGCCTAATCATTAGCACCCATCTCCTCAAAATTATCCTTGTTTTCATACTCATGCAGGTCAGGGAGCTCATTAAATATATCCACCGCCATCTTATCCCTAATAGCCTTCACGTTGGCGTTGGCCTTAGCAAAGTCTTTTGAAATAAATTCCAGCCCAAGAGCATGACATTCAATGTATTCTAGAGCGTAGACGCCACAATCACCAGCTCGGGCATGAGGCACATTGGGTTCACGTTTAAATGTGAATGGCTCCAGGGAGTATTGGGCACGCAGCTCATCAGAGGTAGATCACTCAACAAGCAGATAAGGGATCATGTTCTGAAAAGGCTCCATTACCATTTTGAGTTCTTCGTTGGAGATAGAGGAATAAATGCTGTCCCAGGCGACTATGTGTCTCTCAGGGATCGATATTCATATAGCAATCCAATGACAGTTCTTGTAACTGGCGCATATCATCATTATCCACCCCCCCCCCCACATCTTGTTCGACTGGCAAAATGGTGGTATAGCACCTGAATAATAAATATGCACTCCACCAGGGAGTCTTCTTCGTAAACCGTTGTGATCACACTCTGAGTTTTTAAAATCGGAGTAGATATATCTCCATTGCTGAGAAAAGAGATGATCAAGGAAGCAAATCCTCTCGCTCCTGAACGCTTGTGAATTTTCAGCGTACCTCTTCCTCAGCCCATTAATCCAAGCATCAACATGCTGCATTTAAAATAAAACAAGTCAGAAGATATCAGACGACTACAAAGAAGACCTATCAGACGACTTACTAAGTCGTCTACAAATAAAACTTATCAGACGATTTACTAAGTCGTCTGATAAGTCTTCTACTAAGAAGACTTATCAGATGACTTAATGGTAAGTCATCTACGTAGAATTATAGTCAAAATATATCAGACGACTTACACTGTCGTGCAACCAAGATAAGGAGATTCGGAGGATGTGATACCACTTAGTTGGTGCTGTACATGGTTTATCATCGAGAGGTGTGTCATAGTTACTGCAAACACAAAATTTTGAAAAGCAATCGGTTTTGTAGACTAAAGCAAGCTATTATGGGAAACAATCACTTACGGGATCAGTTTTCAACCAGTCAGCGAGCTCCTTCAATTTGGTCTTGCACTGATCCAAAAGGATTATAGACTGGAGCTCGCTTTTTGTTTGGAATGATCACTTTGACCGTGATGTTTGTCGTGTAAGGAGATTGCTGTGAGGCACCAAGTTTCCTTGTTCGATCACTCTTCGTACGTTTAATTCCTGCCAAAGCGGTTTCCTTCTTTTCTTGATATCTAGCTTGCTCCTTCACTAGATCTGAAACAGTGGGTCCTTGTTTCTCCAATATTTCAAGGCTCGACTCTGCAGGAAGGATCGATTCTGCAAGAAGTCTGGATGGAAGGATCGATTCTGGAGGTTTTTCCTGGCTCAGAACTATACTCAGCTCTTTTGAGGAAGTAGCACCTGCGGACAAATTTGTTGCTTTACCTCCCCTTGAGCAAGCTCTTCTTTCCCGCGTTCGACCCATTAACACTTTCACTTCTCCCCCCCCCCCAGCAAGATCCATTTCAGATTGTCTTGTCAATTTCTTATTGTGAGAGGATGCTTTACTAACCCCGGGTTCTTACGTTTTAGGTTGAGATTTTTGAGATGATGTCCCTTCCCTTTTTTGGTGATACCAAAGATCTTCTCCACAGTTTCCATCCTTTCAGACAGATACTTGATCTCTGTAAGGCACGTCCCAAACCCTTGACTCATGGAATCGAGTACGTCCTTCAAAGAATCCTTTACGATTTTTTAAATATCCTCTTTGGTCAGCCCACCAACATTGGTACTCACCTCTGGACGAGCCTTTGTACGAACCTCTGCCTCTTTCTCTTCCTCTTCCTCTTCAGGTAGCTCTTCACTAGGCTCTTTACGAGCTTTCTTAAGAGGTCTTGGACTGTCTACCTTCACCAGAACTATCGCTTTCTTTGCTTCCGGATTTGTATTGACCCAAGTACCAGTGACTTCCCAGCAATCCATGGTCCACTTCCACGGTCTCTTTATATACATGAGTTTAATTATGTTCTCTGCGGCCAGGTCCTCAGCATCAGAGTCCCATTTTGGAAACATTTCACCAATGCTCTTCTCAAAAAAGTTCATCACCCTAGTCTGCAGTAAATAGAAGATATAAACTAAGATATTTGACGGATTAAGAAAGATGGAAAGAAAAGACTACGTAGAAAACTTATGATTAAGTCGTCTGTAAAGTCTTCCAGTTGGACGACTTAGCAGACGACTTAATCATAAGTCGTCTGGAAAGTCTTCCTACTGGATGACTTAGAAGACTACTAATTATTAAGTCGTCTGGGTAATCTTCCCGAACGACTTAATTATAAGTCATCTACTAAGTCATCCAGCTGAAAGACTTACAGACGACTTAACTATAAGTCATCTACTAAGTCGTCGAGTTGGAAAAATTTCCAGACGACTTAATCTTAAGTTTTCAAAAAGTCTTTTGGATTGAAGTAAATACCTGTCTTTCAATAGCTTCTTTAAATTGTCTTCGTCCTTTGCCATCCTGGTAAGCCAGTATCGGTGGAGACGATCTGTTTGGTATGGGATTATCATAAGTAGCACCCAATTCCAGCAGAGCTGTGTACACCCAGACCTGGAGAGCTTGTATAAACCCATCAATGGTGTAACAACCAGATATATCTTTGCCCTTCACAGAGTCCATCAACACCTTAAACGCGACTCTCCCCATGGATAATTCTCAAACCGTTCTAGATCCATCACTAGCCTTGCCAAACTAGCCCGTGTAGGGGTTGAAAACTTTCTCCCTTCATTGTTTCCAGTATCCAGTGAAGATGGAAAGGTACCCGAGCCACTTGCGATCATGCGGAGACCACCCTTCGCATCTCTTAAATGCTCCTATTATCTGATCAATAGTTGGCCCAGCTCCGACATTAACTCCCAACAACTCCCAGAAAGCATCTAACTCCCTTGTAACAGAACAGTTTGGTCTCTCAAGGTCCTCAATGTACTCGCAGTTTAGACCAGTCACTACAAGAAAACGTGGTCATAGCGACTACGAATTACGACTACATACGTGTAGTCGTAATTTTAAATCGCTATTACGACTACTTTACGTCTAAAAAAGAATTAGTCGTAACTCAGAGGTTAAATTGCTACCAATTTCAGTAGACGTAAATTAGTCGTAACATAACGACTAATTTACGACTACATGTCCTTGTGAACGTACTCTGGTCGTTAAATTACGACTAGTGTATGACTACACCTGTTGTGGATTTCGGTCAAAGCTTTAATCGTAGGTTGAAGCTAATTGGTCGTAATGTACGATTCGTTTACGACTAAGGGATGGTAATAGATGCTAATTAGTCGTAAAGTTTAGAAGCTAAGTAGTCGTAATGTCCCCTATAAAAGAACCATCGTTTTCTCCCAAAAGATAAACAAAAAATTTAAAATATTTTAGATATAGTGTGGAAAGATTTGAAAAAGATGAGAGAAAGGTACTCGGATCAAAACTCCGAAGAGATCAATGCGAGACGAACGTTGAAACGTTGGTTTCGCATAGAATCCACGGAATTATGATTCTAGTATCTTTCTTCTCTTCTTTTCCAA
>CAKOAT010592931.1:1888-27146 GCA_932364175.1 Eruca vesicaria subsp. sativa
TTTAAGTCAGCCGTAACGATCGACTGAGTTATGTTCATAACTCAGCTTATTTCTCATAAGTCAGCTAGGTTAGTTAAGTCAGCCGCTACGCACCTATATCTCGGCCGTAACGTAGTTCGTATCCTATTGCGGCTGAGTTTTATGCCGCATTCTTACGTGGACCCAAACTTTTTGCTTACGTGGCATAAAAAAGTAATGGTATTCTTGTAAATATGTTTTTTCTCACAACATGAAAAAAGGGCACGCTGGGTATTAAAAAAAAGGTAGTAATAAAAAAAAGTTTTGTATGGTTGTGATAATAATTAATAAAATTCATATTAGTTGAGTTAACTTCCCTTTAAATATAGGCAAATTGGAAATAAAGAGAATAAATAATACTTTCCAAGTAGCTAGATAATATTTTATACGAATATGAATTATAAATTTTGGAGTCCTATTAGGCTTTATATAGATTAAAACAGTTTTCTCTAACACTAACATATCACATATATCAGCGTTTTATACAAATATATTCACGTGAAGTTCTCAACTGCATTTGAAAAGTTATAATTCACAAATATTATAGTCACATACATATATAACGTGCATAGAATGGATGAAATATCGATCAACTACCATAAATTTAGTTTTTGTATTTCTTCTTTTTCTATCAACCACGATTTTAAAGCTCAATTGATCCAGTGGTGGAGGTAATTGTTCATACATTTTTTGTATCCTTATTGGATTGTAAACATTCAAACATCAAAGTAGTGTGAATGAAACTTTGGCTGCTTTACCAAATTAGCTCGACAAGATAGAGAATAAGAATATTTGTGCTTTAACGTTATAATCTCTTTTATAAAACGTGCATAAAATGGAGGATACACGAGGCAAATTGCTTACATTCAATTTTTGTATTCTGATTGGATTGTAAATATTCTCAAGAACATGAACTTAGTGTGAAAGTAGCTTTTCATCAAATTAGTGCGGTAAAATAGAGAATAAGAATGTAAGTTATAAGTTTTTAATCTTCTTCTTTCTTGCGGCATAATAGTTATCAGACTGTATTATCATTTGACTTTTTTTTGGTAAAATTTATCATTTGACTCGTAGACGGAAAATTGTGATTGGCATTTTCTTTTTCACAATTGAATTCACCTTGTATTATCTTAGGAGTTATTGTTAAGTATTTGCATATTTTCGATTAACACTATTTATATTCTTAACAAACTATTATTTTTTATAAACATAATATTTAAGAATATTTTTTTTTTATTATTAAAAATTGAATCACTTTAAAAAATCATGCTCATTCCTTTTTATAGAGGAAAAAATGTGCTATAATTTAGTTTATCTATAACTAAAATTCTATAACTGATTTAGTGTATCTTTGATTTAGCATATACAATATATGTATTTATAATCTTACTTTTTATGTTCTATTTAAATAAAAATACACGGATCAGAAACACAATAAAATATACAGAATAAAAAATCACGATCAAAATAATGATTTTCAAACTTTTATGCTCTTACAATTCTAATACATATATAGATCAAAAACCATGATCAAAATATAAATATGAAGTTATATTCATTTAAATTATAAATATAAATAGTTAATTTATATAATATAGAAATAAAATATAAATTAGTAAAAATGTTCATCCGTTCGGACGAGCAGATCAAACTCTAGTTCACTTTTAAGATTAATAACATATATCGAAATTAATTTTCTTAAAGACTAGAATGAGAATTTTCTTAAAGACTAGAATAATCATATAAAAATATAAAAAAATACTTTTTAAAAAAAAACAATATAAAATATGGAGATAAGACTATTGGATCATAGAGACATCAAACTTGCCTTTAGTTCGGAAACAGAGGAAGCTTTTTGGTGAAGGTAGGCTACCAACATGAACATGACTAGATTCTTACGTTATCGTTTATTTTCCATCTTATTTTCAGTTCCTTCCCGCTCGTATTTATTATGATTTAGACTGAGATGGGTCTTCGACGTAGATAGCTGTTAATATATGTTTAGAGTTTGGTTAATATTAACAAAACCAAACACTAGTATAATGTCTTTACTCTTTAGTTTTTTGTTGTTTTTTTTTTCTTTTTTTGCATTTTTCATATATTTTAAATTCTTACAGTAAATCCATAAAATAATGGAAGAGAATAATTCTGTATTGTCTTAGTTTTGTTTCCATTAGACAAATAAAATAATATAAAATGATTTAATAATGATGAATTTTAGAAGCAAAAACCACATTGAAGAAATGACAAAACTGAGTGCGAAATGGGATGGATAGAGGGGATGAATCTAACAATATCATGGGGCCCACTAACCTTGCACTTGTCTTTTTCTTAATATCAATATGCATTTTGGGTTCAGTCAACAATCACGATACTCTCAAATTACAGAAATATCTAAATACTCGCAATCTATTTTTTAATTTTTATGTTGACAAAAAAAATCTATATTTTCCCTCATGTTATCTATGATTTTTTTTTTGACGTCTAATGTTATTTATGAATGATTAAATATTATACATCATAAGAAGTCTGCCCATATTAGTTATGCAATTAAAATAACTAGAATTTTATCTGCAAATTTTTTTTTCACTTATTATGCACTTTTGGTCAAACTCATGGTTTGGAGAACTCACTAGAAGGCTTCTACAAAAAAATTTATAAACATAATTAATTGCAAAACTTCTTTAGAAGCTTTTTTATGAAAAAGATATATATTTTTTGAAAATTTCCTTTCAATTGCAAAATTAAGATGATTATCATAGTTTATTAAACGACAACAATGCTCTAAGAAATAAATACATTACAAGGTCTAAGCCCATATTTTGAAAGCCCTAAAACGATTAAGTGTTAAGGAAACGAACAGAGCCATCTTAATAATGGAAACCTGAAATTGGGTTAATAAACCTTCAATGAGTAAGAAGGGAAAGGTGTAAAACTGAACCGAGAGAAGGTTAAAACCCTACCTTCAAACTTCAAAGAACGGCTAGGTTGCAGTACGTAGCAGTTATTGATACATGTAACAAGTCGTAGAACCTTATAATATCAAAGCTGGATTAGTTCAGACGATAAAATTGGTTGATTATTTCGGATATATACGTTATTGGGAGTTCTTAGGAATTAAGAAATCTCCTACGATATATTTCTTTGTAATTATTAGAGAGTTATCATTTCTGTATAAGTTAGATTTCTATTATATTATTTAAAGAAAGTGTCAGAGAAGTTATGTATGTTATATAAATAAATCTTACAAATATAGTGAATAAATTGATAAAAACAAATAAACTTCTGATTTCTTTCTTAATTTTGATGGATTATGGATTTCTATTGTTTTGATCTGTCTTTCTTTGATCTTGTTCTTTCTAACTCTTGTTGGATGAAAGTTTCTTAATATCATTTACATATTAGTTTTTGGTTTTGATAACTTAAAAAAAGCTGAACATTGAAGAAAGGGTTACGTGCTTTTAAGTTTCATCTCATGATGAAGTTTACGTAATGTTTTATTTGACTAATTTTATATTATATAAATATCTTTTTTAGAAAATAGTGAACTTTTAAAAAATTTCAATGGTTTTTGTTTAAGAAAAAAATGAGACGATTTCGTTTTCTACAAACTGTATTTCTTGTTTGTTAATTTCTTATTATGTTTCTGTGAAACCAGGTTATTATACTAGAGACTTGGACGCGATTGGTTGTGATGATGAAAAATGGATATGAGATAATCAACTACATATCCCATGTAGCCACGAAGATAACCTACATATTGTTTGTTACATGATTGGTTCTGCCCATTTTTTCTCAAATATTTGTTTGTTACATGAATTTACACAGGGTTTGATGATTGGGAGGGATAATATCTTTCACAGTCTATACATTCTTGAGAAGCCATCCCTCCCAACATCATCACCTACTATAGTTTTTTGTGGATCTCTATTGTCTGATGAGAATTTGTGGCATGTTTCACTATTTTTCTTGTGCTTACACCTCAACAAAATTCTTTTGCCGAGAGAAAACATCAAGATTTTCTTAATGTGGCACATGCTTTAATTTTTCAATCAAATGTGCCTTTGCAATATTGGAGTGACTGTGTGCTAACTGCTGTCTTTTTGATCAATCGATTGCCGTCTCCGTTACCTGGTTTTAAGTCTCCTTTTGAACTTTTACTTGGTAAGACACCAGACTATACAATTAATGCTTAAAACTTTTGAATCTTTGTGTTATGTTTCCACTTTGTTGAAAGACAGGAATAAGTTTTCTCCTATGGCAAAACCTTGTGTTTTCTTAGGCTATCTTTTAGGTTACAAAGGTTTTAATGTTTTGGATTTGGAATCTAGATCAACTTCGATTTCTCGGAATGTCATTTTTCATGAACAAGACTTTCCGTTTAAAACTGATGAGTTTGTTTTTACGACTGCTGATATGTTTCCAAATACCATTTTACCTTTATCTGTTCCAATGCAATTTGTTGAAACTTATCCATTGTCTATGCCTTTGCATTCTGGTTGCACGCATCTATTACTTGTTTCTGAGACAACTAATAACCATGAGCCTTTGATTCCTAATCATGCATTAGATAATACTCATTCATCTACTTCTCATGACATACATGCATCTTCTACTGGTGTTCACTCTATTCCTATTGATAGACCTAGACGACAACTTAAGCCTTCTAGCTATTTGTTTGAGTATCATTGTGCTTTGTTACCATTTTCTTCTTTTTCACCTACGTCTATTCCTTCTGAACAAAAAAAAACATATTCTTTATCATCTATTTTTGACTTATGATAACCTAAAACCCATTTTTCAGTTCTTTGTTCTTGCCTGTACTCTTGAAACCGATCCTAAAACTTTTAAACAAGCTATGGCATCTGAGATGTGGCGCGGTTCTGTGAATGCAGAATTTGAGGCTCTTGAGCAAAACAGAACTTGGGATATTGAATGTCTTCCTTCTGGAAAGAATGTGGTTGGTTGCAAGTGGGTACACACCATTAAGTATGATGCAAATACTACGATAGAAAGACCCAAATCTCGATTGGTGGCTCAGGGTTATATGCAACATGACGGTCTTGATTACATCGACACTTTCTCTCATGTGGCTAAACTTACTACTGTGAAGATATTGTTGGCATTGGCTGCTTCTAAAGGTTGGTCTTTGAACCAAATGGATGTTTCAAATGCTTTTTTTTTTTTGCATGAAGAAGAGATTTATATGAGCTTACCTCAGGGTTATACACATCCTCCTAGTACTACATTGCCTCATAATGCTGTGTGTAGACTTCGTAAGTCTCTATATGGGTTGAAACATGCATCTCCTCAATGGTACAAGAGGTTTTCTTTGGTGTTACTTGGTGCTAACTATGTCCAATTTTCTGCAGACAACACTCTCTTTGTCAAAGCTACTACGGTTTCTTTTGTGGCTGTTCTAGTCTATGTGGATGACATATTGATAGCTAGCAAGAACAATGATGCTTTGATGGCATTACAGGATCTTCTCAAGTCAGAGTTTAAGATCAAAGATCTTGGTGCTGCTTGTTTCTTTCTTGGATTGGAGATTGCTAGGTCTTCAACAAGAATATATGTTTGCCAACGCAAGTATACGTTAAATCTCCTTGAAGATTCTGGTTTACTGGGTTGCAAGCCTAGTTCTGTCCCTATGGATCATACGTTGTATTTGTCAAAAGATCACAGAACACCATTGCCGAATGCTACTTCTTATCGGGAGCTTATAGGACACTTGTTAAATCTGATTATAACAAGGTCTGATATTACTTTTGCAGTTCATCAGATGAGCCAGTTTATATCTTATCCTACTGATATACAGTAAAACCTCTATAAATTAATAATGTTGGGACTTTGAATTTTTATTAATTTATAGAGATATTAATTTACAAAAATTTCCTTATTTAGATTTTTTTTAAAAAAATTCCATTTTTATTTATAAAATAAAAAATATTTGATTTTAGCATATGTACATTATTTAAATTTTAGAAATTTGACTTTTAAATTGTTTTATTATCTTATGTGGTGTATATTTTTATGTTTCATAGAATTGTTACATGGTTTTCGATATAATTTAAATAAATATTATCAAAATATATTGAAATGTTTAAAAATAAAAGTATTTTATAGTAAATATAAAACCCCTAACTAATTATTATCAAAATATATTTAAATGTTTTAAAAAATAAAATTATTTTTATAGTAAATATAAAACCAACAGAATAATATTAGATTGTACTTATATATAAAATTATATATAGCTAGATTATTAATTTATGATTTTAGTGGGACCATATATTTACATGGCAGTTTTAAAAATATTATTATTTTATTATTTTATCGATTTGTGTAATATTTTACACCGGCCCAAGTTGGGACCGGTGAAATTTATTAATTTATAGAGATTATTAATTTATCGAGTATTAATTTATAGAGGTTCTACTGTATATCTGCAGGCGGCTCATAAAGTTCTTCGTTACTTGAAGATTAATCCTGCTCTCGGTCTATTCTATCCTGCTAATGTTGACATGTGCCTTAATGTTTTTGCCGATGCAGATTGGAAGTCTAAAAAGCAATCAGTTGTAAGCAGAAGCAGTACTGAAGCTGAGTGCCAAAGTTTGGCCTTGGCAACTTGTGAGTTGATTTGGTTGCAGCAGTTGCTTACGGATTTTCATGTTCATGTCACCAGCACTACTAAGCTTTTCTGCAACAACAAATCGGCTATTTATATTGCCATGAATCCAGAGTTTCATGAGAGAACTAAACATATTGACATAGATTGTCATACGGTTCGTGATCAACTCAAGGCTGGACGGTTACAAACTCTACATGTTTCCACGGTGAACCAGCTTACTGATATTCTCACCAAAGCACTCCATCTCGGTCCTTTTCATTCACTCTTACATAAATTCTCATTGTCAAGTCTTTATCTTCTACCAGATAAAGAAACTAAAGACTTGAGAAGGGCGTCTTAGGATAAATGGTTTAATTTACTGGTTTATATTGGTTAATTACATTTGAGTAACTGAGATAAACCGGTTATGTATACCAGATATGTATACCGGTTATGTATATAAGCACACTTGCTTATTTTGAACAGTTATGATTATTGTGAATAACAAACTTTTTTCCGTTATTCATCTTCTCTCAATCTCAATATCATCATCTTGATACAAGCTTGAATCAGTGTTAATACATGTTTTGGTGTGTACAATTAATATTTTGTACTATAAAACGTATACTGTATCTTTAAATATTTTTCTATAAAAGGGTGCACACAAAAACCCTCATTCTAGAAAAAAAATGGTGTCTCTCAGACACAACATATCCTTTCTCATTCTCTTATTCATTGCCGTCCTTGCCCTCTCCTTCGCTTGCAACTGTAGCCCTCCTAGACCATCACCGGATCCTCACAACCCGCAGAAACATCCCGTTAAACTGCCTCAGCCACCCATGAAATGGCCAACCATTAAACCATCGACCCACAAGCCTCCACCTGTGGTAACGTCGCCAACACCGTGCCCACCACCAACACCAACTTCACCTGTCGTTACGCCGCCAACACCAGACCCACATGTTGTAACACCGCCAATACCAATACCACCAGAACCAGAGACATGCCCAATCGACACGCTGAAACTAGGAGCTTGTGTGGACATGCTTGGAGGTTGTATTCACATGGGGGTTGGAAAAATCCAGGCTAAGGAAACGTGTTGCCCTGTCTTGGGAGGTTTATTTAGCATGGACGCAGCCATATGCCTATGTATCACCATTGAAGCCAAATTTTTGAACATTGACCTCATCATTCCCATTGCTATTGAGATTCTTCTCGACTGTGGAAGGCCTCCACCACCTGGCTTCAAATGTCCCATTTGATTCATGAAACGAAGGTTTCGTTTTTTCAAAAAATATGTTGGTTTGATGATCTTTTTGGGTAATTGGGGGTTAATTTGCTTGTGTGAAACCTTTACTCACTTGTTTTATATGTGTACGCTGTATGTTTAGTACATATGTACGTAGTAGGTTGTGGAGTAAAGAATTGTGTTTTTTGTAGTCATGCACATTGCACTGATGGACATGTTATATGCGCCGTATAGCGTAACTGCTGACCAAGTACGTACGTATATTTATCCAAACAAATATATCATACTTTGTTCTCGAATACAAATGATAAAGTGTATCTCTAAACCACTGCACAAAGAAATGTAAATTTCATAGTCATTCACATTGCACTCATGGGTATAAATTTCGTTGTATGTACACCTATATCTATGCTACAAAATAAATTTATATTTTTTTCCGACAAATACAATATATAATTATCATACATAATTTACAACATACATATAAACATACTCAAAAATCATTGACACAAATAAAGAAAATTGAAACAAGTTTGATGAATGAGTGAAAAGTAACCACAATTTATTTTCATATGCTTAACATATGAAAAATTAGAAAAAGATGAAGTAGTCTTGTTGCCATGTGTATGAACAATGCATATATCTAATGAATCTTTTATATACTAAAGCGCAAGTCGCCTAACGAATCAGAATTTGACATGTGGAATTTTTTTTAAAAATTTAAAGAGAAATGAAAATACAAAAAGAAAAAAAATTAAAATCAGAAAATAAGTTGACAAAAAAGCAGAAAAAATAAAAATGGCTACTAGATAATTTAGCACAAAATCCATAATATTGTCCCACTACTTCAGTATCACACACACGATTTCATAACTGTTACTTTTCCTGGTGAAAGTTTGACTCATGATATATAACGTTATCTCTGCATGCAATTTTTTGAAAAAGTTAATATCTACATACGTTTGATATAATTTTTTATAGTTTTTTTAAATTGTGCTATTGATCTTTTCTGTAAAAGAGTGATCAAATTTCAATTTCTAACAATATATATCGATGGCTTCTGATGTTTTCTTTGAGAGGTTTGTTTCCAAAGATTAAGAAAAGATATCATAACATTTTTATGGCGAAGCTTACTGAAAGGTTGGCGGATGAAGCTTAAAATCCAGGTTAATAAAACTAAATACTTGCAAACTTTTCAATACTTAAATCACAATTTGCATAATGTTAACTTTTTTCATAGATCTTTCTCTCTAACGTACTTACAATAACTATCTTTTTAATAATATACATTTCATCAATATTATTTTAAAAATAGACTAAATTAATTTTCAGTTTGCTAGGAAATATTTATTGGATGTGGTGATGATAAGTTGAAGAGTGAAAGTAAGAAGCTTAAAGAAAATTTACAAGGCTCCTAATAAACTTGAGAAGCACTATAAAAAAACAAAAAAAGGCAGCTATAACTAGAAAGCAGAAAATGGAGATCAAGAGACGGTGGTAGAAACAAAGACTCATGTTTACGCTCTAGATCAATCCAAAGATGAGGTTGTTTTTTTCTTTTAATTATTCTATAATCTTATAGAGATATTATTTTTTGTTTAGTTTCAGATCAATATACACTTTTCTATTTTCTTATATAATATTACTAAATTTTAAAACAAATCACGAACAAAAACTTTGAAATAAATAAAACATCGAAAATGAAAAATGAAAGAAAGTAATTAAAAGAATATACATGAGAAGAACAAAAACATTACAAAAAATATCGACTTCAACTACTTACAAAAGTAATGTTGTTATTTTATTTGTAGTTGTACAAGAAGATGTTTTCCCGAGTTTTTATATCTAATAATTTTTTTATTGTTTTTGAAAAAGGAAAATCATCTCCTATTTTATATTTATTTTAGTTTCATATTGAACATGCCCGTGCAGAGTACGGGGGACAACACTAGTGTCTAATATAACTCTAAAAGTAGTTAAATATTTGAAACTTGAGTTATATGACTATATCGATCGTGTTTGTTTGGATGTCGCAAGATTAAATTTTGTTCGTTTGTTTATAGTAGGATCCTGATAGTAGTGGCAGATCGCAGTAGAAACTGTACTTTTAAATCGTTAAAACTTTCAGTGATATAAAATAACGATTTGTGATCAATGATTGTGATCAATAGCAAAGTAAAACGAACAAGAAGCTGTGGTTTGCAGCCAGCTGTATGTCAGATTGACCCATTATGGGTTTGATCTTAGAATATGGGCTTCGTACTATACAAAGTTAAGGCCCAATTGAAAAAATAAAATCTTTTTTTTTCTTAGTCTGTCTTGTCCAACAAACAAAGTTCACATCTCTAAGGACATTCCCTTTTCGTCGAGCAAGCAAGAATCAAAGCAGAAGCGATCAGAGATTGATAATCTAATTCCTTCCTCTCAGGTGAAATCTCTACTCTTTTCTCTTTATGTTTTCTGGGTTTCGGTTTCATCTTTAAAGTATCTCGTTCTGAGTCGCTGGATCTGTGTTTTACTTTGCTGAGGATTAGATAAACCCTAAGATAGATGAGATTCTGAGTGTGATGTAGTTACTAGCTTAGCTTCTTCGATCTCTCTCTTAGACTCAATTGTGCTTTCGATTCTGAATGTTTGTTTCGATCTTAAAGTAATTAAACCCTAATTGTTCCGTTTTCATTGTATAAACGATTAGCCCATGAGAGTCTCTATCACTGTGATATTGAATCTTAAAAACCCTAATTGTAAGAAATAATAATGAATTTAGCTCAAAGTTTCAATTTTTATTGTTTCTTTTGAGACCAAAGCTTTAATCTTTAATCTATTAGTCTAAAGACCAAACCTTTTTTGTTCCTTTTAGGTTTTGTTAAAACATGTCTCGGAGATATGATAGCCGAACCACAATCTTCTCCCCAGAAGGCCGTCTCTACCAAGTCGAATACGCCATGGAGGCCATCGGCAACGCAGGTTCCGCCATCGGCATCCTATCCAAAGACGGCGTCGTCTTGATCGGCGAGAAGAAAGTCACCTCCAAGCTTCTCCAGACCTCCACCTCCTCCGAGAAAATGTACAAGATCGACGACCACGTGGCCTGCGCCGTCGCAGGCATCATGTCTGATGCCAACATACTCATCAACACTGCTAGAGTCCAAGCTCAGCGCTACACCTTCATGTACCAGGAGCCCATGCCTGTTGAGCAGCTTGTTCAGTCTCTCTGTGATACTAAACAAGGGTACACTCAGTTCGGTGGTCTTCGTCCTTTTGGAGTTTCTTTTCTCTTTGCAGGGTGGGACAAGAACCATGGGTTTCAGCTTTATATGAGTGACCCTAGTGGGAACTATGGTGGTTGGAAAGCTGCTGCTGTGGGAGCTAACAACCAGGCGGCTCAGTCTATTTTGAAGCAGGACTATAAGGATGATGCGACGAGAGAAGAGGCGGTGGAGCTTGCGTTGAAGGTTCTGAGCAAGACGATGGATAGTACTAGCTTGACATCTGAGAAGCTTGAGCTTGCTGAGGTGTTTCTGACTCCTTCAGGGAGTGTTAAGTACCATGTTCACTCTCCTGACTCGCTCACCAAGCTGTTGGTGAAGCATGGTGTGACTCAACCCGCTGCTGAATCAACCTGAGCACAGAACTAATTGCCAGAGTCTTGATCCTCTGCTTGGTGCTGTGTCTCCTTTATCTATCTTGTTAGTTCTATGCTTCTTCACAGCTTTCATTTTTAGTTTGATGTTTATTAGACTATGGCGATGAAACTGGAATTTCACAATGTTATGCGAATTTTATTTGAAGGTGTTTTGAGTTAAATTCTATTACTATGTACAAGTATCACTGTAACACTGATCAAGAACAGAGCGTAGGAAGTGATCTGTTGCTTCCTCTGCTTGTACTCTTTGATCTTTTCTTGATAACTTCCATCTGAGTCTGCATTTTCAAACATGCTCTCTCCAATTCCATTACCCTCCACTGAATCCCTTCTATATGCTCTTTCAACTTCTCATTATCTCCTGAAGTATCAACCTTCTCTACTTGGAGTATGAGCTGCTTGTGTTGTTGTTGCACATCTTGTGTCTGAATCGCTTGAAACTTTGCGTTACGTAGAATGTGTGCTCTTGATTCAGTTGAAAGCTTGTCGTAGCTTAAAGTTCTTATCAAGTTGAGTTGTTCACCGTTGGTTAATCCAGCGTGAGCCTGAACGAGTCAAAGAAAATGATCATAACTTCCTTTCAACATTTTTGAATTTGAGATGATTCTTGAAACGTACCTCGAGATACATATCAATAGCACGATAGATATCTTCATGAGACTCTCTTGCTGAATCTGGAATGAGCATGAGGAGAGACAGAAACTTTGAAGGTTTCAAGAATGGATCAGGTGCTACTTCAGCTATGTACTGATCAACCAATCTCGCCACTTTCTTCAGTTGTGATCCTTTTTTGGCTTCGTCGAGGAAAGCTTTTGCGAATCTAAGAACAAGATTCACGTAGTACAAGTGACTAGACTTCAATGGAGATGGAACAAGAAGATTGTCAAGTGTTGCTTGGTCTAGTTGTTGACCAATCATAAGCTCAAGTTTGTTCATAACACCTTTGTTTATGTTCAATCCAAAAGCAAGCCTCAGAACACCAAAGAGGCTCTTGTAAGGAACACAGCTTCTATCTAACACGTAAAGAGTGTCAATGGTGGTTTCAAGAATCTCTCTTTTCTCATTACAAGACGCTGAACAGAACTTAACCTTCTGGTAATAGAACAAGAACTTGGTTATGGTAAGATTGTCGAATCTCCCGGTTATCATCAGCTTCAAGAACGTTTTAACCAAGCCTGGACTTAGAACAAGAACCTCATCGAACCACCATGGTATCCGAGAAGAGCTATTCTTGAAACTCTCTGTGCTCTTACTATCACAAGAAAACCGAAACGAGCTGCTATCTGGTGAAGGTGAACAAGCAGAAGCAGCACTAGAGGGGCTCGCTTCAGTGACTAAACACAGTTTCTCCACGAGCGCATCCATCAGTTTTGCAGCTAAAGAATCAGTGTCAGAGGATGTTTCAAGTTCTTGACACTGTTTTAGACCAAGAAGAACCTCTGACCAAGTCCAATACCGAATCTCTTCAATACACTTCTCTGTTTGTTCCAAGACTGTAGTGACTTCCATAAACTTAGCGGCACAATGGAACAAGACTAGATTCGAAGGTACCACAGTGAAGTGACCGTTGCTGTAGCAGAATCTGGTTACAAGCTCAAAACTTTCAGCTCCACCAGGGAAATCCTTAAAGATCACTTTGATATTATTACCATTGGAAGAACAAGTAGTTTTTCCAAGAAGTTTCCTCAATGTTTCAGAAAACTTGCATATGACTTTCTGAAAGCAAAACATAAGAAAATATAAGTCATATGATTGGAGAGCTAAGTAAAGTGAATATTTCAAGACCCACAAGTAAACAAACTTTAAAGTCATTTTACTGTTTGTGATTGATCATTTATTACAAGAGAGGAGAGAATGAGATTAATATATGTGTCTCTTCAGCCATGTGAATCTCAAAAGTCAACAAAGTGAGAACAAAAGGGAAGTGAATAGTGTCAAAGCAAATTGCATAAGATAGCAACTTCTTAACCTCTTCCTCTTAATGAGGAAAACAGTGTCTATAGAAGATTGAGAGAAAGTCAGAGGAAAGGTAAGAACAAAAAAATATGCAATAAATGGTGATGGAGACATCTGCTTCATTACTATATACAACAAGATTAACGAGTCTCGGACACAATCAGTTAGTTGCTGATTGGTTTAACTGAACGTAGACACTCATTTTAAGGTAATACTGGTAGAACACTAAATGCTGAAGGTAGCAGAGTCACATACACAATACGTTTTGACGCAAAAATCAAAGAAACTACACATGAACTTACGTTTTGCGAGATTTAACATTCAACTCAAATTTAAATAAAGTTAACTATATGGAAGTTGGATAAACCCAGCAAAGAAAAAAAAGTAAAATTTAAATATTGATAAATGATTGAAGTATTGGTTTTTGAGCCTAATTTAGTTGTGGAGAGGTTATTGCTCCAAAAAAAAAAAAGGTGTGTAGAGGTTGAATAGAAAGAGTAAGAGTAAGAGTTACTACCTTGTTGAGAAAGATAGTTTTCTTTCCGTTGATGTCTACTTCAAGATCAGAGCAAGCTTCCATAGCCATAAAACAGAGAAAGAAACGAAACAACACCCAAAAACAAACCTATAGAGAGAACCCACCTCGATAACAAAATTCTTAAAAGAGAAAAGAAATTTTGGTAAAAGAAGGGAGAAGAAGAGGATTTATTATGCTGAGAAGAGAAAGAAGACAAAGAGGAAAAGAGCAAGAAACTTTTGCTGGTTTTCTGATTAGTCAGAGTAAGACTAAAACTCTCTCTCTTTCTCCCTCTCTTTTGGTGTCTGTTTAGTCAATTGGTGAAGCACTCACAAACTAGTGGTGGGTTTTTATATGTTCTTGACAAAAACAAAAGGATGGACGAGTAAAAAAGAGACCAAGTAACAAAAGCTTAGTCTACTAACGAAGAGACTTGTCTCTATAGTCAGTTTTACCTTATCCAATTCCTTAATATAAGTATAATCTTTCATGTAATATAATTGATGGACATCGACCTCAAAATATTAAAGTGTGACTGTGTGAGGTGTTCTCAACTACTCATGCACCGAAGCCCTCTCTAGCGTGGTGGAGAAAAAAAAAGCCATCATTTGGTATATAATTATTATTTTGATGATTAGGAGGTTTTGGACGATCTATACATGTAAACCATGTAATTTAGGTCTGTGTTTAATATTAAAAATGAGATGTCAACTAATCATTGGTATATATAAATATTTAGTGTGTTTTTATTGCCAAAATTAAGGGGTCATGTTATTTCATCTCCTACATTTTGCTTGAAATTGTTATGGATGATTCCTGATTTTGTTCCTTCATGTTTTAAGTGCTTTAAGTTTATTACTGAAACGTAGGGATGATCGTTGCTAAAGCCAATTGCAATTTTTTACAACATACACAAACTTGTATGTGAATCGGAAATATCATATATAATATATCAACTAGGTGTTTTGTCCACAAATGCGGGCACAATTCTCTTATAAATATTGATTAGCGGATAATTCATTAATTTTAAAATTAGCATAATAAATTATTATTTATGTTTTCAAAAAGTACAAATGAAACATCAAATAATTATCAATGACAAAACTCAAACATCGGAAATATTCAAAATAGTATATTTCTATAATATTTTGCTTGATTTATATTATATTATAATATTTATACAAATATTTTTACTTAATTTATATTGGATTATAATTTTTTATCTCTTAATTTAAAAATTTATAATAGAAAAACATATTTTCAAGATAACAATATAATGCATAAGTTATTTATTTTCTAAAAATATAATATGATAAATTTTAGGGGTGGGAGTTTGGATACCCATTTGAGTTCGGATCTATTCAGTTTTCGGGTTTTCGGGTTTTCGGGTTCACAAATTTTAGCCTCATTCGGATATTTCTAAATTTTGGTTCGGGTTTGGTTCGGATCCTTGCGGGTTCGATTCGGGTTCGGATAACCCATTTAAATTCTTCTTTAAAATTTTAAAATAGATTCTATAATTTAAATTTCTAAAAATCTATACACAAAATAATATATTACAAATAATTGAATAACATAAGTCAAAATACCAAAAATTAACATATAAATTAGTTTAATTTGAGTATTTGGATTGTGAATCAATCTTTTTTTAAGTATTTTTGATGTTTTGAGTGTATTTTAGCAATTTTAGACATGTATGTTTGACTTTTTACATATATTTACAAATATTTTGAACAATTTCAAAGTATTATATATATATATATATATTGAATATTTTTTATATACATTAAATCTAAAATAATTAATATATATAGGTATATAAATCTCTTTCGTATATATTCGGGTACCCGAAATACTTTGATTCGGGTCGGGTTCGGTTTCGGTTCTGTAAATACCAAAATTTTGAACCCATTCATATATTGAATCAATTTCGGTTTTTCGATACTACATTTTTGGATCGGGTTCGGTTTGGTTCTTCGGATCCGGGTTTTTTGCCCAGCCCTAATAAATTTATTTTTATTATATAATAATTATATAAAATTATATAAATTATGACATATATTAAAATTATCTAATATCATGGAGAACTTAATGAATCAGTAAATTCATTTCTTAAACAATTTTTCTTAAGTGATGATTTATATTTAATTAATAATAGATAATTGTTATATTTATTTATAAGTAATATATAATATAAAAATATATTTTCAAGATAACTACACAATATATAAGAATTACCTTATTTTATAAAAGTATACTATTATTAGTGTAAATTTATTTCAATTATAGAATAACTACAATTTTTTATATCTTAATTTAAAATTTCTAAAAGAAAAATATATTTTCAAGAGAACAAATTAATACATAAGAATTATATTATTTTCTAAAATCTGATACTACTAATATAAATTTGTTTTAAATATATAATAAATTATATATAAAATTATAGAAATTATGATAAATTATTAAAATTACTTAAAATCATGAAAATATGAAAAATCAACAAAAAATCAAATTAACTTCTTAAATTATAGTATAGTTTCTTACATGTTAATTTTAAATTTTATAATTGAAAATATATTTTCAAGATAACAACATAATACGTAAGAATTAAATTATTTTCTAAAATATCATATTTTAATATAAATTGGTTTTAATTATATAATCAATAATAATCAAAATTAGAGAAATTATGATAAATTATAAAAGTTACCTAGGAACATAGAGACAAATCAACAAATTCACTTTTCAAATAATTGTTTTGATGATTTATATTTAATTATTAATATTATAACTTCTATATCTTAATTTAAAGTTTTATAATACGAAAATATATTTTCAACATAACTACATAATACATAAGAATTATCTTATTTTAGAAAAATATAAAATTATTAATATAAATTCTTTTTAGTTATATAATAAATATAATAATTTTTATATGTTAATTTAAAATTTAAGTTTTATATATAAAATATATTTCAAGATAACAATATAATTCACAAGAATTATCTTATTTTCTAAAATAAGATATATTCATATAATTTTGTTTTATTTATAAATAAATTATATATAAATATTAAAAATATGATAAATAAACAAATTTACCTAAACTTATGGAGAACATGACAACTAAGCAAATTTACTTCTTAAATAATAGTATAGATATATAAATATTAAAAATATGATAAATAAACAAAATTACCTAAACTTATGGAGAACATGACAACTAAGCAAATTTACTTCTTAATAATAGTATAGATAACAGTAGTTAAAAGAGATATACCCTAGGATACCACTAAAATATGTTTATGTTTCAAAAATATCACATTACGAGAAACAACACAAATACCATTCATTAAAAAGTAGAAATACAGATACTCTAGAGTTAAATGGTTGAGAATTAGAGTTTATATTTTGGGGGTAAAGTTTTAGGATTAGGAACTAGTGTTCATAGTCTAGGATTTAAGATAGAAAATTTATATTTATTTGATTTGTTTAACATTTATTTATGCTAAGTGTCATTCATAAAAGTTTTCCAAAATAGTATTTATTAAAAATAAAAACATGTTTTCTTATAATATAATGTTTAGAGTTCTGTGACTAGGGTTTATGGTCTAATATTTAAAAGAGTAAATGAGATTAGGATATAGGAGTTAGATAAATTTAGTTATCTTGTAAAATAAATATTATTTTGTAGTTTTCTTTTTGTGCAATTTTCATGAAATTTTTTAAAGATGATATTTTAGAGGTTTTACCTTAAAACTATTACTTTTTTTTGTAAACACACTTACTTGGTTTAAGAAGGTTATATACTTTTTTTTTGGTGAAAAGAAGGTTAGATACTTCTTTACACTTTTTTGTTCAGGTTTTTGCATTTTTCCTTTGTTGAACATGGCAAATGTGAAGGTCAATACAGAGGTTTTGAAAGATTCTCATCGTCGAGTTCAGAAGATGATGTGATATATTTCCAACTTTTTTTACAAAGTAAATCAAATCATGCATTTTAGTGAGGTCTCATCGTTTTTTACTGAAATCGCTTTGACCTTTTTGTGACTGCATCACCTCCCTCGCACACTGTTTTCATTTAACATTTATGATTTCACATAATTATTTTATTGGGTTATCTATGAAGTTCTATAAGGCCCATACACTTCTTGGGCATGTACTCCAATATGTTAAATTTGATTAATTTAGCCTCTTACTCTTTTTCTCTATAGGCAAGTACAACTAACAACCTTCAAGCTCTCTAGAGTTCAATTTCGATCAGTGTTTGAAAAAAATAAGGTAGCTGGGTACAGCTGTACAAGAATCATATTTCATGTGGTGATGAAGATGGCTTCGATGCAGTCCTCAATAAACTGTTTGACCAGATAGAAATTTGTTACAGTAGTTAAACTGAAACAATCAATCAATAAGGTAACTTTCTTTAAGCAGGTTCTCTTTTCTTGAATTATTTAGTTTTCGAACAATTTATTTGTTCTCACTATCACACGAGTAAAAAAATCAAAATTAGTTTACGCAAAAACAAAAGTTGGCACTTGGCACAGTCACGTGGAAAGTAGCACGCCCTCAAACAACTTTTACAATGACCAAAAACCGTAAATAAAAAATTATTTTACTAGCCAACAAAAAAAATCCTGTCTCCTGGATCGTTATCATCTGATCAAAGAAATGATCCAACGGTTCATAGTTAACGAAGTACAACCCCTGAAACCGCCTGGAGAGAGAGAGAGAGAGACAAACAGTCGACAATACAGATTCGTATAACAGAATCACCTTCGTTCCTCGTGCAGCCGTTTTTCCTCTCTCTTCTCCACCCAATCAAAAACACCCACGTGTCAAAACATTCTTTTCTTATGATCGTCATTTCTCTCCATCACCAATCACCATAAACCACGTGGCTTTCTATTTTTCTTCTTTTAATAATCCCCTTTTCCTTCCTCCTGCTTCATTGTCATATACTCTCTGTTTCTTCTTCTTCGTTTTCTCTCTGATGATAATGGAGTCAGGTCACGAGTTCGACTCGTTCTCCGAGTTACCTCCTCTCCCACAAGTGTACCATCATCCCACAAGCTACCCCTACTCTGACGTCGAGTCCTTACCTCCGTTTCCTTACTCCGACTTCGCCTTCTCCGACCAACTCGGTGCTGACTCGTCTCTCCCACTCCTCACTCACTCCTTACTCACCGAGTCAACTCGCTTCGACAACCTCTCCCCTCTTCCACTCCTCACTCGCGACTTCCTCACCGAGTCGACTCAGTTCGAGAACCTCTTCTCCCACGTGGCCACACCGTTTCACCACCTCCCAGATCTCCACTCCTTCGAACACACAACCACCGCCGCGGAGGAGGTCACAAATCCGCCTCCTCACACAAAACGACGTCGTCTCGAAACCCCCTTCACTATCTCCCCATGCTCATCTTCAAAATCCAAATCTCCGCCACGTCCCTCGTCGTCGTCACACGCTGGCATCAGCAGCGGGAGGAGGACGAGGAGAAGGAATGTTTCAGACATGATAAGGTCGTTGGAGAAACTGATGCCGTGGGAGAGGAAGATGAGTTTGGGTACTGTACTCGAGGAGACGTACAAGTACATCATGTTTCTACAGTCTCAGATCGCTTCGTTACGTTGGATGCCTCTCGAGTCCATCTACCCAGCTAGACCGGGAGTGGCTACTCTGCTCAAGTCTCTGACGAGGCAACAGATTCTTCAGGTGATTGCGAACTCTCCCGGTTCGAGAAACGTGCTTTGCACGCAAGGTGTTTGTGTTTTCTCGTATGAGCAGTTACTCTCTGTCAAGATGATGGCTGAATCCACAAGAAACCTCTGAATAAACAACAAAACATTTATGTTTTTTTCCTTTCATGCTCTGTTTTTTTGTTTGTCCTAAATGATCATAGAAGAAAGCTGCATAGCGTTTTAATGGCGGAGTATGATTCCATTGCTTTTTTGATCTTCAGGTTTGAACTTTGACTATGAATGATATGTTACTCTGTTTCCATTGTAATTCCAACACCAAATGAAAAATGATGCCATCAATAATCAAAAACATTCAACGACAATAACATAGAAAAAAAGTTAACACAGATATTTAAAACAAATAGAAATCAAATCACATGTAGTTTCCTTCAAATCATTTTCCGGATAACATTTTGGAGATGACAGAAGAGATGAGTTCAATTTTCTTTTTGCAAAACTCTATCTCCATGAGAAACAGAGCATTTCCTTCTTGATTCAACTTTTTCGCCTCATCATCTCCAAGAAGCTTGGCTCTCTCATAAGCATAGTCTTTAGGAACCACACCTTGAGCAACAATGGTGTCAATAACAATCTTCAGATAAGGATACCGAACCCAAAACTCATCTCCCTCACCATGATTGGTCTCAGTTTCTGTAATAGCATCAAAATAAAAACACACAATTATCAACTTTCAGGACATGCACTGGTCGGTTATAAGAGTAGCAAACCGATGAAAACTTTAGATTATTAAGGATATATAAGTGATGTGTACCTCCTCCTGCACTGGTGATTTCAGACGATTCGTCTTCCGACGTTAAAGAGAGTTCGGAGTCGCTGAAGTCTTCATCGGATGATGGTTCAGAGTTGTTGAGAAGATTAATCGGAACCGCCATTGTCTTGGAGATTTGAAGGTTGAGGAGATTGCAGTTTCTAGGGAGAGTTTTGGGGGAGAAACGAAGAGTCGAGTGTGAAGGAAGAGAGTAACATAGTGAAGTATATGAAGGAGTGGGATAGAGAGAGAGAGATCATAAATTTTACTAAAATTGTTTTTTTTTAAAAAATTTGTCCACCTGTGGTTGATCCAACCGGTTCGGATTCTGAACCGAAATAATAAAGACCCAATAACCAAACTAAACGAAACCTTGAACCAAGCTCGACACAAGACGTCTTTTTGATGCCTTTTTTGTTTGAAAATAAAACCAAAGAGAAACAGTTTTTTTTTTTTTTTTTTCCTGCAACACAAATTTCCAAAGAGAAACAATTAAGATGAAAACTATAACTAAATGATAATGAGAGCTAAATGGTGTACTGTAGATCTTCATGGAGAGTACTTGAGAGGTAGAAACAATTTCGAGTTAGATCTTCACTTTCAAAGGGCAATCTATGTCCAAGTAAGCCTTCTCAAGTTCACCTATAGACACAAACTCCTGCCTATGAATAAGGCTGACTAGATGCGGGTAATAAGATTTAGGTGGAAGCACTTGATTTTCAAACTAATAAACCCATCACTAATTATTTAACTAATTCTTAAATTCATATGGGAAATTAAAATTTTTAGAAGCCGATGAGTTTTCAGTTATGATTCTCGACTTCCTATGTAATATATTGTCAAACTCGTTTAAGATTAAACTAATTTGCTTAGTTACTTTTCTTGTAGTTAACTATTGTTACAAGAAGACGGAAACATCATGGGACTGGGAGCAATTTGTATATATATAGCTTAAACATTGGGAGGCTAACATGAAGTCTTGAACAAAGATGGATCTTTGAAACAAGGGGTCAAATTTGAGGTTGTTTCTACAACCAAACACATTTCCTCATGAATCATGATCACAAGCTCTAACTATTGAGAAAGCTAATGGAGTGTTCCATTTTATATGAGTACAATGGATCCAAAATGCAATGCATTGTTTATATGAGTACAATGAATCCAAAACTTGTTAAATAAAAACTTTCAATATTAAAACAACTACACAAACATAATCACAATAGTGATTAAAAGAGAGAAGAAAACATAGATTAGTTTAGTATAAAAATAGAACCGTACCGTGTTCATCAACCAAAATACACTTGGTAAAATGTGTCTACACCACTCTTCTTTTTTTGTTGGTATTTTGCTTATACAATAGTAATTTCATCTCTTCTTCCTTTTCTTCACCCGACATTTTCATAAGTCGGTTTTCTGGTGAGTTTGGATCAACCAGTGTCATGATCGTACTTAAAGAGGAGATGCGTTTATCCCGATAAGCCAATTTCTCATCAAGTCCCACCACACTATGAGGTGACGGTGTGAACAGAAAAAAATCTTGACATGGATCGCATTCTATGGGAAGCGAATCCATGACTACCCACTCGTTGGCACTCAAGTCGTACACCAGAACTGCTCGGTCATACGACCCGCTTCCCAACAGTAAACACTTTCCGTTGTAAGCTCCTACTTTGCAATTAACTCTATCTTTGACACTCGTTCCGTTCTTGATATGCTTCACGAGGACCCACTTGGGATTAGTAAGAATATTCTTGAGAGCATAAATGTAAGTGAATCCCTCCTTGTTTGATACCAAAGTAGTCAAGTTATTATCTTCGAGTGCAAAGAGTGTTTCTGAACCTAATCCAATATTGGGGAGTTGGGTCTGGATCAGCCGTGCTTTCTCGGTTTCGGGGTTGAAAGCTACGATGCTTCCGTCTTTTTTTAGCCAGTGGAGATACCCATCCAAGTAAACAGGATTCTTCATACGGCCATCGAGGTTTCTTGAGTTGCAAGTAAGTGTCGTTTTTGAACATGTCCATGAGTTTCTTCCAGATTTAATCTCGAAACCATACATAGTCTCATTGATTCCTTCCCTCTCGAATAAGTATACGACTTTGAAACTCTTGGTGTCTGGATCAATCTGATTAACCGCGAGCCCTAGTTGGTTTATACTTCTTTTGTTCGTAAAAAGTTGGTTTCTACTTAAGAAATCTTCGAAGACGAACATCAGACAAAGCAAAGAACCGAAACTGCTCTGTATAGGGGTTTACCACGCATAGACGATCATACATGAAAAGAAAAATGGTATGATCAACCAGTCAAATTCTTAATCTCAAAGGTAATTGTTACATTCTCTTTCTCGCATGTACATATAATTTCTTAACTATGCTTTCACATCAACATATCATTTAGATTAGAGTATTTAATTGAGTTTGCATGGTTTAGTCATATCTGATGTATTGCCTATCAGTTATGTCATTTAGTTTAAAAGGTATAGCATCATACTTGAAGTACTAAAGATCATCTATTCTCAAGCTAATGAGTAAATTAAGTTCAAAATTTAGTAATTATTTTTTTCAATTGTTTACTGATTTTTAAATGCAGATGGAGATAGTAAATAAAGTATTGGTAAGCTCTAAAATGACCAATTTATAATTTATACTTTTCTAATGCTCTTGCGAATGAGGTTCTTTTGAACTTTCGATTTTGTTCATTTTTAAATTAAATTGCAATCTGTTTAGCCTTCTCTTATTCATATATCTTCTAATTGTCTTTTTTTAAGTGTGATATTGGGAAGATAGACTCTACTGTGATTTGGTTCTTAAAGGAGTTAAGTCAATAGCTAAAGCTCATTGCAGATTCTAAACATTAAACTACCATACAACAGAGCGGTATGGTTTTATTTAATGTTACTTATTACTGCTCATAGTTTTGCAATAGAATGTGCTAACAGTGCAATCTGATTTCATAGATCTTGGTTGAGAATTATATAAGAAGATATCAATTTTGCTGCAAATGGACTTCCACCTGCAGGTTTCAAAACCTTTAATGGCATAACATAAGTCAGCAAGAATGAAAGCCTCTTTGATAGGTAACAATGTAAGCGCATCAACAAGATCTACTGCAGGTAACAATCATAAAACAGTTTTGTTCAAGAACTTCAAACTAATATTTGTGCTCTAAGAGCTAATTATAATCAATAGAAATTTTGATAAACAAATTAAACTATTTTTATATGCTTGTGGTTAGTAAATGATAAATAATGTGTTAACATTTTTTATGTATACTAATCTTTTTCTTATTAAACATGTAATTTTCAGTCGTCATGTATGTGTACCTGAAATTTGGTTTTAACAATTTTTTTACCGTGCGGACGCACGGGATCAATACTAGTTTTAGTGAACGCCTAAGACATGCGTTTACAATTTGTTACAGTTTCTGATGAAGAAACATCGTCGTTGTGTTCCTTCGCATCAATGTCTACAACTTTTCAAGTCTACTGGACAGAACGTCCTCCTAGTTCTTACTCCCTCAAAATCCAGAACATCGCACAACTCATCGGTGGAAAATCCCAATCCCGTCGTTTCTCAGTAGCTGGCTACGACTACAATTGGTACTTATTTACTATTCCAGTATTGGTAATTTATCTAAATCCTGAAACTTACATATGTTTGTTTTGATGATATAAGTCCTTTGATGATTTATATTGGTATCTAATGAGATGGCTGATCCTGTGGATTAATACTTTTAAAATATTTCTTTGAACTATAACGTTTAGATATATAGTATATATTTTGAATAACATTTTTTATATATAGGTGAAATATTTAGAGGAACAATAGTATTCAAATACACTTGTTTTAAGTTCCTAAGAATAAATAAAAGTGTGCTGGAGATAGATTTGTGTTATGGTTTTCAACGTGGACACCTCTTGCATAATCTTGTTTCTGAAATACCAGGAGATTAATTATATATCCAAAAGGGATTGAAAAGGACAATGGAAGTGGATATATTTCGATGTACGTTGAAATAGACAGTACAAGCGAGGTGTTTACCTATCTTATTGATGAGAAACATCCCACATCGGATATATAAGAATTAATCTACTACTATATAAAGGGTTGGAGCCAATCCACTAATCACCAATTAGTTTTAAGTTGGAAGTCCATAATAAACCTGAAGCTAACATGGTATCAGAGCGATAAGATCCTTTGACCTAATTTACTACAACTACTATTACTATACCGATGTTGGACCCTCTGTGGATGTTATTCCCACATTGTCCACGTCTCAGACCTAGAGATTTCTAAACGTGAGAGAGGGTATTGATGAGAAACATCCCACATCGGATATATAAGAATTAATCTACTACTATATAAAAGGGTTGGAGCCAATCCACTAATCACCAATTGGTTTTAAGTTGGAAGCCCATAATAAACCGAAAGTTAACATATCTCACCTTCTTTGTCTTTAACAAGAAACTAAACAAATACTTTTGTATTCACGGCATGTAAATTCAGTTGCCTACTGCTCTATCTAATTTTTCTACATATATATATATATATATATACACTACAAGAAAACGGTTGAGTACCGACCAACTGTTACGACCACGATATGGTGGTCGTAATTTTACGTCCCTGTTACGACCAGTCAACAACCAAAAAGATATTGGTGGTAAAACCGAAGTAAATTTGGGACCACATAAATTGGTCGTAAAGCAGAAGTGACTTAACTTCCAATTTACGACCAAAAGAAAATGTGGTCGT
>CAKOAT010592931.1:33904-103133 GCA_932364175.1 Eruca vesicaria subsp. sativa
AGTACAACCACTCTTTTTACGTTTGTTTTACGACCAATATATTTAGTCGTAATAGTTAAGTCCACATTACGACCAAAAGTTTATTACGACGGGCTGTTTACTACCAAACTGTTTTCGTTGTTGTGTGGTCGTAAAACTCGATTTACTACCAAATTACCTCTATATCTGTGGTCGTTATGCCCGCGTTTTCTTGTAGTGATATATATATATATATATATATATATATATATATATATATATATATATCTTATATACTATGCCAACTTTCCATTGATATATAATGACACTTTTATTTGTTACTTTTAAAATAATATTTACGTACACACACACCTCGTATACAGATACACAAGTGAAGCGTTTTAATGCACTGAAGAAGGTATGGGGATCTTCTCAAATTCTTCCACTTGAGTTTTTCAGTGATCCAAAAAATGGATATATATTTGAGGAAGATCAATGCGAATTTGGAGTTGATGTGACGATTGATTCAACCCTTGCCAACTGGGAAATCGTCTCTTTTAATGAGAATTTATGTTATTCCAAATTCTTCTTTAATGTCAAGAATATCACGATACTTGGAGAACATGTTTGTTACATGTCTAATACATTTTCAGTGGGAGGAAAGACATGGTGAGCTCATAAATATATATATATATATATATATATCTATGTGTGTGTGTATGATATAACATGTGCTCAATATTCTTCTCTAGGGTACTGAAGTTTCATCGCAAGTGGTTCTCTACGTTGGACGACAAATGGATCTCCATTTTTCTGCATCTGGCCGACAATGAGAGCTTATTACGGGATGAGAGGATTTACACGCGTGGTCATTTCCGAGTTCTAGACCCATGTGGATCTAATCACACCACAGAGAAATGTATGTCAACCTTGTTATTATTATATAGCTTTCTTAATCAGATAAAACTATCTATAGACTTAGATATTCATTTTGCTTGTCTGACTTATATAATATGCGTGCTTATGGATGTTCTTTTCCTTTTGTTGCAGTTATCGGCTGGCATGATCAATCAAACTCAGGTTGTGGTCACGACAAAGTGGTGTCAATGGATAAGCTCCGAGATGTTTACTTGGACGAAAAAGAGACTTTGAGCGTAGGGATAGAATTTGAAGTTATCTCTGCGACCAATTACTCTCCCATTATCTAAGCTCTCCCACAGCTTCCCCCTTTCCCCCAAACGCTTTTTTTTTATTACTCTTTCTGCCTCATTCATTAATTTGCCAAAAAAAGGAGACACATTTACGCTGGTTTTTCATTTTGCAATGGAATTTCTAACTTTTTCCATGACTTCGAAATTTTTTTTTTTTGGTAAAATATGACTTCGAAATTTCTTTTTGATTCAGTATATTTTGCTTAATTTTCAAGCTATTGATCGAATGATTTTAGAATTAGAACATAGCTCTTTGTAAGGATACTAACCAAATATATAGTATGATTTTAAAAGAAAAATTTGCTAAAGAAAAAAGATTTGCTAGAAAGGGACGAGAAATAAACATCTCCGTCCTGTTATACCTTCCCGACAAAGCTTTGTTCCTAATATTATTCAGATTAGTGATAATTTTGGTTTACCCTAATAAACCAAAAACTAGAACACAACAAAACAATCTGACATTAAAGTGAAATCCAAAATGAACACTCCTGAGTGCATTTTCTCCCGAGGTGACCAAAAAAAAAATTGCATTTCCTCCTGCACCCACTTAACAATTTCGAATCTTCTTGGGGAACTTCTCTTCAAGTGAGGACTGGCCTTCGGGCCAAACGGGCCATGTATAGACTTGTGACGTTTATTTCGGCCTTTCTCTTGTAGAAGATAGTGGAATGATGACGGGTGTACTCAATTTTGAATTTTGATGTTTTTGTATTAAAATAACGATTTCTTTATTAGTCAAACATAATTTTAAGAACTTAGTTTTTTTAAATTTACTGATACTGAAAATAGTTAAACAATAATTTTAATATATTTTGTGATTTAACGTCTTTGATGAAGTTTTGATTTAAAAAAATGAAGTCTCAAAAAATTAGATAAAATTCTACGTTATATTTATAAAATCATAGCAATTCATAACTCAGGAAAATAATCCAGAAACTCATAAACGTACAAATCCTTCCAAATCATTTTAGATTGTAGATACTTTTATTTTTAATAAGTGTCAATGAATTAAAATTAGCATACATATATAAACGAATATTATAGAAAGAAATAATTTATTACTCCCTCCGTTTCGAAGTAATTGTCATTCTGGAGAAAAAAAAATTATTTTGAAATAAATGTCATTTTAAAGTTTCGAGATAAAATTTATTACTATTATATAATATTATATTTTTCGATTGGTTGAAAAGTGGTTATGTGTATAGGTAATTGTGTTTTTTTCTTGAGAATATGTAAAATTAAATGTTTCCTTAATATGTGTGCAAAAACGTTGAATGACAATTAAAATGAAACTGAAGAAGTAATTGACCAAACGTCAAACTAATGTTTTTAAGCCTGGCAATTAATTTGGAGTCTGATTACTACTCTCTTTGTTTCATTTTAATTGTCATTCTACATTTTTGCACACAGATTAAGGAACATTTAATTTTACATATTTTCAAAAAAAAAACAATTATCTATATACATAACAACTTTTCAACCAATAGAAAAATAGAATATCATATAAAACTAATAAATTTTGTCTCGAAACTTGAAAACGACACTTATTTTGAGACGAATTTTTTTCTCCAGGATGACAATTAATTCGAAACAGAGGGAATATAAATTATGATACATGCCGATTCATGTCATCTGTAAAATCGTTTACTTTACTGTTGTTTTGCAGATCATAAGATGTCTATCTCCAATGCAAACAAAAATTATACTCTCTCTATTTCAAATTATATGTCATTTTAGAGTTAATTTTTGTTTCAAAATAAATGTCGTTTTATAATTTTAATGTAAAATTTATTAATTTTAAATGTCATTCTATTTTTTCAATTGATTGAAAAGTGGTTAAGTGCATAGGTAACTGTATTTTTATTTTAAAAATATGTAAAATTAATTATATTATTAATTTGTATGCAAAAGTATAGAATAACAACTAAATTAAAACGGATGGAATAATAGTTAAAGGTCAAATCACAAGAATGCTGGATAGTGCGAAAGTTACTGGGAGCTGATACACATATGCTAGAGAAGCAACAACTCCGTCCCGTCTCAGTACTCGCACATGCTACTCTGCCCCGTATTAACTCTACTTAGCTATTGTGCATAGATCAAAAAAGTTTAGTAAGGAAACTTTACAGGTTCTTTTTTGCGACTCAAACTTTACACTAGTTTCAATATTGGTTTATATAGACAAGAAAACAAAGAAAGGGCAAACAATTTAATAATTGACGTGCCAATATTGGCTTTCACGTGGCCATCCTAGCTAGCGTTAATTCCCACCATCGTTTGTGTTTTCATTATCTCTCTCGTTTCTACTCTAAAAGTTAAAGAAAAAAAAAAGAAAAATAACTAAAATAAAAGTCGCTTCGCTGTGAAAATAAAAGAGAGATCCGAATCCAATCTCATCTGTAATCTTTCTGATTCACTCTCAGACAATGCTCTGCTATGTCGGAAAAGCCACCAAGATTTTTATTTTCATCGTCACCGTTGCTGTCGTCATTGGTCTTGTCGTAGGCTTGGGTGTCCTCCGTCGTAACTCACACCACTGCTCCGGCGACTATTGCTCATCTCCCGCCGATTCTTCTTCTTCCTCCTCTTCCTCTGCTTCCCCTTTCATAACTCCCTTTCCTAACCCGAACCCGAATCCAAACCCGCCTGTCCTCGGATCTTCCCCCCCTGCCCCACCCGGCTCATCACCACCAAACCCATTTGTTCCAGTCACCCCAACTCCACCGGCGCCGATCGTAAATCCGAATTCACCTCCTCCGCCGGATTCAGATACAACCACCGCACCTCCTCCACCTGCACCGCAGTCATCATCAATCGCGCCGCCGCCACCACCAGCGGAAGAATCTGCATCGCCGCCGTTAAGTCCGCCGAGCTCCGTAGTCAACACTCCCGCTCCAGTGCATGCGAAGCTGGTCAACGACTAAAGTTAGATCGACCACACGTTTGTAAATTCGGACATCTCTTTATCACTTTTCAGTTCTTGAACTTGATTCGTTTGTTTGTTTGTTTGTTTTTTCCTAATTAGATCAAATGTTCTAAGCTTTTAAATCAAGGCGAAAGTTTAGTCTCATTTACTTAAATCATATAGGAAGAGAGATTAGGTTGAATGCTTAAACACTTCATTTTCATATTAATTCTAATGATCTCATTTGAGAGTGAGTTGTCAAAACATCTTTTATCATAGGATTTTATGACAACAAATAAAATTTAATTTTGTTTTAGGTTCAGTAGTTGTATTGGTTTGTGTTAGTTAACTTATAAGTTAACTAAAGCCTTGGGTATCATCATTGGGTCAAATCTTCTTTTTCTTTTGCTGGTGATTGATATATAGTTATATTGTTGACATTACTTTATTTTCATTGAAATAATTCAAAGGTGGGTCGATGGGTTAAGAATCCCATGTAATTTGTCTGACTAATATTTGACCACTTCATCTTTACAACTTCGAAATATTTCAGTATGCTATTGTATTCTTCGCTCCTACTTTATATTTTCTTTTGTCTCCATAGTCAATAACTCCATATACACGCATGATTTTAGAATTTTTAATATCTATTTCAATAAACATTAATATTAATACTTGATTTACTATACATAATTTACATTTTTTAATTTTACTAAATAAAACAAATTCAATGATATAAAATTAAATAACAGAGACATTAAAGAGAAATTGCTCGTTGACAGCAAAAAAAAGAAGAAGAGAAATTTCTCTGACGGCTAATGTTTAAACATGTCAGAGTTCAGATAATCCGTGAGGACTCTTCGATGTGGCTCCTTGGTCTTGCCGTCTTCGACCGAGCCATGGAGAGCCTCTCTCCGGAGCGAATGTGATTAAGTCACGATCTCAATCTACGTTCGTAACCATAACCACGGCGAACTTATTTGTCTGTGGTGTCAAAGCCACAACACTTGTTGTCACTTCGCTCCTTGCAGTCGAGCTCAAGCAACAATGGTCAAATCTCTCATATTTGTGTTCTCATATTTGCATGTTTAGTCCTATAGTTTTTAGGTTACACTTGATTTGGTCGTAGACTGCTATATATAGTGAGCCACTGGGGCAAGCGGTTTGCCTCATCCAGTGAATTTGATGTCAAACTCCTTGGAAGTCTTGTTTGTTTGCCTTAGAAGACAGTGGTCATGTTTGTACCATTGGGAGCTAGCGGTTAGTCTAGGTTATTGTGCTTGACCGCCAAATTCCCGTGATTTCTCTTTTTTTTTTTTTATTTCCTCTTTTAATTTTTTCTTAAAATCCTCTTACAGTAGCTTCAAAACTTCAAAATATTCTAAAAATGGTAAGAAAAATTAATGCATATACAGTATAACCTCTATAAATTAATACTCGATAAATTAATAATCTCTATAACTTAATAAATTTCACCGGTCCTAACTTGGGCCGGTGTAAAATATGACACAAATCGATAAAATAATAAGATAATAATATGTTTAAAACTGCCATGTAAATATATGATCCCATTAAAATCATAAATTAATAATCTAGCTATATATAATTTTATATAAGTACAATCTAACATTATATTATTGGTTTTATATTTACTATTAAAATACTTTTATTTTTTTAAAACATTTCAATATATTTTGATAATATTTAGTTAGGGATTTTATATTTACTATAAAAATACTTTTATTTTTTAAACATTTCAATATATTTTGATAATATTTATATAAATTATATCGAAAACCATGTAACAATTCAATGAAACATAAAAATATACAGAAAATAAGATAATAAAACAATATTAAAGTCAAATTTCTAAAATTTAAATAATGTACATATGCTAAAATAAAATATTTTATTTATTTTATAAATAAAAATGGAAAAAATAAAAAAATTTAAATAAAGAAACTTTCATAAATTAATATCTCTACAAATTAATAAAATTTTAAAGTCCCAATATTATTAATTTATAGAGGTTTTACTGTATATTTAAGTTCCTAAAGATGTCTAAACCTAAAATGAGCTCAAAACGTGGTTATTTTTTTAAAGAAATATATAACACAATATTTTTAGAATATAATTTTTGAGAAAGAATATAGATTTATTTAAACTACTTGTCTAAATAAAATAATAAATTCAAATATTTCAATACAAAACAATATTAAAGTTTATGTAAAGAAAAAACACATTGTTTCAAACTACTTTCTAAAACTTCAAATATTAAGGACGGGTCTTCTCAAGGAGGAAGGGGTAAAATTCATACCTAAAGCTACAACTTTTACCTAAAACTCTAGCTCCTTGTTTATTAAACAAGTGATCTTGATAATGCTTGATATTATGTCTCACACAATTCTCGCAATCCTTTGACGACAAGTAGAAAGAACACTGCACCATTGCATATATATTTTCCGTTGCAAGCCTCGTCTCCCCCGCTGCGTAGTACATCCCTTTTGAATTGCCTTGACGAATGGCTTTAGTTGTTAGATTGTGGATGAGATCGAGCCACTCCGAGTTTGAATAATAATGGGCCATCACTTTCTTTCCATTCGACATACATAAATTGTTGTTGTAGTCGATCTTATCTAAAGAATCAATCGTAGATATCTCGAGAATGCATTGGTCGTACCATATAATTCGTCCTTTGTATCTCGGACATCTTCTGCGAAGCTGTCATATACATTTTACAAATATTAATGCCACAATCAATAACAACATTGCATGCACGGATGTAACCAAATCTAATACATATCTGTGCCCAAATTTATGCATGTAAATATGTGACCGGTTTTGAACTTTAAAACTTATGACATAATATGAATTATATATAGACCCACAAAGTTACTTTAAAAATATTTCTTAAATATCTTTACAAATTGTCTATAGCCCTAAAGATCTCAGGACTGACCATATATGGGACAACTAAATTAATAATAGATGGTGAAGTGATTACCGCGGCAAGGGCAGTAGCATAGCAAGAACGGCATCTAGGCCCACTTGTATCGCCACGGCACTGAAGGATGAAGGATATTAAATCAGGACCTTCACCAACCATTTCCATTTTGGTACCTCTTTCAAAACTCTCACTCGTTACAGGGATTGGCTCGACGATAAATTTTAGGTTTTCCTCATACTCACTTCCCGGCTTGAATTTTCCTTGATCGACAAAGCATTTGTGGTGTAGATATGTATTTGTCATGTTTAATGACCAAACAGTGCGTACAAAGAGAAATTGTATGGCCATCACGGCCAAGATAGGGACCAATAGGAGGCGTTTTGATACAGGCGATAAAATATACATTGCTGAAGGTATTTTTTTGCTCTTCGTTGATACTTGTTTCTCTGTGAAATAAGCGTTAAGACTGTGATGTTTGTGTAGAAGATTCGGATGGATATTGATTAGAAGGTGACGTCTTATATATATATAAAAAGTTTTTGGTTGCCTGATTGATAAAAAGAGAGGAGTGGGGAGCTAAGACTGAGTATTTGCGGCGAAAAATAGGTGTGACTTATTTCTATCTCTTACAATCACACGATTTGTATGGTGCCACTGCTAACCTCGAATGAAGGAATTGTAACATATTTCTATAGTTACGAGGTTACTTATTTTATTTTTTTTCTTTAATCGAATATATGATAAGATACCAACTTTTAGTTTGTCAAGGTCGCATTTGTACGTAAGAAATCAAAATCAAAAGTTTTAGTATATTAAGAAATGATCTCGACCTATACTTGTAAAGCGAGGTTCAGATATACAAAGGCAACCAAAAATTATCATGAAAAAACATTGTCAGAATTTCAAAGAGAGATACCGACTTCCACAAGATCTTATGACAAGAGAAACCATCTTTGAAGTAACCAAAAATCAGAAGTAAAACATTGGAGTCTTTAGAAAAAGTGTTTTATTTTTATTTTTAATTATTATTAGTTTCTTCAGACTAAAAAAAAATATCAACCAATCGCGGACCATTACGTGTTGTGGATGCCCGCAAATAGTGTAAGGATTCACTACAAAAGAATCTTTATTTACAGATTTTAAGGATTGAATCCTTAATTTTTCTGTAAGATCCATTAATTATTTAATTATTTTTCTCTAAAAACATGAATATGATCTTACGACCATAACCGAACCTTCGGATCAAAGTATGTTAATCCAGAATAAGACAATAAAATCTTACGACATGAAATACTAGAGAAAGCCTATTTCTCTTGCATGCAGAGGTTTCATATGGGTATTGGGAGGCATAAAAAAATTCTAACAGTTTTAGGTAATTTTTGCGACAAATTATTTTTAATTGATGGAGATGCGTTTAGAACAAGAAAAATTATCTATTTCCTCAACCTAATTTAAAAAAAATTACGAAGATTGAATGAAAGCTTCAAAACTTAAAGATTAAACACATATCCCAGAATGAAACATAAGAAAAGAAAATTTTGTTTGCTATGCATGCTTAGAGTCGACCGTCTTATTTTATCCATATGGACACAAAATCTTCTTTTGGTTAGCAATTTCTGTTAGTATAGTCTTAATTCAGTATGTTTATATTGATGCGAAAAAAATTCTCACAACAGTAAAACTATGGCTTAAATTTACGGAACTTCTGTGACAAGTAAGAAGGCAACAATACTTTTGCATGTTCAACATTAAGCTCAACTCTGCCGACTAAACCAGAGGATTCAAGGTGGTTTTTTAAATGATTCATGGGCCTAAAAGTGGACTCGATTATTTATATTACATGGATTTTGGGCCTACTTCGGCATTAATTAATTATGATGGTAGGCTTATGAGCTCTCCTGGAAAATTCCTACCAACCTGAAAATGGATTAAACCTTCAGTTTTCATTTCAAGCGGAACTATCCAATAATTTAAACTACGAAAAGTATACTGTATTTGTCATTTCGTATATGTTCTATCGGTTTGACTCATAAAGAATAATCATTCAATCTAAACGAACTATTTTAAGTGGAATAGACTTGGATTGGACGTATAGGCAAATAGACTGAATGATACATATTATTAGACTTGTACAAGGTATTTATACAGTAATACAAGTAGGTTAAACCGTAGAATGAAGTATTTACAACTAGGTCCTTTAGTCTAATATATTTCCTTAACACGCCCCCTCAAGATGGTGGAACCTTGCTGACACCAATCTTGTCACGTAAGACTTGAAACTGCGTTCTTGGAAGTGGTTTTGTGAAGCCATCAGCTAGCTGATCATGAGTGGATACGTGAGCTACGCGTAGAGCTTGAGACTGTATCTGATTGCGGACGAAGTGGTAATCTATTGCAATGTGCTTCATGCGTGAATGGAAGACGGGATTTGCGCATAGGTAAGTGGCACCAATGTTGTCACAGTAGACTGTTGGTGCATGAGGAAGAGTGACCCCAAGTTCTGTGAGGAGTGAGCAGATCCATCGAACCTCTGCTGCCGTGTTTGCAACTGCACGATACTCAGCTTCCGTAGACGAGCGAGCCACACCTTTCTGTTTCTTAGATGTCCAAGATAACGGTTGAGTACCTAGGTAAACGATATACCCGTTGGTGGAGACATAATCGTCACTGTCTCCAGCCCAGTCAGCGTCGGAGAAAGCATGGAGAAGCGGCGCCGTCTGTTTGCGTAGAAGGATACCATGACTGAGAGTACCGGATAGGTAGCGCAAGACACGTTTAGCAGCGTTCCAGTGATCCAATGTCGGCCTGTGCATGAATTGAGACAAACGATTCACAGCGTAAGATACATCAGGCCGAGTTAGAGAAAGATATTGAAGACTGCCAACAATACTCCTATACTCTGAAGGATCGGACAAAGGAAGACCCGAGTTTAAGGTGAGCTTCGGAGAGGATGCAAGAGGCGTGGCAACAGGCTTAGCATGAAGCATATTCGTCTTGTGAAGTAAGTCAGTGACATATTTCCGTTGCATCATGTGTAGACCTTGTGGTGTGCGCAACGTTTCAACGCCAAGAAAATAGCTGAGGTTGCCCATGTCTTTGATGGAGAACTTGGCTGCAAGATTATCAATGACTTGCTGGACAAGCACTGCAGTTGTACCCGTAACAATGATATCGTCCACATATACGAGTAAGTAGACAAACTCGTGATTATGTCGGAGAATGAAGAGAGATGTATCAGCAAGTGAGTTCTGAAAACCAACACCAAGCAAGAATGTTTTTAATTCAGAATACCATGCTCGGGGGGCCTGTTTGAGTCCGTAGATTGCCTTGCGCAAACGGCAAACATGTGAGGGACGATCAGGGTCAGTGAACCCGGGTGGTTGACACATGAAAACTTCTTCATCAAGATGACCTTGGAGGAAGGCTGTATTGACATCTATTTGACGTAGTGGCCAGTCGTTGTTGACAGCAAGACTCAAGACCAAACGAATTGTAGTTGATTTAATAACCGGACTGAAGGTATCATTGTAGTCGATCCCCGGCTGTTGGTGAAACCCTTTAGCTACAATTCGGGCTTTGTAACGATCAATACTCCCATCTGGTTTATACTTTATAGTAAAGACCCATCTACAGCCCACAATGTTCATGGTGCGAGTAGCTTCTACTAGATCCCATGTGTGGTTTTCATTTGTAGAGTTGAACTCCTTACCCATAGCTTTGCGCCATTGTTCATGCTTGATAGCCTGTTGCCATGTTGATGGAATCCAATGTGGATCGGAGGAGAGTGCAGAAGTGAGATTATACTTTGACGTCGGCTTGACAATATTGTTCTTCGACCTAGTTGTCATGGGGTGTCGAGGCAGAGGGTGAACCACAGCTTGAGTCGAGTTTGTTGAAGATGTAACACCAGTGTCTTGAACAGGAGAGGTTGGTGGTTGTGACAAAACCGCAGTAGGTGCCGGCGGAGCATGTTGTTCTGCTGCTGGTGAAGAATCAGACGCGGGAGTCGGATTGATCGTAGCCGTCTGAGGAGAGTGTATGAGTGTAGGCCCTGGAACAATGGTATAAGGTTCTTGAGGGACGGTGGAGGGTTCGTAGGTGGGAATTGGTTTAGGTTTGGTAAGGGAGCGATATGGGAATTCGGTTTCATTGAAGCGAACATGTCTGGAGACATATATTCGTTCAGAAACCGGTTCTAAGCATAGATAGGCACTCTGGGTCAGAGAATATCCAATGAATACACAAGGAAGGGAACAAAGTTCAAGTTTATTTGGTGCATAAGGGCGTAGCCATGGATAGCACAAGCAACCAAAGGTTCGGAGTTTAAGGTAGTTAGGGGAGGTGTTGAAGAGTTTCTGAAATGGTGATTGGTTGAGGAGAACAGGAGTGGGCATTCTATTGATAAGGAACACTGATGTGGCAAAGGCTTGAGGCCAAAAGGTAAGAGGAAGGTTTGCAGCAGAGAGGAGGGATAGTCCGGTTTCTACCACATGACGATGTTTGCGTTCAGAGATGCCATTTAGCTCAGGAGTATGAGGCGGTGTAGTTAGGTGACTGATCCCATGAGCAGCAAGGAAGGGTCGCAAGGCTAGAAATTCGCCCCCATTATCAGAAAAGAGGGTTTGAATTTTGGTTTGAAATCTGGTCTCAACAAGTGGTTTGAAAGTGATGAAGATATCTTTGACTTGGGATTTGGCAGCTAAAGGGTAGAGCCAGGTATATCTGGTGAAATGATCAACAAGAACAAGGTAATATTTGTAGTTTTGAGAAGAAATAATTGGAGATTGCCATACATCTGAGAAAATATATTGGAGAGGTTTGGTGGATCGAATGGTATTTTGATGAAATGGAAGTTTGTGTGTTTTATTGAGTAGGCAATCATTGCAAGGAGAAGCACTTGAAGAGTGTTTAAAACAAGGTAAAGAAAACTGAGAGACAACAGAATTTAAAATAGTAGAAGAAGGGTGGCCAAGTCGCCTATGCCATTGGGTTAAGGTAGCTTTGGTATCGGGATAGGATGCATAGCTTGCGGAGGGGTTCAGAGACGTCCATGGCCACTCATACAACTCATTCCTCGCGCGGCCTTGAAGCAACCGGACCCCCGTGGAGAGATCCTTCACCTGAAAATGAGCAGGGAAAAATTCCACAGAAACATGATTAGTATTGCAAAGCCGGTGAACCGATATAAGATTCTTATGAACACTTGGAACACAGAGAATCTTATTAAGTGAAAGCGGCTTAGATTGTGTTGGAAAAAGAGTAGAACCAGTGTGAGTGATAGCAAGACCTGAGCCGTCGGCGATGGCAACCTCATCACCACCATTGTATGGATGATGTAGCGCTAAGTTGCTCAAATCAGAAGTCATGTGATGTGTAGCGCCACTGTCGAGAATCCACTGATTGGGAGTGTACTGGTTAGTCTGCGCAACATTCGCACGTGGTTGCCAAGGTGTTTGCGGCGTCATTGGCTGAGAGTAGGAGGAGCCGTGTGACACAAGTTGCGAGCATTTGCGAGCACTATGGCCAAACACACCACAGAGTTGACACTTGCCTTGGTAACCACCACGACCTGCAGGTTGAACCGGCTGTGAGTTGAACGGTTGCTGCTGTTGCCAAGTCGGAGTTCCACGATAACCACCACGTCGTGGATGCTGATGACGATTGTTGGTATTGTTGTGAGGAGCAGAGGAGGTACGCTGGTTGGTGTAGTTTGCAGTTACTGGAACTGAGGAAAGCGCTTGCTTCGACAGTTGAAGTTTGGTTTCTTGGTTGATAAGCTTCTCGTGAAGCTCAGTCAGCGATGGTGGAGTATCACGAGCAGCCACTTGATCGACAATGATTTTGTAGTCCTCAGGCAAACCCTCAAGCAGCTGTTCAATTTGATCCTCAAGATCAATCGGCTTCCCAAGCAAAGCAAGTTGATCATACCGTGTCGTTAAACCTTGGTAGTACTCATCAATGGATTTAGTACCTTTAGTCCAGTGTTTCAATTGCTGTCGCAGTTGGTTGATGTGTCCGCGAGTAGGTTTGGCATACGTCGAGGAGAGTATGTTCCAGATCTCGGCCGATGTAGCGGTAGTGGAGAGAAGAGGCTGCAGTGTAGGGGTGATGGCACCAAGGAGACCACTGTAAATGAGTTGGTCTTGTCGCTTCCACAAGGTGTAGCGCGGGTTGACGGTTGTCTCTCCATCAGCGGTGAGTGTCTCAGGTGGGATCTGAAGCGAGCCATCAACGTAACCCGCGAGATCGTATCCCTGAAGCAGAGCATGAACCTGACGATTCCACATGAGGAAATTCGAAGCCGTAAGCTTGGTGACGTTGGACATGTTGAGATTGAGCAGAGTGGGAGTAGTTGAAACTGTGATAGTTTCACTCAGGGATGCCGGTGAGGTGGAAGATCCAGACATCGTTGGTTAGGAGAAGAGAAGAGGAAAAGAAAAAAATTTGAAGAAGAAGGATATGGCGGCTTAGGTTAATTAACCTGCTCTGATACCATATAGGCAAATAGACTGAATGATACATATTATTAGACTTGTACAAGGTATTTATACAGTAATACAAGTAGGTTAAACCGTAGAATGAAGTATTTACAACTAGGTCCTTTAGTCTAATATATTTCCTTAACAGGACGTTCGAGATGGACTAGATAGTGACTAAACATCCATGACACCTCCTTTTGAAAAATTATTTATCGTATATGTTTTTCCATGAATCCAACTGAAGTTTCTTTTAATATTGAATCTCTAAACTATTCACCGTATTGATTATTTGATTCTTCTGCCAAACTTGAGATCGTTTATATTGTTTTCGTTTTTTCTTTTTTTTTGGTCACAACTTGTGATCGGTTATTCATCTACGTTGTTTTCAGGTTCAAACCAAAGATATTTTCAAGTTCACACTGCCTTTTCTCTTCTTTCTTAGAAAAGAAAAGAAAAAACTTTTGTTGATTTAGTATTTAGACCATCCGCATTGGCGGTTTTAATGGGGTTCATAGAGAGAATATGCACGTTTACCGAGAGAACCCATCTCCTCTCACCTCTTCTGTATGAATCGGGTTCGCTGACATCATGATGATGTCATGGGGGCGCCACGACACATGGCGGCTCCCCATTGGTCCAATTTTTTTTTTTTTTGAAAAAGTAAACGAAAAAATAAAAAAAATTAAAAAAAAATAAAAAAAAACAGGTGGCAAACCCACCTCGGCATCACTGATGCAAGTGCTCTTAGTTCTTGTTTTATGATGTATTATCCCTTAGATTTTTGGGAATCAATTAGGTTATTAGAACTAGGGGAAGCTAAAAAAGACTAGATCAATGTTCTAAAACATGCTAAGAGCACCCACATTGGGGTATTTTAGTGGGTTCATAGGCCCGAAAACCAAGGCCCGTTGTCAAAAAATAAATACGAAAATGGGTATTTTCGTGTGAACCGGTTCACGGGAGTGAACCCCAAAGAGACGGGTTCACAACACGTGGCGCAGCGTGATTCGGCCGTCGAAACACGCGTGTTACTCGAAGAAAGAAGGGTTTTCGTGACTCTCTCTCATTTTCGCCTCTCTCTCGAAAAACATCTTCTCTCGCGACCGTGGAGGCGATTTCGAAACAGACGGTGAAGATCGGAGATTCTTCCAGAAAATCGACGACGGTTTGTCTTGTCCACAACCTCCGGTGAGTTTCAAGCACCTTCACCGATTATTTTAATCGTTTTGGGTTGAAATCGTTTTGGGGGAATTTCAATCGTTTTGGGGCTTTCGATCTAGGGTTAGCAAATCGTCTTGGGGTTTCATTTAAATGTTTAATAGCATGTTCTGGGTTCGAATTTCGTTTTGGTTGTCGTGGATTTCCAATCGATTTTGATTTTGCGTTTTAGGGTTAAATCTCGATTTGGGGCTTTTGATTTAGGAATCGATAATGAAGTAGGGGTTTCGTTATAGGGTTATAAAACTTGTTCCGATTATGATTTTGAATTCCAATCGAGTTTGATTTTGAGATTAGGGTTCCATCTCGATTTAGGGTTCGTACTAGTTTTGGGGGTTTCGTTCACGGGTTGTAAATTCGAGTTGGGGCTTTGGTTTAATGGTTTAAAACAAACTCCAGGGTTCGATTTACGAATTGAAACATCTTAAAATTATTTTTAAAAAAATGTTTGTTCGTCTAATAAGATTTATCTCTGGTACAGATGGATCCATCTGAAGAGAGAAGAGAAAGGAAGAGGCTAAAGGAGTACTACGATAGGGTAGGATACGTAGCAGATTCGCAGTATGGGATTCCCGGAAAGTGTCCTTGTGGTGGCAAGATCATACATGAGGTTAGGGGGAAGGATGAGTGCGATACTCATCCTGGGAAAAGGTTTTTTAGCTGCAGTAACTACAAGGTGATGTTATCTTTTAGTTAATTTTTTTAAATTGTTAATTTTTTTAAAAATTATGTTGTAACTAGATTTGTTCTTCTGTTGTAAACAGGGTGATGGGTTGCATTATCGCCAGCCATGGGTGCATGATGTTGAAGAGGAGATCGAGAAGCTGACTAATCGCGTAGAGGAGGTTGAGAAGCTTTTGAATTGTGTGCCGACTATGAATAAACAGATCGAGTCCTTGGAGGTATGACTAACACATTGTAGATTTTTATAGTTTAGTAGTTAAATAATTAGATGACTAACACATGTTTTTGGTTGTGTCAATGTACAGGAACAGGTTAAAACCCTCTCTGAGCAGGTAGATTACCTCACGGTGAGGATGAGTGACCTGGAGAGGCTCTGCTTCGACTGAAGCACAAGGTAACACACGAATTCTCACTTGTTTGAAATGTGAAGTAGAATGGCGTAGAGTAGATAAGAATTAAAAACAGATTTGAGTTTAATTTTTTTTTTAAAAAAATCACTTCAACTTAATAAGAAATACAAACAGAATTAAGTTTCAAATATTTTTATTAAGTCTCAGTTGGTTGGTTGTTGTGTTGAATGTTCCTCTTTTTCGGACTGAGTTGATGTGTAGTAAATGATCATAACTTTTGAAAATTAGATTTAAGTTGTTAAAATTTTTAATGAAGTTGTACTACATTTTCACCTAAACTCACCAACAACTAAATTATCATTAACTCTTTTAAAGTAATATAAAACTGAGGCAATCTGTTAGTAAAAATCACACAAACTAAACCCTAAACGATAATGGATCCTTTCTTCCAAAACTCTCCCGGGTTTGTTAACCTACTAGCTTCCCAATCTTCCCAGTCTAGTCCAACAATAGATTTAGAGTACGATGAGCCTAACTCTCCGGGGTTAGTGAAAACTAACTCCAAGAGAAAGTGGTCAACGAAAGAAGACCTTGTGCTCATTAGCACTTGGTTGAACACTAGCAAGGATCCCATAGTGTCTAATGAGCAGAAGGCCTGTTCGTTTTGGAAGAGAATTGAAGACTACTTCAATTCAAGCCCTCAGTTGAGTGGCAACCTTCCAAGACCATGTACTCAGTGTAAGCAGCGGTGGGGACGAGTGAATGCAGAGGTGTGTAAGTTTGTGGGAAGCTATGAAGCAGCTGTGAAGGACCACGGAAGTGGTAAAAATGGTGATGATCTCATTGCGGCGGCCCATGTGATCTTCGAAGGGGACTACAAAGTGAAGTTTAGTCTTGAACATTGTTGGAGAGCGCTAAGGCATGACCAAAAATGGAAATCCTTGGCCAAAGAAGCTGGTAAGGAAAAAAGGAAAGAACCAGTGGTGGTGTTACCTGACGAGGAAGAGGGTAGACCCCCTGGTGTTAAGGCTAGCAAGGCAGCCAAACGGAAGAAGCACACGCATGACGCAGCATTTGACCAAGTCGAGAGCATTTTGGCAGAGAGAAAATTAATTTCTAAGCAAAAAATCCTTGAGCGTCTCCTAGGCAAAAATGAGTCTCAACTCTCAAGTATTGAAATCGAGCTTAAGAACAAACTCATAGCAGAAATGATCTGAGTTGACTTGTCTGTGTTTAATAAATTAGGTTGCTTGACTGTTTTTGATTAATATGTTCATTTGGCATTTTGTTGTTTGTAAAGTGACTTATTTACTTTGTTGTTTTGTTGTTTGTTTGCAGGTCACGGGTTGGTTGGTGAAGGATGGTTCACGTGAGCTTTTACGAGATCATGGGTAGGTAGTTTTTTGGTCTCTCCTCTCTGTTGTCTTTGGAGAGATCACGGGTAGGTAGTTTTTTGGTCTCTCCTCTCTGTTGTCTTTGGAGAGATCACAGGTAGGGTGTACAATTTTGTTTCTTTGTACACTGAGCAATGTTTCTTTCACGGGTTTATGTAATGTAGCAATGTAGCAATGTAGCACAACTCACTCTCTTTATAAACTATGTCTCCATGTTTCTTTTGTCTATCTCTCTCTCGTGTGCTCTTTCATTTGTCTATCTCTTTTTCTCTATCTCTCTCTCGTGTATTCTATCTCTCCCGTGTACTCTATTTCAGGTTTGTGTTGTGGTACTCAATATGGTTTGTGTTGTGGTACTCATTTGTCTATCTTTTTCAGTTTGCAAATCTCATTTTAGATAAACCAAAATCTTAAAATATATTGTTCTTATGCCTTGATTTAAATTGTTCTTATGGCTTGATTTAAATTGTTCTCTAAAAAAATTATATAAAATCTTATAAAACTTATATAAAATCTTATAAAACTTCTCCAAAATCTTAAAATATATTGTTCTTATGCCTTGATTTATATTGTTCTTATACCATGATTTAAATTGTTCTTGATTTATGGCCTTGATTTAAATTGTTCTTGATTTATATTGTTCTTGATTTATGGCCTTGATTTAAATTGTTTTTATACCATGATTTTAATTGTTCTCTAAAAAAAATAAAAAAATCTTAAAATGCTTATATCTTTTTTTTTGTGTTTAGGATATACGAAAAATGTCTTCCTCATCAAGTGCTCAAGAAGATGAATTTGTGGATGAAATAATCGATCAACAAGTGGACGATTTCATCGACTCTTTTATGGATGGTCTACACAACAAGCCGGGAAAACGAGCTTATGTAGAGAGGAATCGGGAACAAGGACACATCCAACTGTGGAACGACTATTTCAGTGAGAATCCTACATACCCACCTCAAATGTTTAGAAGGCGTTTTCGAATGAACAAGCCTTTGTTCCTTCGCATTGTTAATCGTCTCAGTAATGAAGTTCCGTACTTTGAGCAAAGAAGAAATGCTCATGGAAGGTTAGGGCTTTCCGCACTTCAAAAATGTACTTCTGCTATACGAATGCTGGCATATGGTCAATCCGCAGATTCAAATGACGAATATCTCCGACTTGCCGAAAGTACTGCACTTTTATGTCTGGAAAATTTCAACGAAGGGATAATACATTTGTTTGGAGATGAGTATTTAAGAAGACCTACGGCTGAAGATCTTCAACGATTACTCGATGTTAGTGAGGTTCGAGGGTTCCCAGGGATGATAGGAAGCATCGACTGCATGCATTGGGAGTGGAAAAACTGCCCAACGGCTTGGCGAGGTCAGTACACACGTGGTTCGGGAAAACCGACCATTGTCTTAGAGGCTGTGGCGTCACACGATCTTTGGATATGGCACTCATTTTTCGGCTTACCAGGTACGCTGAACGATATTAATGTTCTTGATCGGTCACTAGTGTTTGATGACATTTTACGAGGTAAAGCTCCTAAGGTTAATTTCAAGGTCAACAACCACACCTATCGCATGGCGTACTATCTTACCGACGGTATTTATCCGAAATGGTCAACATTTATCCAATTCATCCCCCTTCCTCAAGGTCCTAAAGCAGAGCTATTTGCTGAACGTCAAGAATCCACGAGAAAAGATGTCGAACGAGCTTTCGGAGTATTGCAATCGAGGTTTGCAATCGTGAAAAACCCAGCTCTACTATGGGACATAAATAAAATAGGAAGGATTATGAGAACTTGTGTCATACTGCACAATATGATAGTAGAAGACGAACGAGAAACATACACTTTTTATGATACATCTGAGTTCGAGACAGGAGAGTCAAGCAGAAGTTCTGAGGTTCAAACAACAACATCTTTGAATGCCGATAATATGCATGGCTTTCGCAATCAAATTCGAGATGCACAGACACATGCTCGTTTGAAAGCCGATTTGGTTGAAAATGTTTGGCAAAAGTTTAGTGATCTCAATTAGTAATCTTTGTATCTTCATGAATTATCCATGTTTCGAATAAAAACTTTTATAAAATAAATAAAAATTATATTTTCAATGTTCATGACTTCTTAAAAATTTAATTAAGTTTCTTTTTAAGTCCAAATTTCTTATTCTATTGAATATTAAATTTTTTTAAAAAATTATTTTTTAAAAAAATTATTTTTTAAAAAAAAATTAATATTTTATTCCTATGAACCCCAACTTCGGGTTCATTGATGGAGGATTACATTTCATCCGGGTTCATCACTATTCATGGTCCCACCATAAATACAATAAAAAATACTTGTGAACCCCAAGGGGGGGGGTTCACTAATGTGGGTGCTCTAATCGTTGCTATGCTGCAAATGAATTCCCAACACATATTTGTATATGCACATGTTTATATATAGCCTAGACGAAAATATATTTTACACATACTATAAAAATAAAATAATATATGTACATTCGTTTTGTTTTAAAGGAACATAAGATATACTTCAATTATAATGGTATGTATAAATATATATAGTGTTAAATTATTAAAAGCATACTCTTTTAACGCTAATTATACTTTCTAGTCTATGAAAAGTAATACAGGTGATTCTGCAATCGGTATATTTTGTGAGCATTCATATTTTATGACACCACACTGAAATGTTCTATGAGATCCCCGATTAATGGTATTTCTTGCATCTTGAATTCTTTTATAACAATTTTCTTTATTATCAAAAGTCAGGCTTTTTTTGTGTCAAACATTAAGGAATCCATAACAAACCACTAGAATTAAAGGGTTTTCAAACTATAACATATTTAAGTAATAAAATGGATAAATTTATAAATTCAAATTATTTTACAAACAGTTGAGCTAAGAGCTATAATCATATAAATACATAAAATATAGAATATAAATAATACTGATAAATGTATAATAACATTAATGATTTAATTGTAAAGATATTATAATGTTTGTAATTTATCTAGACATCTGCGTACGTATACCATGTAATATACGCTTAAATGGTATTGTGCGCCCAAAACATATAAATATTACATGAAAACAGTATGGTTAAATATTGTATAACACTAAAACAATGTTTATTCGAGTGTTTCCACCTATACCCGTTGTTTTCTGTATGTTCATATTTTCTAAGTTTAAGTTATATAAATTAACTAGACAATTGTGAAAATTCATTTTAGTGCACACAAAAAATAATTTCTTTACGTCATGCATCCACTGTAATTAACTTTAGACTAGCAGTGAGGTGTTTTTAAGTTAAATGTTGTAAAGTTGGATATAAATTATTTTAAGAATATAATTAACTAGAATTTCTTAGAAACTTAATAGGTTTATATCAAAATTAAAATTATTATTTAACAAAAAGGACATGAACATTCAGTTTTAAGTTTCATTATATATTTCTCTCTTTTGTGGAACTATTGATAATAATGATCTTGTATGTGTTATAGATTGTTTTATTATATTCTAAACAATCAAAAATGTATTAATTGTGAAACAGAGAGAATATATTTTTTTTAGACCCAAAAAAAAATATATTTTTTCTATCGAAAATCATCTAGGATGCCAATTAATACATGCTTCAGACAAAGACATCGTATCACCGTCCGAGTTAACTTCAGACATTTCTCTTCAACATCGATCGAAACTATTAAAAATATATATTATGTACCATCCAGATTAGTGGTTACGACTTACGCTTATAAATGTGATCTTATGTCCTGCGTAGCAACTATATAATATATTTAATATAAAATATCGTAATAATAAAATTTCAAAAACATAATAGTCACATACTTTTTTGGAGAGATTTGGACGGCCAAGGACTCGTACCAACAGGCAACAATAAACAACAGGCAGAAAAATCTGAGGACAAAAATGAGAAATGAAAAGAGCTTCGGAGTTCGAATTAACATGATCCACACAAGTGGACTTAAGCATCAACACTGACTCAACTTGTGGACAACAACTGCTCTTTTCCTTCCGCAACGTATCAAACACTAAATTATAATAATATTCTGTGGGTCACTATGCACTCGGTCTAATAAGTGCGCGTATTTTCGATCAGTCGATACCACCAACTCTTTTTCTTGAATTTCTTGGATGAATATTTACATCCATGATCCATGATATTTTCTTGATCCGACGAACTCACTATCTTGAAATCATCACATTTTGAAGTATTAAGAAAAAAATCGTCAAGTTTACTTTAAAACACATGAAGATGTCTTTCGTTCAAAAAAAAATGTCTTAGGTTGATTTGATTTTAAAACAGCGTAGTGTATTTTCTTTAGTTATAAAACTGTGTTTTTATAAGTGACGGTTTTGTCAAATTATTGTGAGTCTTGTGCTGTATTTATTTGCTTTTGTAACTGTGGATGTGGTAAAAATAAATATGAAAATGAAAAAAAAGTAAAACAATACCAACTAAAAAACGATATGAAAATTTGTTTAATCGTTAAAGTAAGACTAAGTTGATACAGTTGTATTCAAGTTGTATAAGTTTTTTAAGGGTTTGATTGATTTAGCCCAAATCTTCAAACCTAACCTCACGTTCTGGAAGAATCAAAATACGATTAAATATTCAAGATATTTGTGATTATTATATACATTGAAATAGATTCACGTGTATTGTGTACTATTTGATTAAAATGTAAGTTAACAAAATGTATGACTTGTTCTTCCCAATTTCTGTGTAGTAAATGATGGCGACCGATAAGATAGTTAACAATTAGTTTTAAACAAATATTTATTTTAATAATTTATTTAATTTTCTCTTTGTAAAAGAATATTACAATATATATTTTTTTCAATTTATCATTAATTATTAAAACACTTTTTCATTTATATGTGTATTAATGTTACTTAACTATTTTGTGTTTACAACAAATTTAACACAATTACGATTTATATAAATTAAGTATCATCATATAATAAAAATAACATAATATAAACAAACAAACATATTTTGTGAGAAAATATTTTTAACTTCTGAAACATTCGTCACTTACTACGCCTTTCCTCGTCTCTGGGTGTCTAGGTATTTTTACGACTATTCTAAATGTACAATTCTATTTCGATAATAGTATTCTATTTCAGTTGGAAAATGCAGTCAGATGTTTGAGGTAGTATATGCGATCTATACATATTTATATTTTATAAGTGACTGATATAAATATTTTAACTAAATAGTGAACATTTTTTTAACTTATTTATATTTTATTCTTCTTAATCAAAGTAAAAAAAATTACAATTAAATATTTCATTTTCTTCAATATAAACATCTAATAATATAAAACAATATTTGATAATTATAAATGAATTTGGGTAACAGAAACATATATAATTTGTTTTAGTAAAAAATAAAAACAGGTACACGTTGACAACCAATTAAAAAATTTATCTTAAGAAATAAAAATATGAGCATGGCATTTTCAGATTTGAAGCAGGGTTATTCATTTTTTTATTTTGAAGAGAAAATAAGGTATTGATTGAATCATTTTTGTAAACATATGTTATTAGCAAGAATGCATAATTTTTTATAACAAAGATAGAAGGCTCTTTAAAAATCCCTGAAATCTTCACAGTACTAGCTTAGATGCTCTACAAAACATCCCAACCAATTGTTTCTCTAAACTTGGAATCTCACACTTTGCTTCAGGTCTAGGTGAACCCATGCTTACACATAAGCCAAGGCTGGATCTCTTAAACATTGGAGAAGCTAAGATATTGGTGGAAATAGAGCTTGATGAGATTTTTTCCAAACAGATTGTTTTGGACGACAAGCTTGGTAACATATTTTTAGTTGATGTGATATACTCTTGGATTCCATCAACTTGTGAAAGATGTGAGAGCCTAGGTCACAAAGCAAAGAGGTGTCTACTAAATGAAGACAAGATTCCACCAACTAATGAAAAATGATCTGAACACACTAGCAAGGAAATTCCAGTGCTTGTTCTAGACTCTTTCTTGGATAATACTGATTATGATGTCCAGTAGAATTGTGTCACTCCTAATGTGCTAGGAGAGAGTATCAAAGCCAAAATATCATAAATGAGCTACTTGATCAAGCAGTAGATCACATTATAGGATAAGAGCTTAGTCTTCAAAAAACTGTCTTTATACCTCAACATGTTCCCATTCAGTTCGGGAAGCCAGGAGCGTCCTCAACGGACAATAATTCTTCACCAGCAACAAATGATTCTATGTCTCTTCAGGTAGTTATTTCTCACAAAGATAACTCTGTTACTTTCGGTAAATCAATTATGGATGCAAAGATTACCCTTTTTTCTACACTAGCAGGTACATCATCTACTCACACTTCTTTACCAGTTATGGACGATGTTCCATCAGAAATTATCATAAATGAGGGTACAATACTCTCAGAACATGATCCTTTAGAAATGACCCCTCTTCCAGCAGAGTCAATCCAAAAAGTAAGTAATATGAAGTACATGACTTGGTCTTGAGCTGTTCCGAGTCTTGTGGAATAAGTTGCTTTGTTTTAGTCTTTTCTTAGGAAATAAGAAATCCTATTTCTTAGGATATGAGTAGTTAGTAGTTACGACTTTTACGTTGAGTTAGTTGCTTTCATTTTCTATTTAAGCTTTTGTAATTTTTCAAGTTCAAATATAAGAATTATTCCGCTCATCTTCTTCTCTTGAAAGTCTCAAGTTCTAAGTTTAACAAGTGGTATCAGAGCTCTTATCTTAATTGAGTTCACGAGCTTGTGTGAGAAACAAAAGAGAGATCAAATGAGTGATAAAGACACGTCTCTGAACATCCCTAATTTCGATGGTGATTATGAGCATTGGGCTATGCTCATGGAAAACTTGTTGAGATCGAAGCAGTGGTGGGAGCTCATCGAGACCGGAGTAGCACAAACGGAGAGAAATGTGATCTTGACGGGAGCACAGCGGACTGAGCTTGCTGACCAGAAGCTGAAGGACTTGAAGGATAAGAACTATCTCTTTGCTTCCATTGACAAGTCTATTGTGAAGACGATTGCGAAGAAGGATACTTCCAAGGATATTTGGGAGTCCATGAAGGTGAAGTACCAAGGCAACAAGCGAGTCCAAAGCGCTCAACTCCAGAGGCTGCGGAGGAACTTTGAAGTGTTAGAGATTAGAGAAGATGATTCCATCACAGACTACTTTGCGAAAGTAATGTTGGTGGCTAATGATATGAGGAATCTTGGAGAAGAGATGCCTGATGATAAGATCGTAGAGAAGATACTAAGGACTCTTGTGGAGAAATTCACATACGTGATGTGTGCAATTGAGGAGTCTAAAGACATCAAGGAGCTCTCGGTTGATGAGTTACGGAGCTCCCTATTGGTACATGAGCAGAAACTGAGTAAACATGAGAATGGTGATGAAAAAGTACTAAAAATGGAGGGAAACCAAGGACATGGTGGCTATGGAAGAGGAAGAGGAGGTTACAGAGGAAGAAGAAGTGGAAGAGGAGGTACTAGCTTTGACAAGAGCAATGTGGAGTGCTACAAATGTCACAAGCTTGGACACTACAAAAACGAGTGTCCACTGTGGGAAAAGACAGCCAACTATGCTAAGTTGGAAGAGGATGTACTGCTGATGGCAATGGTGGACAAGAAGGTGGAGCTAGTGTGGTATTTGGACTCAGGTTGCTCGAATCATATGTGTGGAAACAAAAGCTGGTTTGTCAATATCGATGAAGGCTTCAGACAACAAGTGAAGCTTGGTGATGATAGAAGAATGCAAGTGGAGGGTAAAGGAGACTTAAGATTGGAGATTGATGATATTGTACAAGTAATCTCCTAAGTTTACTTTCTACCAGGACTGAGAAACAACCTTCTAAGCGTGGGCCAGTTGCAGCAGAAGGGCTTGAGGATTGTCATTGAAGACAATGAGTGCAGAGTTTGGCATAAACAGAAAAAGCGAGTGATTATGCATTCAAAAATGTCCATCAACCGTATGTTTGTCATTCTAGCCACAGTTTTGGAGTCCAAAGAAGGTCTGGAAGTGAATCAAGTACGGAGTACTGATGAGACACCAGAGGAAACATGGCATAAGAGGTTTGGTCACCTGAGTCTCGCAGCTCTAACCACACTCGCAGAGAGGGAGATGGTTGCTGGTCTTCCTGTGATCACAAACAATGGAGCAGTTTGTGAAGTGTGCATGAAGGGGAAGCAGATTTGAACAAACATACCAAAGCACAATGAGTGGAGATCAAAGAAGAACTTGGAGCTAGTTCACAGTGATATTTGCGGTCCTATCTCAACAGTCTCAGAAAGTGGGAAGAGGTATATCATAAACTTCATTGATGATTTTAGTAGAAAATGTTGGACATATTTTCTCAGTGAAAAATCAGAAGCACTGAGAGTATTCAAGAAGTTTAAGGTGGCAGCTGAAAGAGAAACATGAGAGATGTTGGTGTGTCTGCAAACTGATAGGGGTGGAGAGTACAACTCAAGGCGTTCCAAGACTTCTGTGTTGACAATGGCATCAAAGACAACTCACTACAGCATATACACCACATCAAAATGGAATTGCAGAGAGGAAGAACAAAAGCATCATGAACATGGTGAGATGCATGCTATTTGGAATGAGAGTTCCACTGAAATTTTGGCCTGAGGCAACACATTATGTTGTACACATTTTGAACCGAAGTCCAACGGCTATACTAGGAGAAGTCACTCTATCAGAGAAGTGGAGCAAGCACAAGCCATCGGTAGACCATCTTCGAGTGTTTGGATGTCTAGCTCATGTTATGGTTCCATATGAGAAAAGAACCAAGCTAGAAGAGAAGAGCATTAAGTGTGTAATGTTTGGTGTAAGCAAAGAGTCAAAGGCTTATCGTCTCTATGATCCCACAACAAAGAAGATCATAATCAGTAAAGATGTTAGATTTGATGAAGGAAAGCAGTGGATTTGGGAAGAGAAGTTTGATGACGATGAAGTTTTAAAAGACATCACTGATGTGGAGGAAGAAACACATGCAGTGGACAGAGAAGAAACACAGGAAACACACGATGAAGAAGAAACTGCAGGAGATGATCCTACTGATGAACAAGCAGTTGCAGACGAGGAGAAATATAATGAAGAATCTCAGACCAGATCAAGTAGAGGTTCATGATCAAACAGAGCTGGAAGAAACATACAAAGACCAACTTGGATGAAAGATTATGTATGTGAAGGGTTGACTATGATCGTTGAAGAAGACAAGGATGAGTTCATGGTGTAATTTATTGGAGAAGATGATCCAGAGAAGTTTGAAGAGGCTGTAAGACACGAGAAGTTGAGGAAGGCAATGGAGGCTGAGATAAGTCTATCAATGACAACAATACTTGGGAATTAGTAGACTTGCCGGATGGTGCCAAGGTGATTGGTGAGAAATGGGTTTTTAAAACCAAGTTCAACGAGAAAGGAGATGTAGACAAGTTCAAGGCAAGGCTTGTAGCAAAGGGTTTTCATCAGACCCATGGAGTGGACTTGCATGAGGCTTTTGCTCCTGTTGCAAGATGGGATACAATAAGGCTGATTCTCGGTTTAGTAGCTCAACAAGGATGGGTGGTTCTTCAACTTGACGTGAAGAGTGCATTTCTACATGGAGATTTAAATGAAGATGTGTAAGTAGAACAACCAAAGGGGTTTGTGTGCTGAGAAGAAGAGGGAAAGGTATACAAGCTAAACAAGGCTTTGTATGGTTTGAGACAAACTCTAAGAGCTTGGTATAGCAAGATTGATGGATACTTTGTCAAGGACAGTTTCAAGAAATGCTACTGCGAGCATACCTTGTTTGTGAAAACTGAGAAGGAAGGTATTCTTATCATTGGTCTCTATGTTGATGATTTGATTTATACAAGTAACTCTGATGAGCTTCTCAATAAGTTCAAGATCTCTATGGAAGAAGAGTTTTCCATGACCGATCTTAGAAGGATGAAATACTTTCTAGGTGTGGAAGTAGTTCAAGATGATCATGGCATTTTATTAGTCAGAAGAAGTATGCAGAGGACACGCTAAAGAAGTTTGGTATGTAGGAATGCAATGCAGTGAGAAACCCTATGGTGCCTAGCAATAGGTTAACCAAAGATGGAGATGGAACCAGTGTTGATCCTACTTCGTTCAAGAAATTAGTGGGAAGTCTCAGGTACCTAACTGCTACACGGCCAGACCTTATCTACTAAGTTAATCTGATGAGCAGATACATGGAGAAACCGGGTGAATCACACTTGTCTGCAGCAAAAAGGATCTTAAGGTATGTTCAAGGAACTAGGGAGTATGGTATTCAGTATAGAAGGGGTGGAGATGCGAGTCTAGTTGGCTATGTGGATAGTGACTACGCAAGTGATAAGGATGATAGAAAGAGTACTTCCGGTTACACTTTCATGTGGAGTGTTGGAGCTGTCTCATGGGCATCAAAGAAACAGCCCATTGTTACACTCTCCACTACTGAGGCAGAGTATGTGTCTGCAGCCTATGGTGCTTGGCAAGCAGTTTGGTTAAAGAATGTTCTCAGTGAGATTAGCTTAGATCAAGAGGAAGGAATCACTATGTTTTGTGATAACAGTTCTGCAATCAAACTTTCAAGAAATCCGGTGTTACATGGAAAGAGCAAGCATATATATCAGTGTAAGGTATCAATTCTTGCGTGAACTTACCAGTGAGGGTGTGATCAGTTTGGACTATTGCTCCACGCAAGAACATATATCAGACATCATGACAAAGCCTGTGAAGCTAGACGTGTTTGAGAAGTTAAGAAAGATGTTGGGCGTAGTCTTGAAGGAATAAGTAAACTGAAACAGAGTGTTTACAATTTAAGGGAGGGATTAAAGTACATGACTTGGTCTTGAGCTGTTCTGAGTCTTGTGGAATAAATTGCTTTGTTTTAGTCTTTTCTTGCGAAATAAGCAATCCTATTTCTTAGGATCTGAGTAGTTAGTAGTTACGACTTTTACGTTGAATTAGTTGCTTTCAATTTCTATTTAAGCTTTTGTAATCTTTCTAGTTCAAATATAAGAATTATTCGGCTCATCTTCTTCTCTTGAAAGTCTCAAGTTCTAAGTTTAATATAATATGGAGAGTGATTTCATATTACTAAACAAATAGATGAATTTGGAAACATGACAAGGGGGTGCCGGTTGATCAAACCGACACAAAAATAGCAAGATATGGGATGGATGACAGTTCGTGGCAGAAGAAAACGAGGCCGTAGAGGTCGAGGTTTTTATCAAACGCACTAATCCTTCCTAGTTTAGTTTAACTTAAGAGTTGTACAAAGTTTTCTAACTTATATAACTCTTTCTTTGTCTACTTAATGTATCAAACTTTCTCAAACTATATGATCTAACAAATCATATCTTGTACTTTATTTTAATTTTAATGAAAACCCTTTTACAAAAAAAAAAGAAAAAAAAAAGAAAAGAAAGAATGCATGTTGCTAATGCCGAAAACAGTATCAACTCCTGCTTAAAAAGTCTCACTACTTTGCGAAAAATGAATAGGGATTCAAACGAGTAATCTTCAAGATAAGTAATTTATTTCATCCGATTAGAGATATCACGTCATATCTTAGGAATTGTAGCAAGTAGTTTATCTTATTAAGTTGCTCTTTTAGAATGTATTGCTGATAAATAATCATCATTTGTAACCTTGTTACACAAATGTTAAAAAGTAACGTAGGTAATTCACTTTGTAGGGTTCACATTCAATGCTTTTTATGGCTGCAACGTTGCTTGATTGCTTTTGAAGTTTTTTTCCTGTCATCTATAACTCAAATTCAGATACAGACGTCTACATCTGACTTCCTGTAATCATGTTATACGCAACAATACTACTGATATAAATCACAAAGTTACAAACTCCATTCATGAATAATGCAGTGGTAGCTAAAATCTAACATTGTGACATTGTGAGGTTATAATGCTTTCCTATTAATAAGCAATCACACGCAATGTATCGCACTTCTAATTTTAATAGTCAAACATTATTATATAACTGATAACATTCGTAATTCGTGGGGGTAGCTTTCATTAAAACAAACATACAAATGCTAAAAAATAAACCAAAAAGCCTTTAAATGTGAGCCATATCATCTTTGCTTGTTGTGATAGTAAGCTTATATAATTAAATAAAAGTTGACTGATTAACCACCACATAATGGGCCAAAGACAACTATTAATAAAGATGTTGATCTCACCCTAAATTCTAACCGTTTCTTATGCTTACCCCTGCTTACCTCCACTAATTACACTTGTTTGTATGATTTATTTATTTATCTCTTATTCGGTTTTAGATAATTCTATCACAAATTTCAGTAGCAAAAAACTATAAAAATAATGTGTGCCAGGAAATGGATGCTTATAAAAAATTATAGTTCGGTCATATGATTTTTGAACAATCCTCGTCTCTATACAATGAAACTCACAATATTTCATGATTACAATTTCGTAACTTTCGGTGATTCTATTAAAAAAAGAAAGAAAAAATCTGAAATCTTGATTGTTTGGTTTTCATCGTACATCGTAATCATGTTACAGATTACAGACACAATATTCAATTAGCATCATATCTCACCCATTTAAAAAAACAAACAAACAAAACAATGATGTATCGGTGGGAGATGTAAACGAAAGAGTCGTACTATGGAGTTCTTGTTTTTTTTGAATGAAAGGTTTTGCATCCACAGAAAGATCGCTTGGAGGAAAAACATTCAAAACATTGACGATTTTACGCTCTTAAGGGCATTTACGTCAAAATAACAGGGCTATATTCATCCACGTGTATAACAACAACACGATACACAACACATCATTATTAAAAAATATATTTTCATTTTGATTTTAACATACAATAATCTTCCTATATAAATGACTAACGTTTCTCCAACTTACAAAACTTCTTAATTTCCTCAAAACATAATCACAACAGAGAGAGAGATAAATAGATAAAATGTGTAGAGGCGTGAATGAAGAAGAGAACAGAAGCATCCACGGAGGTTGCCGTAGTCTCTGCACGAGACCAAGTGTTCCGGTTAGGTGTGAGCTTTGTGGTGGCGACGCCTCCGTGTTTTGTGAGGCGGACTCGGCTTTCCTCTGTAGGAAATGCGACCGGTGGGTCCACGGAGCTAATTTTCTAGCTTGGAGACATGTGAGGCGTGTGCTATGCACCGCATGTCAGAAGCTCACACGCAAGTGCCTCGTCGGAGACAACTACCACGTTGTATTACCGTCGGCGACGCTCGGAGAAGCCGCCGTGGAGGATATAACGATACGGGGTGAGCAAGATAGTAGCGATCACGAGGTTCCGTTTGTGTTTCTCTGATTTAGTTTTGTTTTTTTGGTGTAAGATATTACTTAAATTCCTAGGGTTTTTATGCATTTTTCTATTAAGAAAGAACCTGGGAAATTTAATATATGAAGCTCGTAATTAGAATATTATGAGAGGGTATTGTCTAAAAATAGCAAAAAGAAAAATTCTGAAACTACAAGGAAAAGATGAAGGGTTATTCTTCGAAAATCTGAAACTATTCTACTCTTCAATATGTTTGGAACTGGAAAAATATTCTGAAAACAAAACTAATAAATCAAACAACTAAACAAACTGTGGAGCCTCCTGGTACAAGGGGAATAATAGAGCTTCTTTTGGCTTTTTGTTGATTTATTTGCTTCTTTTTTTTTGTCTTTCTTAAGTTGTATACTTTTATCATTTTCCCTAATGATATGTAAGAAATACTAGTAAAGTACTTTTCACAGGTGAAACATCTTCTTCATGCAATGCTTAATGTTAGTGAATGGGTCGTTCAAGCTAACTCAAAAATGAAGTATATCTAGGAAATATATTATTACTCTGTAAGACAAAGATTATGCAATCAAGAATCTATCCGAGAGTTTAATAGTTTACCAACTGGCACGTACTACCTGACGACCACTTAGGGGAAGTCATCCAAGGTCACGAGTTCGGATACCGGGCGACCACGGATAGAAGACTATTAAATATGACTTCTTCTGAGTTTTGGTCCGAAAAATTCATAGGAAAAAAAGTGAAAATTAGACTCGTCAGTTCTTCTTGTTACAACTTGTCAAATAAAATTAGACCAAAAAAAAAAACTTGTCAAATAAAAGAACTGGTCTCTTTAATAATCCTAAGACACGTTAACCGCGTCTCTCTGTAACAACTTACGGGGAAAAGATAATGAATGAAGCAAGATTGTAATCACTGCTACTTTATTCATCAAAAAAGCTAGAAAATTTATTGGTAAACAGAGTAAATAGGATAGAAACCCCCAAAAACATTAAAAAAGAAAAAACAAAAGAGTTTCTATCTGAAAAAGGAAGAAAAGTTACTATATTTTCACCCATTTTGGCTTTCCACTCACTTTCACTACGTCTAAGCATTCTTCGTGCAGTTCTCCAACGTTCCCATGCCGCAACATGTTGATTTCTTCGATTCAAAAAAAAAAAAAAACTGTAGACAAAAAGATAAAGAGTTTGCTTACTTTTCGGACAAGAACCTGTTTCACCACATATAAGCGTACACATACATTGTTTTAGGGAAAAAGAAAAAACTCAGTGATTGGTCGTTGGTGGTGATGATGGGTCATAGTCATAATTGTCTCCAGCTTTCACGAATCTTCCTTTCACTCTTTTTCTCGTGTCAGCTCTCGCTTTGCGAGATGCATATCGAATCTGTTTCCCAAAACTACAACTCAAACAATTAAAATCTTGAAACAAAACTTGTTAAAAAATTATGTTTTGTAACGTTTTGTAATAAAAAAAAAAGAAAATAAAACTCACGTGCGCTTGAGTTTCTTCTCTTTGTATCTCAACTTAGCTTCATTCCTTGCTTGTGGAGAACCAACTTCAAGATTCGTTTCCCATGGTGAATCACTCATTATAAACCCTGTAGACATACCACAATCTTGGTAATCTGTTGCACTGCTTTCATGACCTGTGATGTTCGGAGGCATCTGTCCGAACAAGATAGGGGATGTAGGAAGAGGAAGTCCAATGTTGATGTTCATTTGCAACGGAACTGACTGATGATAACTCGTGCAATCTTGCTGTCCTGGTGACGTTACCTGAAAAGAGTTTATGCTGAGTTTATTGTAATTACATTTATATTAGCACAAAAAAAGAAATAAAGAGAAGATAAAGTGACCTCTAATGGGTTGTCTGTAGTAAAGTTTGAGTCAGTAACAGATATGTTGTTCTTGTAAACCAAGAGAGCATTTGGTAATGTTTGATCAGATTCTATGTTTTCTTGTGGCGAGCAGCCGATGATATCATCTCCAACATCAAAGTTTAACGGTGCATTATCCAAGTTAAGTCCTTCACATAGATCTTCTTCGCCTTCTTCAAGTTTTAGAATCAAATCAGGACATCCCTGACAAACACACATATATAAGAATAACATAAATGCAGCAAAAACTTAAGAAACATGTTTGGTTAGGTTAGTACCTTAGAATCCCCTGAAAAGAAAGATGATTGGTCACTGAGATTCTGAATGTAAGTGTTGTTTTGTGACATCATTGAATAAGAGGAACCAAATAAATCGTTTAACTCGTTGATTTTTGACATATCGAACATGTCACTGTTGGGATCAACCAAAGGCAAAGAACCAATGGATGGATTAACTAAACTGGAAAAAGTAGGTTCAAGAATTGAAGACCACATTCTGGAAAGTTCGGTTGGAGAAGGACAACCGGAGAATGGTTCCAGCCTTTGAAGTCTATGTCCTAAGGCAGAGCAGTTACTTACGTGCCATTGACATCCTTGGCAATATGAATCCTTCTGGTCGAGACAGCGGATTATGCCAGGCTGTGAGAAGCATTTGTCGCAGATCAAAGAACGTGTGTGTCTGCGAGACAGAGGATTCGGAGAGTGTACATGGACGTCGCAAGTTAGGCATAGTTTAGCCAAATCGTACTTGCAGTAAATTATTGCTCGCGTGGTTTTACAATAATCACATTTCGGCTCCATATTTTAAGATATGATAGAACAATTTTGTTTTTTTAATAAAAACTCCAATCTGTGAGATTTATAATCAAATATAGAATGTCACACTTTTTGTTATTACTCGATCAAGAAACACACGTAAGATCCTGCAAAACAGAGATTCATGAACATTTTAGAGCTATTTCAGAAGAAAATGGATGATTTTACCTACCAGAGAGGAAAAGAAAAGAGAAATGATGATTTTGGAATTTTAGATCGTAGCAATTTGGATGCATGATAGAGGAAGAAAAACTTACGGATTAGTCCGCTTCACCTTCACGTAAGTAGAGAAACTCAAAACTGAATTGACAGAGGATTTACAGAGTATCAATAAAGAAAAGTATTACAAGCTAAAACAAAATATTTTTCTTTTGAATCGAGTGAAAGCTAAGAACGAAAGAGAGAGTTTTTACAGTGGTGTAAATCACGTAGAAAAGGGGAAAAGAAAAAGAGTGATGTAGGTAGGGTTGCTATGTTTATATACCATGTGAAAAAACGATCTCCCACGTGGCTAAAACTCCAAGTTAAATTCCACGTGGCATAATCAAGTAGAAGGAGAAGTGAACACAAAAACTTAAGAGAGGTTAAAAGGTTGCTTGATGTGTTTTATAACTAGTGAAAAAACGCGGTCCCACAAAAATCTGACCTGAAAATCCCCACGTCGTCATGCATCGAAATATGTAAGAGTTAACGCGTACGTTGTTTTCTCACATTGGAAAGAATCTAACGTTACTTAATTTAGAAGTTGCATCGAGGTATTGTAGGAATATGCAGCAAAGTACGTGGAGAAAGTTTGTTTGATAACTGATTTATTTGCTGAAAATACCAAAAAAGAAAAAGTTTTCTTAAAAAGTGACACATGTCATATTTAGTTGTGGGACAAGAGTTCGGAGGCGAAGTAGCTTGAGAGGTTATATAAGTACACAAAATGTAATGTAGCCTAGCATGGTTCTGCGTACTGAGTACATATATAGACCGGTTGGCTCATAATTAATTAAGCATCCTGGTTCTTTGGTTTGTCTCTTTGAATGTTCATAGCGTCCTTGTCACTTGTGTCATGATTGCGTCCAAAGATACTAGACGACATGTAAGAGCAAGTACATCAGTGAAACCCCCTTTGGAGTTCACAATTTTAATATTATATATATATATATATATATATATTTTTTGGTTTGACTTTTTATTAAAAAAAAAAAAATATAGACAAATAGCGGGCCACCACGTAGCATGGGGCCCATCAAAAAGCCATGAACTGGGTTCATGGAGAAGAGGTGATGAGAGCTGAGTTCAACAAAACTGATTATTATAACATTTTTTTTATGGGGAAATGTGTGAACCCATGTGTTGAGACTTTGATGTGGCTGCCCTAAGCCTTTCTTGAATTTCTCATTTATATATTATGCATTATATAAAACTATATAGAACTGTCTTTGTTAATCAATTTAGCAAATGAAATATAAACTTTTTATTATTAACCACATTAAAACGAGGATTAGCTAATTATAACTAATGTCATCAAGTTCTTGATTTCGATGTCACAAGTTTTTTCTTTTATAAAATTAATTTCATATTTACAGGCACTACAACAACTAGCTCCACCCACGGGTTGGAGGTGTGAGCAATGCGGACTTGAACAAAATTGAGTCGGAGCTTCTCTTCCTCCTTGGCCTTGTTAGTTATTAGAGCTTTTGAGACTCAATTGCTACTAAACGCTGACACTTCTTCCACCCAGCAAGATAGTTTATTGGCTGCATCTTCTTTGTCATCTTTACACGTATACGAGTTTTTCTGTTTTAAACTGTGTGCGCGTTTGATTGGTGGAAAAAGTTTATGAACTGATAATTAAATCTTAAAATTTTGGTTTTCTAAAATTTTTATTTAAATTTACGCTAGAAAAATTAATCGATATCACATATCCATGTATACTGGACCATGGCTATGGTTTAATAATTTGAATAACTGTAATTTTCAACTAAATAATTTGTTTCCCAGTAATTTCCTCATGTGGTTTTTGTTGTACAAATTCATCTATATGTTTCCTTCTTTTCACATGTAAAATCATACACCGTGATTGCTGAAGTAACAAACAGTAGAAAACTGAAAGCAGATCTCACCTCCTAAATTTTCTTACACTAGGGATTGTATTGTGTTTATCATGAAAAAATATAATTATTTCCTCAAACTCAACCTCAAAAACTACAGAACCAAACGGCACCATTTTAATAACTTTCGTCGCTTAGAAATCACATCCATCGCACCCCACGGTATTAATCGCCGTTACACACGCCTATCTAATGCCACGTGTAAAAATAGACACGTGTCAGTTTCAGAGAGTTTGACTTTCCACAGATTGTTGTTCAGGTAAAAGTACACAGTTCTTCGTTGTCTCCCTCTCTCTCTCCCTCTAAAACAGTGGCTAAAGCTTGAAGCTAAGAATCTGATCTTTGTTCGTGTTTAAACGACGACGCTTTTTGAATTATGGCGGAATCGTCTTCTTCCTCGTCTTCACCAACTGAAGAGATTGTTCGATTAATCAAACGAATAAGCGGTTACGTTGCTTTCAAGATGTCTACCCTCTTCTCCACACCTATTCGCAATCTGGTTCCCTCTCTCTATGAGAATTTCCAAAATTGAGATTGAAAAACTGTAACTTGATCAAAGCTAGGTTTCGTGGATAGAAAGAACCAAACTTTTGTTGAGAATTTGTAGTCTTTGTAATTAGGATTCACGGTCTATTGGTGCTATTGCGGGGCTTGCAATCGCTGTGATATTCACGTGGAGGGCGATTAGAAGACAACCAGGGGAGCAAGCTCAAAGAAGGCGACCTAAACGCACGTTGCAATCAGCTGAATCCTCTACTTCTGCTTCTGCTGCTGCTGATTTCACCCCTCATGAGGAGGATAGTGGAGTGGGAGATGTTGTTGATCACTTTTTTCAGTCTGGAAAAGTAATATTCTGTTTCTATTGTACTATAGAGTTATAGACTTGGTTCTGGTTTAAATGTAGTTTCTTTTTTTTGTTTGCAGCCTACATTGGGGCAGATAGTTAGGCAGAGACTTAGTGAAGGAAGGAAGGTAAATTTCTTGTCTGCATTGGTTGAGAATGTTGTGAGTTTATCATGTTTTAATCACTTTAAATTGCAGATATGGTCCTTGGTGTTAACATGGTTGATACAATTGAATGTTCATGGATATCTGCTTCTCATGTATTTTGTCGGAGCTATAGACCATAATAAATCAAATCCTCTGAGAGCTTTGTTTTAATCCAAGACTTAAGTCGTTTGTTCAAGCATTATTGTCTTGAGCTTCACACTTGTTGAATGTGCATTTGTAGGTAACATGCCGTCTTCTTGGAGTCATTCTGGAGGAAACAAGTCCAGAAGAACTCCAAGTAGTAAACATTTCCTGTTGATAAGCCATGTTAATATTTGCATTTGATGCGTCTGTACCTGAGGAACCTGACTCGAGAAAATTTATATGCAGAAACAAGCAACAGTGAGGTCATCCGTTATTGAAGTTCTCCTGGAGATTACAAAGTGTTGTGATTTGTATCTCATGGAAAGAGTTCTTGACGACGAAAGCGAAGTGAGCAACACCTTCTCTTCCATTCATTTTCTTTTCTTGGTCTTCCTGTTGGTTCTTTGCCCTAACATGGCACAGCAAATAAGTTGTGGTTATCACTACAAACTAATTAGCTTAAAAGCTCGGCAGTGGGTTATAATATGGATATTTTTTGTAGATTAGAGTTGAACAATGAATGCTGTTTGATTAGAATGGTTCGTAAGCGCACATGTATTTACATTATTAGATGAAGAGGTCTAGTTGATTGGTGCAACTTAATACGTGAGACGTGTTTGCTGGTGACTAAGCAAGCATGTTTATATATCAGTGGTTCTGAAGCTCACATTTGAGCACTAATATGCAGGCCAAAGTTCTTCAGGCTCTAGAGACTGCAGGAGTTTTCACATCTGGGGGTTTGGTCAAAGATAAGGTACTCTCACTCAAGCTTTCTCGGACTATCTCTGTACTTGCTAAGAGTTTTCCAGCAAATCTATTCATAGCAAACAAGACGAATTGGTATTTAGTTTTGAAAAACTTTGGAAACTTTCAGTATTTTGATAGTGAAAACTTTGCAGGTCCTGTTTTGTAGTACAGAGATTGGAAGAAGTTCATTTGTAAGGCAACTAGAACCTGACTGGCATATTGATACAAATCCAGAAATCAGCACACAACTAGCTGTAAAAGTCCACTTTCCTTTGTTTCAGTTACATTCATATCTAAACACTATAGTTAAACTGATTTGTATCTTCTTTTTGTGTTTTGTCCTATTCCAGAGGTTTATAAAGTTTCAGCTTCACGTCTCTGCAGCGAAACCAGAGCGAACGGCTCCCAATGTGTTCTCCTCACAGTCAATAGAACAGTTCTTTGGATGTGCTTGATATGCAACAAACTTAAAGATTACTGGGTGAGTTCCTATATGGGAAGTATCCAAGTGTGTAATATATGTATTAGCAAATTAAGCAAAGTCTTCAGGGAAGAAAGGAAGGATCAGAGGGATCTTTGTAATGTGAAGTTGTAAACCTTTTTTTTTTCCACTGGATTTCATTCATAACTTTTGATACAAGGTAGGTTGCGGTTGTAAGATTCGTTACTGACGGGTTTTAAATTTCTAGAGTCTTTCAAAATACCTTCAAATCGAAGGAGAGATGAACAAAAATAGCAGCCTTTCAAACTCGGAACAAAAACACAATCTTTTACAGAACCAAGACAAAGAAAAAAACAAAAACAAATTAAGATACAAACCTTGAAGGAAGTTTGCAGAAGACAAAATGAAAAAATAGTATTTCTTTCACTGGAAATATTTATTTAGTCTTTTCTTTTACCTCTGGTCTTTGGACTAATACAAAGCAAAGCACTGTCTGCAGAGCTGTATGAACCAAAGGAGTTATGTAACTTGTAACTACGGTTTGACGTTATTATCCATATTTTTATGTGTCAGGAACGGCTTTCTTCTCTCTGCAGAGCTGCATGATCCATTCTTGTTGCCCGAATGCAAAAGCCTTCAAAAGAGAATAGGTGACTTTCTTACAGCTTTTTCCTCTTACACACCTCAAATGCTTTGGTCTTAAACTGAGATTCCTCCACGTTGATCTCTTTTTTCTTGTGATTTTGCAGGACAGAGACGGACAAGCAGTAATTATTGAGTTAGACTTATTAGCCAGAACGAAGAGGTACCCTTATCTTGTCTTCTCACATTGAATGCTTTTATACAAACACTAGCTTTCTGTTTTTCTTTTTTTGTTCACATATGAGAAAACAGGTGACGAGTTCATATATAGACAGAGGAGTTTCCTGATAGACATCTAATATCAATGCTGGCGTGGAGAAGGACTGTATGGAACTCTCTGGATGGTTTAGCAGGTTTGCCGTTGGACTAAGGAATAAGAGATTCTAGTTGGTTCAGAAGCTTTGCAGTTGGAATAGTTGAAGGAAGAAGATGGAGTATAAATAGAGAGCTTGATGGTAGAAGGGAGTTATGCTTTGATGTGTATGAAGATTGACGCCATGAGTCATCTTGACCTGATCGCCATGACATCGGTGACGAAGGTGAAGCTCACGGCTTAGCCGGAGTCAGCTCAAAGCTATATTTGTTTATCATCTTGAAATCTCTGTTCTAGCTTGTAATCGTTGTTTGGAGTGATCAATAAGAAGAGTTATAGAGTTTCCGATATCAAGACTATCATTTCCATACAAAGAGAGGCAATCATTACTTGTAGATTACGGTTTCACCTGCGAACTGTCCTAAATGTCTGGAAAATTCATCGATCGCCCACGCCATAAGAACAGAAATACTCAATTTTGCGTACTTAGTTTTCCTGGGGCTTAAAGACTTAATAATCCCTCCTCCATTAACGAATATTCAATATATATATAAAGATAGTCATGTACCAGTTCTAAACTTTGTTAAGTATTCCACAGAACAAAATGTAAAGCTTCCCTAGCATATATATTAACTTAAAGAACCGACTTTCTGTCTAAGAAGTTTTGAGGTTATGGGTTCGTTCAGTGAAAAAGATCAAACGGAATCAACGTCATTGGCTTTGCTTTGTTCAATCACGTCGACGTTTGCCTTCTCCTCGTCTCCCTGGATACACGCAACACAAACATTTTTCAGAACACAAGTGAGTAGGACTAAGATTAGTTCACGGACAAGTTTCCCATAATGCTTACTTTAAAATGGGCATCTCTGAAAGGTGGGGGTGGAGGAAGAGATATGAGAGGAGAGCCTTTGGCTGCTCGAGTATTTTCTTCATCAAATTCTGCTACTTCACCAGATTCCCGAGTTGCCATGCTCATATACGACATTACCTGCAGGAGGACCGTAACCAAGCCTATTATCTCTGCCACAATTAAAAGTGAACACCATTCTGCAGCAGAAGAAGAAAGTGAAACCAAGAAGATGTATTACCTTATTGCTAGATGAGGTGCCAGAAGAAAGCCTTCTTCTTTTCCGAGCGTCTTCCTTTGATGAAGACTTGTTCATTGTGTCTTCCTCGTTCCGCCCTCTACTCTCCTCTTCGGAAAATGATTTTGAAGGTCCCGTATTCCAACGCGAAGAACTCTTCACATTCTCCAACCTATCTTCTTCACGTCTTCCTATCAAGGCTGGAAAGAAATGGATAAACTTCATTGCGTTTGTAACAACTGATTTTCCTAAAACTAGTTAAAACAAAGACATATAAGTACAGATTAGTTTACCATCTTTAACAGACGCTTTGGCAGTATACTGTTCCATATGATGCCTTTTCCTGGATAACGGAGAAGTATTCTGCAGCTCATTTTGCAAATACGAAGCAGTTCTCAGATTCCGACCATTTTTCTCTTCATCGCTTACGATATCTGTTTCACTGTCATTGCCTTCATTTCCAAGAAAATACGTACTAAGTTGGGAACACAACTTCTGAAGACGAGCTTCTGACCTACAGATTTGTCAAAGTATCGTCTATTGAATGAAATCTTTGCATTGCATACTTGAATTTTACAAAAAAAGCAATCAGAAAAAAGGATAGTGTCCTGCCTCTTTACTTCATCTTTTGCACGCAAGAAACGATTACATTCTTTCACAAATTTCTTCGAGCTTGAAGTAATGCTGTGACATACAAAAGGATTGAACAAACAATCATCAGCAGAAAATCCAGTCTAGAATTTGACAAATTACATTACAGGGAGTATTCGAATCTGAAATAACTTCAAGCAAACATCAAGAAGGAAAGACCCATTACCTTTTAAATTCCTCTTTCTGTCTATCCAACTGGGTCCCAAGCTCCTGGATCCTAGAGGTAAGAATGTCTACTTCCCTTGCTTTCCTTTCAACAGTAGCCTTTAGACAAAAGTAGTGTGTCAATCATATATGTCAAGTTAACTCGTAAAAAAATGCAATAAGATTTAACTATGGAATGGAAAAGATTACCTCCAATCGTAATTTGTCATCAGTTAGCATCTTAACATCAATCTTTACATCTTTTAACTGCATATAGTCCCAGAGTAAAGGTTAGATTAATGACAGTAATTCAATCAAAAGAGAACAATGTCCTTAAATAACAAGAAGATCAAAGTTTCAAACCTGCTCTTCCAGAACATTATTGTAACCAAGAAACTTATTTCTTTCATCTCTTTCCCTAACTTCAATCCTACTTCCAGCTTTCAAACCACCAGAATAATCACTTCGTTCATCATATCTTCGGTTCTCCCTGTAGTCTACATCTCTGTAATAATAGAAGATATAAAGCCACAGCTTAAAGCATCAAATTACCAAAGTAGAACCGAGCGAAGGAGAAGACATACCTTCGCTTCTCAAAGGACCTGGGATTTTCATGTCCTGCAATTTTGAATCCCATCGGTAATAATCAGAAGAAAGAAATCCAAACGAGAGGTTGATAGAGTTTTGTGATTGTGCCTAACTAACAATCAACAGAACTCCAAAAAAACCAAAGCTGCAGATCTTACCATTAAACCTTTGTACTCTCCTTCCACTTCTGTCCAAAGAAGGTCTCCGCTCTGGAGAAAACTGTCTACCAAGTTTTTCTCTTAAGTCACCGTCTAAATTGTGACGTCTGCCTGCATGCAGTAAACGAAACAGACTTTCTAGTAAAGCATAACTTGTATTACCGATGTGAACTCCGTTTCAAACAATCAGAATCATGCTAGTCAACAACGCTTGGATAAGACTACTAGTAACACCAAGAAAAAAGCTATGATGCTTACTTGCCAGCTCAAAGAGACCACAAAATAATATCCTCTTCTTACCAACAATGGGAGAAAGCCACAAATGGGCACTAAATAAGTTAACATCCATAAATAACAACCAATCTTGAAGATGCATTCAGTTACACAGAAAAGGATAATGCTTCTGCATCATGTTGGGTTGGACGAGAGAAAATAGCAACCAATCTTGAAGATCCATTCAAATTAGACAACCACAATCCACCAAAATTTGAAATCCAATTCTTAGAGACAATTTTAACCCCTGCATACTTCTTGGTCCCAGAAACTGCTTGTGAGAGAACTGAATATATATATAGCAATCATGGGAATATCATGCTCTGTAGTGTACACCTCAGAATCAAAGAAGCCAAGAACAAGGAATTCCCAAACACACAACTGGCAGCATTGATAATATATCCTAATAACATGCACTGATTGGTCACCAAATCTTGAACTCTGAGAACCAATGATTGTAGAAGAATAAATACCCCCCAAGAAATCCATGAATGATGATTATCTTCAAAAAGAATGTGCTTTCAAGAACAATAAGAAAACCAACTGATGATTATCTTCAAAAAGAATGTGCTTTCAAGAACAATAAGAAAACCAATATAAATTTGAGCAAGAAAGACCAGAAGAATCCAGTCTTATAATACTAAAGCCTTTTCAGTTGCTATCTTTCTGCAGATGGAACAGCCATATTCCACAAATGATTCCGCGTCAGTAAAGCAAATTGATAAATTATATATCAAGATTGAAGATAACCAAGTCCAAAGAAAAGTATAATAGTGATTGACACCACAGAACTCAAAAGTTTTGAACAGTGAAGGAGAAAGTTAGTTTCACAGAATCCTCCAAAGTCTGATACACAATAGCTTGATGGAAAAGGCAAAAGGCAGAAAGGAAGAGATTCGTTACCTGTGAAGGAAGAAGATTCAGCAGGACGACGGAGCTCAGAAACTCCATGAGCAAAAGTGCAATTAGGCTTCGAGCAGTTACCACTCTTCGTGTACACAATACAAAGCTTCGTCTTATACAAAGCACCCCCAGACATTATCACAATCGAAACTCAAAACCTCCACACAAAAAAAAAGCATTCACCGTCTCTTTCCTAATCCTAAAACAAGATAACAGAAACAGAACCATTCGCTTCCATGAAGATTATTATTATATAACAAATTCTCAAGCGTAAGAGAGAAATCGAAAACATACCAAAAGGGCGATTCAACGCAGGACGGAGGGAGAGACAAGTCAGACAAACGGAGAAGACTCAGGGAATATGAAAAGTCTTTTCCGATATATATATATTTGTTAGAGGACCCAACTTTACTATTTTGCCCTTTGAAGATAAGTTTTGTATACGTTTAATTAAGAAACAAATCATATAAAATGTACTTTACTGTTTTCGAATAAATAGTAAAATTTAATACCATAAATACTAAGGTTGCCAGATTCTGTTCCTGTTCTAAAAATTAATTTGACAGATTCTGTTCCTGTTCTAAACATTAATTTTGAGTAAGGTTGCCAACTTGCGAACATGCATATGATGTATGTGTGTATCTAAATATACATACTGAATCTTGTAACTTTAATTAACAAGCTATTTCCTGCTCAAAACTATTATATAGTACTAATTATACATGAAGATAATCACCATCCAAATTTCCATGACTTAATAATTATGATATAAACTTCTATAAAGACATTGTTCTAAATATATCCACAAAATTTCAAAAAGATTTGGTTACATTGTTCTAAATATATCCACCGTCTCGTTCCTAAGGGGTTGATTGGTAGAGCATTAGCATAAGCATTATGCTCTCTATTATCCAATCAACATTTGTCAAAGAAGCATTTAGAAAAGCATTTACCAAATGCAAATGCTCTCCAAATGCTTTTTGCTCAATGCTCTCATATAGAGTTTTTGAGAGAGCATTTGCATATAGAAAATATAAAACTTAACAATATTTATGTATAATTAATTTATTTTTGTTTAAAAAAATAAACAATATTTTTATAATTAAATATAAATTTATATTGTAAAAAATAAAAATAAAAATTATAATTATTTTTTATAATAAAAATATTTCAAATTTAAAATATAATATAATTATATAATTACATATATCATTCATTATTTTTAATAACAAACATAATATAAATTATATATTATCTATATAAACATATTATTTAGACACTAATAAATAAATTATATATTAACTTTTATGATAATTTTATATATGAGTAATTTAGTGCTTTAACAATAAATAAATAATAATAATTTATATATAAATAATAATTAATATATATATAAAATATAATTAATTTATATATAAAATATAATTAATTAATTTATTTATTTAAGAATAATTAATTAAATTATAACTATAATTTTATATATGAGTAATATGTTATATCCAAAATAATTTAATACTTTTTTAAAAAACTTTAAATTTTTAAATATAATTATATAATGAAATTCATTATTTTTATTAAAATTATATATTATTAATTTATTATATATATATATATATATATTATTTTACTAACTATTATGATAATTTTAAAATCGTATACTGCTAATGCTCTGCCAATCTCTTTATTAAAAACTTTAATGAAAGCATACAGCTTCTGTAGCATACTGCTTCTGCAGCATACTATTACTGTTTTATCATCTGCTGTACCAATCGAGGCCTAAGCAAGATAACAGAAACATAACCATTCGCTTTACTGGAAGTAAACATGAAGTTAAATTAGGGAGCAAGTAATATTATTTCCGTTTAAGTTAAGATTGAGAGAAAATGAAATTTACTTGTCAAGTGAGTTTTATAACATCTATATAAAGATATATTAAGTTGTGATATCATTTAAGAGTTTAAGAGAGATTTTTGTGAGAACTTGAGTTTTTGAGAGAGTTTTCTTAAACTATAATAAGAAGTTGAGTTGTTCTTATTCGATCTTGAGTTCATATAATTTTGCTTGAAACAATATTTGGTATCAGAGCCAAACATGAACGAAATCGTAGCGGTAACAGTGGCAACAGTCATGAGAGGAAAAGAAGGCGGAGGCATCAACTGTCCGATGCTCACGACTACAAACTACACTGTGTGGGAAATCCGTATGAAGATCTTGCTTAAAGTCCATGAGGTTTGGGACGTGACAGAGCAGGAAAAGAGGATAAGAAAAAGAATAATGTTGCAATTTCTTTAATTGTTGGGTCAATTCCCGAAGCTCTAGTGTTGCAAGTAGGAGAGTTGGATCAAGCAAAGAAGGTGTGGGAAGCTATTAAATCAAGACATATGGGAGCAGACAGAGTAAAAGAAGCTAGACTCCAAACACTTCTGGCTGAATTTGATCGGCTGAAGATGAAAGAAAGTGATACAATCGACAATTTTGTGGGAAAAATAGCTGAGATTACATCAAAGAGCTCGGCGTTAGGTGAGAATATTGAAGAACCAAAGATGGTTAAAAAGTTCTTCTCGTCTCTACCAAGAAAGAAGTTTATACACATCGTGGCGTCCATTGAACAACTCTTAGATCTTAACACTACTAGTTTTGAGGATATTATCGGTCGACTCAAAGCTTACAAAGAGCGGATACGAGATGAAGAAGAAGAGGTACAAGGGAACCAAAGCAAACTGATGCATGCCACCTCAGAAGCAACACACACGCAATCGTATAACCGAAGAGATTACAATGCTGATTACAGAAATAGGGGCCGGGGTGGAAGGTATTATGGCCGAGGAAGAGGTCGTGGAATATCATATTATAGAGAGGTAGACATGTCAAAGATGATATGTTTCAGATGTTATAAAGCTCGGTCACTTCGCTAGTAGTTGTCCTGATAGACTTTTGAAGTTGCAAGAGACATACGAGAACAAAGACAAGGATCACGAGGAAACACATGAAACAGACATGTTATTGATGCATGAAATAGTGTACTTAAATGAAAATAATGTCAAGCCTAAAGAGTTCGAGTCAAGAATGGGTGGAGACAAGGTTTGATACTTAGACAACAGTGCTAGTAATCGTATGACTGGAAACAAGAACTATTTCAAGAGCATTGATGAAACTATTACCGGAAAAGTACGGTTTGACGACGACTCATACATCAATATTAAAGGGAAAGGGTCGATCTTGTTTATCAGTCAAGACGGTGAGAAGAAATTGCTAGCAAATTTCTATTTTATACAAGACCTAAAAAGCAACATCATAAGTTTGGGGCAAGCAACTGAATCAGGGTGTGAAGTGATGAAACAAGATAACTTAACATTACATGACAAGGATGGACATCTCATTACCAGAGCTAAGAGGGCAAAGAATCGACTATATAAGGTACTTATGGAGATAATTGATACAAGATGTCTACAACTAGTCATTCAGAATGATTCAGCACGATGGCACGCATGCCTTGGACACATTGGATTCGATTCTATGAAGCTAATGGTGCAAAAAGAATTGGTCTTAAGAATACCTCAAATCAATTTTGATAAAGATACATGCGGATCATGCCTCCTTGGTAAATAGACGAGACAACTGTTTCCACAAGCGACTACATACAGAGCTTCAGAAATATTGGAGCTTATACATGGAGACCACTGTGGACCTATCACACCATCGACTGCAGAGAGAAATCGATACATCTTCGTTCTTATAGATGATCACTCACAGTACATGTGGACAATTTTCTTAAAAGAGAAGGGAGAAGCGTTTGAAAAATTAAAAACTTCAAAGCAGTGGTTGAACAAGAAACAAAGACAACAATCAAAACGCTCAGAACCGACAGAGGTGGTGAGTTTACTTTTTTGGAGTTCCCGGAGTTCTGTGAGAAAGCATGGATTCAACGTCACCTTACTGTTCCATACACGCCTCAGCGGAACGGAGTTGTGGAGAGGCGTAATAGGACTTTAATGGAGATGACCAGAACTCTCTTGAAGCATATTGAAGTACCCAACTACCTTTGGGGTGAAGCTGTGAGGCATTCTTGTTATCTTATTAACCGCGTAGCTACGAGATCACTGAGCCAACAAACACCATACGAAGTCTACAAAGGGAGAAAGCCTAGCGTCAAACATCTCAGAGTCTTTGGTTGCATTGGGTACGCGAAGTCTGAGACGCCCTACCTACAAAATTTGGAGGATAAATCGAGGACATTAGTACATCTAGGAACCAAACCAAGTTCCAAATCCTACATGATGTTTGATCCTACATGCAGAAAGATAGTAGTGAGCAGAGATGTAGTTTTTGATGAAACTAGACGTGGAAGTGGAATGAAACCGGTCGAGAAAATAAGGACAAGCCTGGAATGTTTAGACTCACAATCAGTGGTTTTGGAAATCAGGGAATTAGAACAGAGGAAGGTGAAGAAGTAGAAGAAAATTATGGAGAAGTGGATAACGATCTCAATGACCACGAGAATGATGAAGGACTTGACAACAACGAAGAAACAACTCTGTTCGCGATAGGAGACAACAATGCTGATACAACTCTGCTCCGGAGATCAAATAGAGTGAGAAAGAAGCCATCACACTTGGAGGATTATATACTTCTATCTGAAACTGAAGGGGAGCGACTTCTGTTGCTTCTTGACGAAGAACCTTGGGATTTCAAAGAAGCGATGGAAGATAAACTATGGAGGGAAGCATGCGAGGACGAGATAAAATCCATCGTAAAAAATAAAACTTGGGATCTTGTTGACTTGCCGAAAGGAGCTAAAACAATAGGCTTGAAATGGATATTCAAGATAAAAAGGAATAGCAATGGAAGCATCAAAAAAAAATATAAATCAAGACTCGTGGCAAAAGGGTACATACATAGACATGGTAAAGACTTCGAGGAAGTTTTTGCGCCAGTAGCTAGAATCGAAACCATTCGATTTCTTATTGCCTTAGCAGCCTCGAGTGGATGGGAGATTCATCACCTGGATGTTAAAACAGCATTTATAAAAGCAGGTGTTTATGTAAGTCAACCAGAGGGGTTCGAAGTCAGAGGAAGCAAAGACAAAGTATATAAGATTCGTAAAGCTCTATATGGGTTGCGACAAGCTCCGCATGCATGGAATGAAAAACTTAATAAAATACTTGAGCAGTTGAAGTTTATCAAGTGTTCCAAAGAGCCATCCTTGTACCGAAAGAGAACAAACAATCACCTTCTCTTAGTCGCAGTTTATGTAGATGATCTCTTAATTACAGGGCCAAGTCTAGACATGATAAAGAGATTCAAGAAAGAGATGTCAGACAATTTTGAGATGTCTGATCTTGGATTATTGATGTACTACTTAGGTATTGAGCATATCAACACTCCGAAGGCATCACTTTGTCGCGGGAACGATATGCAAAAAGGATCTTAAGTGAATCAGCCATGGAAGAGTGTAACGAGGCATACACTCCAATGGAGTTTGAGCTGAAGCTATCGAAAGCTCAAGAGGAACAGAGCATTGACGAAACAGAATACATACGGAGTATTGGGTGCTTGAGGTACTTGTTGCACACAAGAACTGACTTGTCGTTTGCAGTTGGATTAGTTAGTAGGTATATGCACTGTACCAAGACTTCACACGGGCCGCACTGAAGCATGTCTTACACTATCTCAAGGGAACAACTTCATTTGGTCTTGTGTTTAGACGAGTTAGTAAAACAGAGCTAACATGATATAGTGACTCGTCACAAAATCGATGACGACGAAGGAGCACAACATGGCATGTATTTTATCTGAACGATTTTCCTATTTCATGGTGTTTTCAAAAACAAGAGACAGTAGCGTTGTCTTCATGTGAAGCGGAGTTCATGGCTGCTACAGAAGCTTCCAAACAAGAAATATGGTTGCAAGAATTGCTCGAGGAAGTGACTGGAGAAGATTGTCAACGAGTGGTGATCAACATAGACAACAAGTCTGCAATAGCCCTCACCAAGAATCCTGTATTTCATGGAAGAAGTAAGCATATACACATGCGATATCACTCTATACGTGAATGTGTCGAAAACGAGCAAGTAGATGTTCAACATGTTCCGGGAGCATCTCAGAAGGCTGATATTCTAACTAAAGCATTAAGAAGGATGAAGTTCAAGGAAATGAGAGAGCTAGTAGGAGCTCAAGATGTGAAAGAATTTAACTTCAAGTTTAAAGGAGAGAATGTTGGAAGTAAACATGAAGTTAATTTAGAGAGCAAGTAATACTATTTTCGTTTTAAGTTAAGATTGAGAGAAAAAGGAAATTTACTTGTTAAGTGAGTTTAGGAGTCTTATAAGATCTATATAAAGAGATATTGAGTTGTGATATACTTTAAGAGTTTAAGAGAGATCTTTGTGAGAGCTTGAGTTTTTGAGAGAGTTTTCTTAAGCTATAATAAGAAGTTGAGTTGTTCTTAATCGATCTTGAGTTTTCTTAAGCTATAATAAGAAGTTGAGTTGTTTTTGAGAGAGTTTTCTTTAGCTAAACGGTTTATATTTTTTTTTTAAATCGAAATGACTTTTTATTTGATATATGTATCTATAATAGAAGCACAATATTTTCTGTTTATAGAGAATTTTTCAAAAAAAAAAATCTTCTCTGATAAAAGGAAAACAGATCACATAGAAAATGCCTCAGTTGGATGAGATTGAAACCAAGAAACCTAGTTAATCAGAATTTAAAATGTAAGAAAAAAAAAATCTGATTTTAGGAACAATTGAATTTGATTTGTATCTTTTCTATCATAATTTAGAACAAATGAGGAGTATATTAAATGAAAATTTTTGGAGTTATTTATTTTTAAAAATAATTTATGGATCGATTTTAGTTGTGTTTTAAGTAGTTTATGTAATACTAGTGGTATTCCGGCGCTCCGCGCCGGGCTCATATGTTTTATTCTCTATTAAATTTCAAATTATTAATTTTTATCTATTTGATTGTGTTTAGTGATAGTATTGGAAATAGTTTTCATCGATCGATTTAATAAAAATAGAATAAATAGCTTATAGTTGCACAAAAAATATAGTTGATGTTCCAAAATGAAAAAAATGTAAATGCATGTGTTTGTTTTGTGATTATCTTATTCGAATTATGATAATAAATTAATTCATCCTCTTTTATAGTAGTAACAATCTTGGCATGCTTTGTCGATGTCGAAGGTGATGGATTGATAATCACAAAACAAACACATGCATTGATTAAGTTTTTGTTTACATTGTTTTAGCTTCAAATGTATGGAGCCATCACGAATTGTGTAACATGCCATGGAAAGACACAGAGTGTCTGTGGTCAAATGATTTGGTTTTATTTCAGTAAATTTCTAAGTCATAGAGTCATCGCTTCTCAATATATTGGTGGGAGTGAAAGATGAATATACTTTCCATTAGCAGGCACAGTGGTTTCCCTAGTGATTATATTCTTTGACTGATTGTGTGATAATCTATTTAGTAACAGAGGCCAAAGATATCAAAGTGCTTAATCATTTGATTTTATAAAAAAAAAAATTATGACTCAATAATTTATTTTCAGTTCTCAGTTTGCTTTTTTTTTTTTAGTTTTGTTTATTAAGTTGTGAGTTTCTGCAGCAAGTATAAAATATCTTTAAGCTTTGGTTAGTCGTGTTCTGGTTCTCCTTTTGAATTTCTCAAACTAAGCTGGAAAAATGTAGGAAAGTGGAGACCAATGCAACTCTCTGAAGCTGGTGTTGTGTCTGAGAATTCTCTTAATCCGGAATTAACTTACTTTGTAATCCAAACAGGAGAGCAGTTTCTAATATTCCATCTTTCTTCAGTTTCAAAATGCAATAACATTTCGTGTGGGAAAGAAAACGAAAAAAATGATTGTAGAGTTTTTTATTTGGGGGCAAACCATGATTGTAGAGTTTATATATATATATATATATATATATATATATATACATACTAATAAAACTCCACTTCATTCTCTGTAATCGGAGCTCCTGCCCCACCACTGCCTTATTAGTTTCTAAGCAATTGATATCACTGTCTTTTGCTTACATGTAATGAAATACTGATGATCTTAAACATAGAAAACGTGTATATATTGGTAAGTAAATCGGATACTGTGCGTCTTCTTGCCAATGAAGCTACTGACCTTTGGGAAGCTATGCATATCGATTTCTCTAAGGATCTCGTGCAGAAAATATCAGAGAAAAAACATAGCTTAAAATTGTTTAGTTGGAAAATGCTAGAAAGAAGTTTCGAATTAACCTACAAAATATCTACGGTAACGTTCGCCGTGTTGATAACTCCTACAAACTTTTTTTGAAAAAAAACTCCTACAAACTTTATTTCCTTATTTTGCATCTGTCCTTAAACATATCATCTTTAGCCTTCCTTTTTCATGGGATCAAATATCATTCTCGCTCTTTATGCAGATCCTTGATGCCTGATAGAAGCTTTTTCGTTATCATTTTTCTTAGAGAAAAATCTATCTTACATCAACTTCCAAGAGATTTTAAACCTGCACCAGCAGGACACAATTTACATAATGTGAAGGAAAAAGTAATAACCCTTGGTAAGCAAGTTCTCCTCTACATTGTTGTAAGTACCAGAATGAGTCCATTTATATATGTTAGATTTCTGATATAAGCTGCTATGACCAAATGACATCATTGTATTCAAAGTTTTCCTGCATTGTAGATAAGAAGTAGATTATTGTAAGTCAGATTATTATAAAAATATGAAGTGGATGTAAAAGATAATAGGAAACAAAATCCCACAAATTAAGAGTTAAATCAAGATTATTGGATATGGGAGTCATTGCATCTCTGCCCTCTTTTCTGTTTATTCAAGTGAGCTTGCTATAATAAAAGTCTCATTATTTGTTAAAAACGGAAAAAAGTTAGAAACTAAAACAAATTCCAAACAAACAAAAAAAAAAGAATTTTCCCATTTGTCAATATAACCAAGGTTTCAAAATCAGAGAAAGACATACTTTTAACGTGCCCCCTTCCTGTATAATTGTGATCTCTGCACCTCTGTCATACCATGACTTTGTGTAATTGTGATCCCTTTTCCATTTCCTTTGATGCTTCAGACTCTGACAAAACCAACAAAATAAACAGAGTATTCGGTGTAAATGTCCAAGCAAAAGAATGCAGAGAATCAAGTAAATATGTAATAACGTACCAGCTTTTCAGAGTTGAGACACCAAAAACCACATGAGATATACTAAGGAGTGTGAGGATTGATTTCAATGGTTTTCAGCAAATAGACCGTTACAGAGGCTTGAATGAGAAATACCTCTAGAAGTAGAAGATTTACACATTATTATAAGAGTGAAAGTCGGGAAGCTTTGTGATGACAACGACTAAACACAATCAGAGTAGATAATACCTTATCATTAAAAAAAGGAAGAAGGCGGGTGACTATTATCTTACTGCTCCAAATCCACTAACCCTTTTTGCAATTCTGGTTTCAGCTTTCGTTTTCGTCAGCTTGCTCGGATCCTCTCTCGGAATATTATGATTTAACAGCCCATGGTTATTTGTTAGGGCTTGTTGCACTGTAAATGCTAAACTTGGTATACTTGTATCATTACAATACGGTCGACCCCTGGTTGTAGAGAATTTCATGTCTTGATACCACATAGTCGACTTCCTTGTTAATTACTGAAACACACTAAAATTCTTAATTCCGCCTATGAACCAACAAAATTTTGAATCATCAACCAAATATAGTCGAATGAAAATAAAATGAGTTGATAATATCTCTTCACTGGCTAAACTCAGAATAATAAAACTTGAAAAAGAAAGAAAGAAACTTGTTGATCTTGGTGCCAAACTTACCTTGTACAATTGGAAAGATCGAGATGTTAACATCGTAGTGGAGAGGTCCTTCTTGGATATTCCCGTTACTCACTCACAAACCATAGGATTTCACTGGTGTATTCAGTGACTGCAATCCCACTTCTCATATCAAATTAAGATTCAATCTCGAGGAAAGAAACTCATGCTCTGTTCAAAACTACATGCACCATAAGAGCCACCAAAAGAAACAGAAATATCTTTACATGTTTATTAAAACCCATATAACCTATAATCAAGAATCTGATTACATATCGTCTTTGCTTAATCTCATGGTTAAACATCTTTGTAGGTTTTTTTTGTGTGGCTTCTTCCAGAGTTGCCACTTCTGCAGATGAAGATGGGTCTCTTTTGTTTGTTCTTTCTTCCTGGAACATGTAAAACGCCCAAACCTCAAATTTATAATTCTATAGCTTGGGCTCATTCGCAACAATCACACATTCTGTATGTATAGAATCAGTAAGAGAAGAGATCTGAGACACATAACGAACGTGAAATGGACTCTCCCACGTTTTCTGTTAAAGTACAAATTAAAGGTGTGAAATTTGAATCTTTTAGACACAAACTTCGCCACATTCAACACCAGATTTTGGAATTACCCGAGTTCTAGACATGATTCATCCCAAAACAGTGGCTTGCACCATAACTTAACAATCACCACGAAATCAAACTTCATGAAAATTATTTAATACTTTTATTTATTTTTCTTAGTTTATTTATATAGGGATGTTGAAATTATACTTCATGAAAATGACCTTTTAACAAAACATATTATATACTCATATTTTTTTTTAGGATCCATGCATTAACCAGTCTCTAGCTAGTTCATACAGACATTTAAGCACCAAAGCAATTTAATTATACCTCTTTTCAGTTGTGGATTCCACCAAGATCTTAATCTACTTTCAAAAGGTTCTTAATTTTTATAAAGAACTAATTAACAAACCCAATAAAGTATACATTTATATGTATGCATGTGATATAAATATAGTTCTCACATGTTATTTTCAGTTTAGACAAATAGCATTACTTAAGAAAGCTATAAGACCATCTCCAATAGGGGTTCTATCCCATTGGAGATGGTCTAACGACTTAAAACTAAAACAAACAACTAAAGCAATTATATGATATCACCGAATATTTTTGATTATAACATATAAAAATCCTAACAAGTAAAATATAATACGAAGTTCTTTTGAACACATTTACATAGACGAATTGTCAATAACGATAATGTCCTTGCTTCAGACAACCAACCTAGCACGACTTTTTACTTGAAAAACAGTTTACTCTCCGTTCTCCATAAAGACAAGAGAACTTTATATAGGGAAAATTGGAAAATTAGGACACTCTCAACTTGGATTTGTTCCTATAAGACTTTTAGAAGATTTTTTTGGAAAAATAGGATTTTCAAATCTGTTAATACCATAATACCATTAAAATTAATCAATTAAGGGGAATTATAAATTTAATTTATAAATAAAACAAAAAAACAAAAAAAATAAGAATCGGGACACATGGTTTAGAGGGGAAATCGATAACCCTAATTTTGTTTTACATCATCTTCTCCGCCGAGCTCTCTCCCATGGCGATTCTGCCTTCTCTCTGACATAATTGTTTTCTGAAATCTTCATCTCTCACCTTCTCTAACCTTTCCGAGTCATCTTCCTCTTCCATCTCACCGAAGAAACAACAAGTAATCCAAGTCTTCTTCTTCAACCTTTCCGAGTCATCTTCCTCCTCCAACAGAGTACTAGTTTCCAATGTTACCATTCAACCACGCCTTTTTTTGTCTGCCACGAAACTCCACTCGTCATTGCAACTAGACATCCATTCACCGGATTTAACATGGATTAGAACCATCTTGTATTGATAAGAAGAAAAGATGAAGCTTTTTGATGAAGAATGTAGAACACACAGAGAAAACAGAGAAAAAGATTGTGAGGAAGAGAGAGAAAATCGTGGACAAAATATTCTCTAAGATATTTAGGAAACATCTCAACCGAATATGAAAGTTTCCATATTTTGCGGATTACCTAGAATATGTATACTACCTAAGGCAGAACACAGTAGAAAATGTGGGAAACATATTCTTTCTCAAGCGTCACATAAGGTAACATGCAGAATTGGTTATTGCACAAAATTTGGATGGGGTATGTCAATAAGTTATGGTTATAAATCGGTATCTAGCTTCACCTACACCAAAGACATATGCCTTGATTATAACGTTACCAATACTACCTTCGTTAGAATAGACACGAAATGTTATATTACGTTTCATACCTTGGGTTTATCTAGCAAGAACACCCAGTATATGATTTCTAAACTAAGTAGATAACCAGAATGAGTATTCTATATGTAGCTAGAAGATAAAATAAAATATGATTCCACTTTTAAAAAATAAAAACTTAAACATATATATTGTCATACTTATGTTTTCTAGCCTTCTCATATTTTTTTCTATTTTGCAAAATTAGTTTACTATTTTTTTCATTAATAAAGGGTAAAACATGTCCAGAATTACCAAAAGTATGAGAAGTCCTATATGGACAAATAAAAGTTCAAAGTGTCCAAATTTTCCAATTTTCCCCTTTATATATGTATGAGATACATTCTTATCTGTAGACTATTATACCGTCTCAGACTTGACCTTTAATACCGATCTTGCCCAAACTAGTTTACACCCAAGCATTCTTGAAACATACAAAAAGTGTTCTTGTCTGAAAAAATTAGATGATAGATAATACATGACAATGGACAAAACAAGAAAATGTCGAAGCATAAACATCCCATAAAAAACAGTACCCTAATTGTACAATAGAGTCTCAGTTTGTCTGAAGAAGCTACATAGATAGCTCATAATATTAGGGAGACTAGATAATGAGAGAAGAAGAAGCCTGGAGAGATGGGTTTAGAGCATTTAGTGTCCATTAGCGCTGTTCTTCTTGATCTCATCGTTCTCCCAGGCCCGGCCCGGAGAAAATATGGGCCGGAAGCAAGAAAAAAAAATTGGCCTATTAATTAAAATTATGGAACTACTACAACTCGAATCTGACACACCTCACATAACAAATCTAGCCTTAAACCAACTACGCTACCGAAGATAATGACAACCTGAAGGCCGGAATTTTTTAATAATCTAATTAGGGTCGGAAGCACGTGCTTGTATTGCTTGTACCCAGGGCCCTACTGGTTCTCCTGACGCAGAGCATCGATCCCGGACTGGAGAATACTGATCATAGCCTCTGCACTCATCATCTCAAGCTTGAAAGTTTCTCTCTCAATAGACATCTGATGAACCTCCTTCTGGAGATCATTCAGCTTCTCTTCATGAGATGGAAGTGGAGCAGGAGGAGAATAAGTTTCCTTGCGAGGAGGCTGAAGGTTTTCTTTCTTGTCGGAGATACCCATGAGAGAGAACTCTAGCAATGCAGAGATGGCTGTGTTGGTGGCAGCAGCAGCAATTGATGAGATTAAGGTTGGTGTATTGTCTACGGTTGTTATTGTGGACGAACAGTGGTCCTGTGTGGTCCTGATTGAGCTGTTGTTGTTGGTGGGCTCGTTTTGGCGTCTGCGTTTGTACTGGAGGAGAGGTAACGGAGCTTCTTTGTTGAGAATGCATAAAGGATGAGAACGCTCATCTTCCTCTGTTTACTCACGTTTGAGTGCTTCCTCATCTTGATCATAACGGTTACTCTCCTGCGGCTTGAGAGAATTTTCATGATGATTCTTATGGATAAGTCAATATCCATTAGAGTAGGCTCTCTTTGGTGGCTCGTTGATGTTAATGTATTCCTTGCTTACTGACGATTTCCTACCACAAATGTCAAGTTATGTCTTGTAATAAAAGATTTGGTAGCAAACTCAATGGGCTAGTCTAGTTCAGCCATACTCAGCTCACTGAAACACTAAGACTAAGAAAAGCTTCACTTCAACATACAGCTTTTGCATATATAAGAAACATGACATCTTGTGAACTAAGAGAAGGTGATTTCACTTCATCACAGAGCTTTTTCATATAATAAATAGTGAAAATGAAAGTAAATAGCTTACGGGTTATGAAGTAAGTACAAACCTGGTCTATTTGGTTGTGTCCATTGGCTAATGGTAGCGGTTCAGCCCTGAGATTAACGTCTACTCCTGGAATCAGAGCTACTCCATCATCAGCCCACTCCTCTTTCATGAACGGTGCATATCTGTTCGCACTTGGTGGCCCAATGTTGTTCTTATGAAACACTCTGCACAACACATATATGCATCTTGCTAGCGCACTGTAGAAGTACCATTCCTGGTCCCTTGTCCAAAACCTCGAAAACACTGAAAGAGAAAAATCAAACCGGAGTTAATAACATTAAATTTCAGATACTAAGCCACGCAACAACAATAACAACAAACTTTATGTCCTGAAACACAAGCAAACTAAAGTGGAAGCACAAGTTAGCAATCTGAAACACAAACAAAAATGAAACCTCACGTAATAACCAAACACAGAAAAACAAAAACTTCATTTCCTGAAGAACAAGCAAACAGTTATGAACCACAAGATCGCAATAAATTCTTAAGTAAACTACAAAAAAAGAACTGAACTTTGCTCAGTTTTATAAGTCCATTGGATGCAATTTCTCACTCTCTCACTCTCAACATCGCTAAGATCTGATAAGTCCCAAGGCTCATGCTTGTAGATATCAACTTCCCCAAAACCGTAATAGCTCACAAGTTCCAAATCTGGTAAGTCCCAAGGCTCATGCTTGTAGATATCAATTCCTCACAAGTAAACGCGTATGAAAACCAGTAGGTGGTAAACACATTGATCGGTAGTTACCAACTAACTTAAAATTACAATGGGTATATATAACACATCTCAGTTTTGCATAATCAACAATTCACAAGCTTTCAAAACGCTTTTCAAAATGACCCTATTAGATGTTCTCAAAACGGTTTTCAAGTTTCTAGTTTGATTACGTCAAACTAGACTCAATACAAAGAGCTTGCTATGAAAACCCAATATTTGTGTGTTTTACACGCTGTAACGTCTGCTTGTGTCTCCGTTTTGCTAGTTACACAGTCTAAAATATGGGGAGAGATGTCGGAGTCACCTTGGCTTTACTATGGAGTCATCGCCATACTTGGTGTGTTGCTTTTTGTTCCTATGGGTTTCATACTTTTCGCGAACGATGAAGATGCCGAAGCCGACGGCGTTGTCTTCTTGGGATTTCAGTGGTTTATTTCAACCATTGTTGGAGTCTTAGCCCACCATTTCAAACAGGACCGTCTCAAATAAATTTTAGACCCTGTTCAAAAAAGAAAATTAATGATATATTTATGATTTAATAATTTTTTTAAAAAATTTAATAACTATGTTTGATGTTTCCTTAAAACTATAAGTTCTAATTTAGCAATATATCTAAATTTGTTTTTAAAATATCATAATTTATCTATATATTTCTCAAATTTTTTTTAATTTTTTCTTATTTTTTCTTTTTTTATTTATTTTTATATTTGGGGTCTTGTTCGACCGCTCCACTTACACATGCTATTAGACGGCCCTGATTTCAAACTAGATTGGGATTTGGATGAAATGGCAGAGGCTACGGTCCTTAGTCTATTCTTCTACTACGCTACTTCTGCGATGCTGGATTGGAGGATGGACCAGTTCGGTGTCTTTGAGACTCTTCTTGGCATCTTAATTGCACTTTACAACCATGATAACAGCGGACTAGGGTGGAAGATTGTGGCTACCTGTTTCTTCTCTTTGCTTGTGCATTGGCGAGCACATCGAATCGCTCGCCGCCGAGCACACCGAGTTGCTCGCCGAGAGGAACGTGCAAATCTCTACTAGGGTTCTTATGTCTTATGGATTGTTTATTTTTAATTTATGTTGTCAGAAGTTTAAGTTAATGATGTTTATATCTGAATAAAATATCTCTGTATATCTTGATTATCTGAATAAATATATTATGGATTGTTTATCCTCCTGATTTGTATGTATACATACAATTATACCAATCATCTCGTGATAGGTCGTTATCTAACGTGTTGACAAGGAAAAATTGTTGAAAATTCTTTTAATTTAATTCATAATAATGATATAGTGGTGATGAAGAAAAGAAAAAAGTAGTTTTGGATTAACTAAAATAACAAAAAAAAAACAATGTATGAATTTTGGTGGAAAAAATAAGGAAAGAAGCAATATGTGCTAGATGCGAAACTAGCAGCCAAGCAACACCGCTTGAAACTCTTTGTAAACTGAAAGCTTCTAATTCTCTTATTCAATAAAGACAACATAAGCGTTGCTTAAATAACAGAGTACACAACTACTTCCTACAAATTTGATACAGCCTCAGAATCTCACTTTAGCTTTTCTCACAAGAAATCAAAACCGACAGCCTAAATAGAATGAAGATTGCCACTCAAAGATGTGAAAGGCTTTGAGATAAGATCATGAACCAGAAACTAAGTGAATCTCACACAAAGATAAATGTTCCACACTTGTATCGTAAGAAAGAATCTCACATAACTTAGAAATAACAAGAACAAGCATAAAAACTCTCAAGAGAAAATCTCACTTTTTTTTATTCAATACTCAAGTCTGATTTTACAATGAAATAAGGGGAGCTTTATATATAGCTCTTGGAAAAAATCAAAGACATAAATGAGAGGCAGTTTCTAGAACAAATCATAATTAAGAGAAAATCAAGAGTGCATTACTCTCTAAGGCACTTTTTTGAGTTTTTTGACATCATAGGACACATTATGTTTGAAGAGTACATTCACAGATTTCAAGACGGTCTTGGGACTAAATTGCCCTTTTTTCCACCGAAATAAAAGAACCGAAGTAGGCTGTGTTGACTAATTAAGTGTTTTCTGTGTGAATGAATTATTATTGTTATATATCTTTTAACATTTACTTTCAAAATTATATATCTTTTGACATTTACTTTCATATATATATATATATATATATATATATATATATATATATATATATATATATATATATATATATATATATTAACATATATAAAGAAAAAAATGTGAACATAGACACCCGAATAGAATAATAGAATTATAAATTAATATGGATATAGAGTAAAACAGTTGTGGATATGAACAACAAAATGTAAATCATGAGTTGTGCACATGATGAAAAAGTCCAACATTAACTAACTAATTTAAATTTCCATGAACAAAATGTAAATCATGAGTTGTGCACATGATGAAAAAGTTCAACCATGATTCTCTCCCAACGACAACAAAGTGATGCAAACAGCAGAATGGCTACAGCCAATGACATTCCAATACCTGAAACAAGTCGTCTGTATTGTCTGAAAATATATCATATTTCCTGAGTACCAACCACCTCTGATAAGAGAGAAACCATCTATTCTCCATGTTTATATACCCCATTGCAGCAACCCGTGATCATGATACAAGAAACAAGTTCTGGTCTTACGGATTAAAACTGCTTGCAGAGATCCAAGTGTGTAAATCACATCTCTTTTGGAAAAAATCAATCTTTCAGAAGAAGCAACAAGCTTGATTTCAGGCTCGATCATATACAAATCCACCTATAACATAAAGACACAAGTTTGAGTAAATTTATTAGAGTTTTCAATCAAACAACATTCATTTGATCTACATAAACCAAACTAAACTCCATTAGTTTAGACTCAAACACGTTTTCTTCAGCAACCACCACCTCCTCCACATCCACCACCACATTCACCGCAAATACCACTATCTCCACATCCACATGGACCACATCCACCTCCACTGCAACCACAACCTCTTCGTCAACTGCCACCACCATCACCACTTCCACCACGACCTACACTACAACCACCGCCACGGATCCACCACTGCCTCCCCATAATCACCACCACCTCCACCATTACTGTTTTTTTTCCATGGGACTGAGCCCGTCACCGTCACCGTATACATAACCACTGTATATACCCTCACGTATTCCACCACGGCCTCCTCCATAACCACCACTGCCACACTGTATACACCCTCACTGCCTTAGTCACCGGAACTAGTTTCATTGGAACTCAGATCTCCTTTGTGAGTCTATCACAATTCTCAGATCTCCATTCAAAGATTGAATGTTCGCCGCTCTTCATGTGGATTAACCACATCCACCAGCTTCAGATCCTCGCCGTCCACCTTCAGATCCTCGCCGTCCTCTCTCACCACTATCCCCGACCACCGCGTCATAGACCACTACCAATCTCTCTTTTCGGAATTTCAGAAGACGAGAGACATTGATGTGGAGAGGAGATTGAAGAAGATGAGAGACGGTGATGGGGAGAGGAGGTTGAAGAATCAGAAAAGAATCGAGAGTACATGATTCATGGTCTAGGAGAATTAGGGTTACGTAATTGGGGAAAAATATAGATCTGTTTTGGGTGAAGGATTTTTACATTTTGTGATTTTTTTATCAAATATTTTGGAGAATAAATTAGAAAAAGTTAGAGGCATAAAGAAGTGGAGTTCCCGTTGGAAGGGCTTTAAGGACATTCCACATGTAATATGTGTGCCTCCAGCAACATGTGCTCCAATATGTAATTTAGAAGTGACAATGTGTCCTACAATGTAAAAATCTCGAAAATCAAATGGCTGGTCAAAAGGACTGATCTCAGGAGATTGAGATTTGCTTGTTAAGTAGATGTTGACCACGAATTTAATACCTTTGATCCACAAAATTATTAGCCGATAAGGAGGCTTAAGTGGTGGCCTTTGTTTGGGAACAACCAGCTGAGTCAAACGAACCATGGGCTTGATGTTGTCTAGGTTCATCCGAGTACAAACATGGAAAGTATCGTCTACTTTAGGAGCAGTGGATTTGATGCCCGCATCACTCCCTCCCCCTTGTAAAAGATTTGTCCTCATAACTTGCTCATGTGATATCGGGATGTACCTCGGATTTTTTTGGACCTCTTCTGATGGATCAAGTGGTTCAGGCTCTTAGTTTTCATGCTCAATTTGGGCCACCTGTTGGGCCAACTCTTCCAAACAATTGCATGAGTACCTTTGTATGTGGAAACAGATCTCATTGCTTAGCCCATAAACAAACTGGTCCATGACATCCTCATTCCTTACTCCTGGATTGAGCCGAATGCGAAGATGGTTGAATTGCTTGTGATACTCCATGACCGTCATATCATCTTGGCAAAGTGTGTGAAATTGCCTCCGGATTTCTTGATACTGATCACGTGGGATGTATTGCTTCCTCATCAGATTTTTCATCTCATCCCAAGCTGTTTCTCGAGAGTACCGGCAATGATTTTCTTTTGCAGTAGATTGGCTCCACCAGTGTTGAGCTTGGTTGATGAGTTGATCAGCAGGAATGTATACCTTCTCAAAATCTGGACATCTGCAAGAATTGAAGAACTCGTTCATCTTGTGCTCCCATTCAAAGTACTCATCAAGACCTGATCTTCCTGCAAAGTAATAATCTTCTTGCTTCAGAAGACTCCAAGGATGGTTCGACATGTTTATGTTGCTGGACTGGTTTTCCATATCTCTCTCTATATATATATATATATATATATATATATATATATTTTGACAGAAACTTAGAAAAACAAAAAAAAAAACAGAAAAGAAAGAAAGAGGAAAACGATTCTTTCAGGGTTTTCTTGGAGAATATAATGAAAAACAAAACAGAAAAACAAAAGGATAGATGATAGGAGCTTTTGGCTCTGATACCAAATGATACAGCCTCAGAATCTCACTTTAGCTTTTCTCACAAGAAATCAAAACCGACAGCCTAAATGAAATGAAGATCACCACTCAAAGATGTGAAAGGCTTTGAGATAAGATCATGAACCAGAACCTAAGTGAATCTCACACAAAGATGTTCCACACTTGTATCCTAAGAAAGAATCTCACATAACTTAGAAATAACAAGAACAAGCATAAAAGCTCTCAAGAGAAAATCTCACTTTTTTTTATTCAGTACTCAAGTCTAATTTTACAATGAAATAAGAGGAGTTTTATATATAGATTTTGGACAAAATCAAAGATATAAATGAAAGGCAGATTTCTAGGACAAATCATAATTAAGAGAAAATCAAATAGCTGGTCAAAAGGACTGATCTCAGGGGATTGAAATTTGCTTATTAAGTAGATGTTGACCACGACTTTAATACCTTTGATCCACATAATTATTAGCCGATAAGGAGGCTTAAGTGGTGGCCTTTGTTTGGGAACATCCAGCTGAGTCAAACGAACCATGGGCTTGATGTCGTCTAGGTTCATCCGAGTACAAACATGGAAAGTATCGTCTACTTTAGGAGCAGTGGATTTGATGCCCGCATCAAAACTAGATAACAACTAAACCACTTCCTACAATAGTGGAAGACTTATTCAAATAACTTAAACCACAAGAAATATTCAAAAAAAAATAGCAGAAGAATCGGTCTTCTTTATTTATCAATCCCTCCCTTAAACTTGAACTTCTTCAAGTTTAACCTTCCTTCAATCCTACTCCAATGTCTGCCCTCAATTTTTCGAACACTTCAAGCTTTACTGGCTTTGTCATGATGTCCGCCAATTTCTCATAAGTTGAACAATACTCCATTGAAATGACACCCTCATTCACGAGCTCTCTCAAGAAATGAAACCTCACATGTATATGCTTGCTTCTTCCATGTAGCACATGATTTTTTGATAACTTTATAGTTGAACTGTTATCACAGAAAAGAACAGTACCATCACCTTGATCAAACCCGATTTCAGATAACACATTCCTCATCCATACAGCTTGACAAGCTCCATTTGCTGCTGCAACATACTCTGCCTCCGTGGAAGAAAGTGTAACGATGGGCTGTTTCTTTGAACTCCAAGACACAGCTCCTCCTCCAAACATGAATGTGTAACCTGATGTGCTCTTTTTATCATCTTCATCGCCTGCATAATCACTATCAACATATCCCACAAGATTTTATTCCCCTCCACGCAAGTACTGAATGCCATAACCTGCAGTCCCTTGCACATACCTCACAATACGCTTGACTGCCATCATGTTTTCTTCTCTTGGATTCTCCATGTATCTACTCACCACATTCACAGAGTATATCAAATCAGGTCGAGTAGCTGTTAAGTACCTCAAGCTTCCCACAAGTTGCTTGTAAGCCATTGGATCCACTTCTTCTCCAGCTCCTCTCTTTGTTAGTTTGTTGTCTGGAACCATCGGATTTCTCACAGTGTTGCAGTCCTGCATTCCATACTTCTTCAGAGTATCTAGAGCATACTTTCTTTGACTTATAAAGATCTCAGCCTCATCTTGTATAACTTCCACGCCTAGAAAGTACTTCATCTTCTCTAAATCAGTCATTGAGAACTCTTCTTGCATCGACTTTTTGAAGTTATCAAGCATGTTTCTCGAGATGCTGGTGTAAATGAGATCATCTACGTACAAACTGATGATCAACGTGTTCCCTCCTTCTGTCTTTACAGATAGAGTGTGTTCGCAGTAACACTTCTCAGAGTGCATGATCAGTCTACGCTGCTGTTTGTGCCAAAACTCACACGAATCTTCCTCAATTATGATTCTCAATCCTTTCTGCTGCAACTGACCCACATACAGTAGGTTATTCTTTAACCCCGGCACAAAGTAGACTGCAGGGATTACTTGAACAACACCATTGATTTCCAACCTCAAGTTACCTTTCCCTTCCACTTGCATCCGCCTATCATCTCCAAGCTTCACTTGTTGTCTGAATTTGCTGTCAAACTCTGAGAACCATTCCTTGGTTCCACACATGTGATTGCTACAACCGGAATCCAAGTACCACACATGTCTTTCTTCCACCTCAACTTGAGCCATCAACATGATATTCTCCTCTAGTTCCGCATAGTTAGCCGACTTCTCCCAGCTATGACATTCGTATTTGAAATGCCCCAACTTATGGCACTTGTAGCACTCAATGTTGCTTTTGTCAAAGCTTCCACTTCCTCTGTCTTGTCCTCCACGACCTCCTCTGTAACTACCTCTTCCTCTGTTCTGATATCCTCCTCGTCCATTAGAGTAACCACCTCGTCCTCTTCCTCCTTCCATCTTCAGGGCTTGTTCCTCTCCAGTGTGTTTACTCAAGTTCTGTTCATGGACAAGTAATGAACTCTGCAGCTCATCCACCGACAAGTCTTTGATGTCTTTTGATTCTTCTATCGCACAAACCACGTAGGTGAACTTCTCCACAAGGGTTCTTAAGATCTTCTCAACCACCTTCTCATCTGACATTTCCTCTCCAAGATTCCGCATATCGTTGGACACCACCATGACTCTAGAGAAGTAGTCTGCGATTGAGTCATTCTCCTTCATTTCCAACATTTCAAAGTTTCTTATCAACCTCTGAAGCTGTGCATTCTTCACCCGTGTGGTGCCTTGATACTTTGCCTTCAGAGATTCCCATATGTTCTTTGCAGTGTCCTTCTTCACGATTGTCTTCAGAACGTTTTTGTTGATGGAGGCAAAGAGATAGTTCCGTCAATGTCACGTTTCTTCCATGTTGAGTAATCCTCGTCTCTATCAGCTCCTACCACTCTTTAGCTCCTACCACTCTTTGGACCTCAACAAATTCTCCATAAACATTGCCCAATGCTCATAATCTCCATCAAATTTTGGAATGCTCAACGAGTGTTCCTTTTCAGTCATCTCTTCTCACCTTTGATTTCACCTAGAACTCACAACAGATTTTAGAGTTCTAATACCATTTGAAACTCTTTGTAAACTGAAAGCTTCTAATTCTCTTATTCAATAAAGACAACGTAAGCGTTGCTTAAATATACATAGTACACAACTACTTCCTACAAACTAGATATCAACTAAACCACTTACTACAATAGCGGAAGACTTATTTAAATAACTTAAACCACAATAAATACTCAAAACAAATAGCAGAAGAATCGGTCTTCTTTATTTATCATCGCTGTGTCAAGCCGTCGTCTCAAGCTTCACTGACCATCAATCCATCTTCCTCGCGTAACGGTTCATCTCCATCGCAGTCCTTAGCCGTGAATCAACTTCGTGTCACCCTGACCAAGTTGAGAGCTTCATTCGTCATCACGGGCTCACGACCTCTCTACCTCCGCGTCTCATTCCCAGATCCAAGCCGTGGTCTTAGGTGCTCGATTCTCGCCGTCGTCGAGCTTCGCCGTGAATGTCATCCATCTCCCTCGAGCTTCTCCTCCGACGCGAATCTCGGCCCACGACATCCGTTCCGTTCCGTCGCGCCGTGTCAGCACCACCTTGCTCTCAGATCCAAGTCGTGGTCTTGTGGCCGTGCTCATCGTCGCCGTCGGGATCGCTGCGATCTACAGCCAAGAGAAGCCCGTGAGCTCCAATGGCTATTTTTACCCTTTTTGCAAGTCTGATCTTTCATCTTTTATGGATTTTTGTTTCTGCCCCCACATCCTTTTAACTTTCAGAATCAATCGCTAACTTTTGATTGTGCAATCTAACCCAGCCGAATATAGAGAATTTGCAGCTTTGGTCCCTAACTTCTTGATAACTTTATGAATAAAAATAGTAATATTACTACCTCATTTCATGAATAACATTTACTATTTTATATCTTTTGAAAGTTGTTGTCCATGAGATAGTGTTCCTTCTGAATTCAATACTCTTTCCATCATTTCTCATTTCAAAGAAAGGTCATCACGTAAGAACTGTTTTAAATTACAGTATATCAAAAATGTGTCTTTACAGAGATAATTCCTAACATTCAATCTCTGATAAAGATGATAGATTCCAAAGAAATATATGATGCCTTACGGACAAAGCAAGTCATGTTGAATTTTTACGCTGACAAGAACAGCGAATTTAATAAGTTTATGAATCAATGTATGAAGCATTTCCAGGATCAAATAACATAGAAAAAAGTGAGATGATCAGGATATACCACAAACTAATCAATCTTGCGTCAATGCCATTATACCTAAGGGAATAGATTTTATCCCTCAGAATTGGTAAAAGACGCCTTTACTAATCACATATAAAAAACTTAATTAATAATGCACAGTGGAAGGAGAAGTCGTTTAATTAAAGAGAGCTCACGGCAAAACATTTTCTATTTTGTCCACTGCCCTTCATGCACCTCCGTGCTATTTTATCATCATCGAATCAAAACAATTAAACACAACACAAACTAAAGGTAACTCTTTCAAATTAGTTATCAAAACAAATTGCCTCAGTGTGTGTAACAATTCAGATCATCGATTTTAAAACCTCACTGAAATCCGCTAAGATAATTGTTTTTATCCTCATCGGCTATTTATAAGAAAATAATAAAAAAATCAGATTAAAAAACCTATGATTGAGGTGGTTAGCGTAAAGAGAAATACTCAGACAGCCAAGGGTTGTATCTTCAACTACTGGGTGAAGAGCCCAGATCTGAAACTCTAGTCCACGAAATATTCGTTTCATCACCATATCCCTTTTTTACGACCAACCCCACTCAACGAAAATGAATATATACACTTTTCAAAAAAAAAAAAATGAATATATACATATCACTAACACCCTAATAAACATATTGTAAAACCAAGTGAAAAGAAAAAGACAGAGAGAAGCAGCTCTGGTATTTTGAATTGATTTGAAGAATACGAACCATATATATACAGTACAGACATAGATGGATTTGATCTTCTGGAATTAGGGTTTCTTTATCGCCTTGCGGCTACAACGTTCGCCTTGGTTTTCATTAGGGTTTTGCAATTCAGGATAACCCAATAACTGAAATATAGACTTTATTATTATTAAGCCCAATCACAGCCCATACAGTTTACATAAGAAAAATCTGCCTATTTGGAGGGATCTCAACACCGATTTCACAACGTCATCTATCTCTATAATATTATTTGAGAAGTCACTTTCTTAGGTGTCGCACTCACGTTAACTCTCACACTGGTTGATTACTATGATACCCCTAATGAATTAAAAATATAATTAAATATTATTTCCTTTTTAAAAATTTCCAAATAACAATATAAAATAAAAAGGAAACATTTATAAAATTTACAAAACTATTTAAATACGAAAATATAAGTATATATAATATGGTTTAATAAAAATGGAAAGTTCACAAAAGAGTAATATTTAATTTAAATATATTTTAAATAACATAAAATATACCTTTGAAGTAATAAAATACTTTATATCTATATCTTCTTAGATAAAAAAAAACAATATCTGCATATAATGTGATTTCATTAAAACATTTCACACAAAAAATATTGCTATTAGAAAAAGAAATATTTTTTCTTTAAAAAAAAAATTTTAAACAATAAAATATATATATTTTCAAAATAATTATTTTTGTATATATCTATCTATTTTATTAGATGATTACATAAAATAATCAACTAACATAAACTGTTATATGTTTAACTGACATTTTTTATAATTGGTATTATATATTTGACTATAATATCTTAAAATTACAGTAAAAATATAAATTCTATTTTACTTATATAATATAATTTCTCAAAACAATCACTTTTTACTGACTATTTTAATAGATACTAAAGATAAAACTAAAAATAAATTTAATAATAAACATCTTTTGATCAAGTAACTACAATTATTTTAAAATATCACAACTCTGTATAATTTAACGAGGTAGATATATTATATTTTAATAGTTAAAATTATCTGTTTCACAAACATAAAAAAATAACTATAATTATTTTAAAATACCATACCAATATTTAATTTAACGAGGTAGATATATTATATTTTAATAGTTAAAATTATATGTTTTCTTAATAAATATTTTGATTTTTAATTTTCTTTTTTTTTTTTTATGTTTGTGAAACTTAATATAACAATAGTCAAAATACTTAAGCAAATCAAAATCTTTATTTTTAAAATTATTTAAAATAAATTTCAGTTTACCATCCAATCAATCTAAAGCATAAATTTATTTAGAATTAATAAAACATTTTAATTATTGTACATATTGATATGTGTTCAGAAGCTTCTAAAAATTCATTAGTTACTTATGTATGTAATTTAGAATCAGAAACTTTTTTTTATTTTATTTTTCCTTCTAAGCACAAAAAAATCTTAAGTTATATATAATCTTACTAAATATACTTATATTTCTAAGATAACAACCAACATAAATGTAAATAAGAAAATTAATCAAAAATTTAATATATTAAAAATATAAAAGATAATAGTTGAATTTAGAGAAATAGATAGAATCCAATATATCTAAATGATAATATAATATAAATTAGACATATAAACTATAAATTAATTTTAAAATTAAAGTAAATATCAATCAATTATTATTCTATATTTATTTTATAAATATACATGCATGCCCGTGTATGAGCACGGGAAAATCACCTAGTTCTATTAAAATAGAGTCATTCTTTTTATCTACTGATACAAGTTGTCAATTAAATTTGGACTATTTCTAGAGTGTTACAAATAATACAAGTCACTAGGATAAGATCCGCGCCTTGCGCGGGATGAAGTTATTATTTTTATTATGTTTTTAAAAATGAAACAATAGTTCGGTTTCATTCGGATTAGAGGTGTTCAATCCGGATATCGGGTTTCGGTTCGATTCGATTTTTTGGTATTTCGATCATTAAAATATAACTACTATTCTAAATCTACATGTACTTCAGTTTGATTTGGTTTATATACCATCGATTTTCAGTTTATTCAATTTTATACCAAAAAACATAATTATTTAGAGTCATATTGTCACAGAGTCATTTATTAAAAAAAATATTATATATTTAAATAAAAGAATAAAAAACAAAAAGGTTTTTATCATCTAATAAAATGATCAAATCTAGAATTAATATCAAAACACTAAATTTTGAAAATAAAAATAAAAAACAAAACAGAAGCATGAAAGAAAAGTTTTTATATTCTTCCATATTTAGTGTTCATCAAACCAATATGTCTTCGATTGAACACAACTATGTTTGTTTAAAGATAAAAAAAAAAAGTTGTAAAGAATATCAACTAATTGTTGTCCATCAAATTTATAATCTTTACC